>JANBXA010000392.1:1317500-1610000 GCA_030556225.1 Cricetiscus sungorus
CAATAACCCACACCTTCCAAGATTAGCTTAAGAACTGTTTATGCAAACATATTTGGGAACTTTATCTGCTAGTGCTTGGTAAAGTTTTATATAATAAAATTATATTATAATAAAGTAAGAAATTAAAATGTGAAGTGAGATTTTGTCAACTCTGCTTTGAGCAGAAGTATACAGAGGAAAAACCCACATCAACAGTCTTTCTTCCCTAAGAGATTGGGTGTCTTGGTGACATCAGTTTCCTAAATACTTGCATCACACCTTGAAAGCCAATGTACAGTCTCATTGTAGAAGCCATATATTGATGTCCATTAATCAGATGATGTAGAGATGTGAAGCAGAAAAAGTCTTTTCACCTGGCTCTTGTACCCAGCTCCTACTATTTGAGGAGTGATGGCTGTCTCCTTCAATCTAGATGCAGACACTGTATTGTCAAGTCCTCGTCTCCCCCACTCCCCCATGCTCCAACATAACACAGCATCAGAGTGCTGTGAGCTGTGCTTCCAGAGAGAGATGGGATTTGGATCCCTGCCTGCTGGCCCTACAGAGCCTCGAGCTATCTGCTGTCTGGAAATAGCAAATTCAGTTTTTAATTGATCAGGCACTCTATGGTAGCCAGATTTCTCATGGCATGTGCAGATAAAGAAACAAGTTATTGATCTGGTGTGTTGATGCCGTGCTTAAAACAGTTCTGTAGCAGATTGCCCAGAGCCATTTGTGCATGTGACTCTATTTTCCATCTTTGGCAAAGACAAAAATGCTTTTAAAGTGATTTTAAGGATGTTGCTAAATATCAGGAGATTTTGAATAAATGTCTAACTGACAGCTTTTCCTTACTGTTACATTGACACACATCCTTAAACAAAAGCCACATTTGGGTTGTGGTCTCAGAGTACAGGGATGTAAAACTTCAAGAAAAGACTAAATTTATCCCCTCAATTCCCCTCTAAAGACAAACAAATAACCCAGCCACAGAATACAGCACTTATGAACAACCCTTTGGATATAAAAACTGCTTCCACATATTAAAATGCCTTCCTTCTGGAGATGGCCATGTGATTGTCACCACAGCTACAGTACTGGCTCAGCTGTTTCCTGCTTTCACAGTGTCTAATCCATGCTAACCTAATCCAAAAGCTCTGGCCTCCTTTTAACCACATCATTTTTAAGTTGCAGAGCACGTTTCCTTGAGCCTAACTTTGATATTGTATGTATATATTTTCCTTTAAATGGGATTCTAAAATTAAACATTATCTTTTCCATGTTAGCCTAGTTCATTTGGCTACTGCAGCTTGCGGGGATGGGTGGGTAAAAGTAGTGCACAAGGCAGTGATGGTGTTGCTGCTAAAATGATGCACCCTGGGACCCACAGATCCCAGAGTTCCGCTCTACTAGTTAGCCCAAGAATTGACAATGAGAATGAGAGCCAAAGGGGTCTTTATTATGTTGCGGGTTATAATAAAGCAACCATTAAAAGCCCACTATGTAGCTGGCACCTCTTTCAGAGCTTCGCATGCACATAACTTATTCAGCATTCACATAGCTTTTGAAAGTGAGTTCCCTTGAGCTAGTGGGGTTGCTGGGAGATAAAGGGGTGCTTGCTACACAAGCCTGACAGCCTGTGTTCAACTCCGAAAACCCAGGTAAAGGTGGAAGGAGGGACCTGACTCCAAAAAGGTGCCCTTTGACCTCCACATACTTTGTGGAGCATGTATGCCTACACAGATAGCATGTACCACACACATGACAAATATGGGCCTGTCCCACCCATGGGGAAGCTGAAACAGAGAAAGCCTGCTCCAGAGTGTATGCTTTTTATACCTCTGTGGCACAAATAACTGGAAATCTGCAGTAACCCATGCTCTAAGAGATGGGTTGGTAAACAGAACTTACACTTTAGGCTGAGGTAGACCTTCTTTCTCCTCAACCCCAACTTCCAATCTACACAGAGAATGAACAGGAATAAGAGGCAGGACAGGATCCCCAGCCTGATTCATTCAAAATCAGCCTGGGCAGAGGAAATTGGCTTGCACTAGGTGTGTGGCCCATGGGCTGCAGAAGTTAGGCTTGCAGATGCTAGGCAATGGCTCTTAGCCACACTCTTGGCATGCAGCTCCCCATAGTGCACTGCATGACTTACTCCCTCTCTGACTCTCCTGGGGCCTGTGGAGATCAAGTGGCAGCGTGATCTCAGATCCAGAACACTGGAGCTATCAAAGCTCCAATCTCCAGCTGCACAGACTCCAGCGCCCTCTTCAGGTCTCCACAGATACCACACACACGTGCACATCCCCTCACAGACACACATATTTACATAGCCAAAAAATATAAATCTTTAAAAAAGAGTATTTCATGTCATTTTCTGCCTAGAGGATGTGTCCTTCTTGACCTGAGCCCCGAGTGACCCAATCAGACTAATAATGGCCAGACACAGCTTCTCAAGTATTTGTTTGTACAAATGAAGCGTGTCTTAAGATCAGAGGGTGGAGCTTGCCACTAGCTAACAGACAGGAAATGAGATGGCTGTGCAGAGACAGGAAGTGAAATGGCTGGGCTGAGAAAGAAATATTATTAAGACCTATTAGAACTCGTGTTACAGCTTACTCACTGAATTTTATGAAAGCATTAACCTTGATTTTTTTTTTGAAAAGTTGCTTGAAAATATAAAGAGAAATTTGAAAATGCTCATATCATATTTTCAAGAAAGAAGAATTTCAACTACCTCTCTGAGGATGGTACACTTTGTTTCTTACAAGTTCAGCTTATCATAAAATAAAATTAGTGACTAACATTGAGCTGGTTATTTTATTGAGATATGTTGCAAATGTCTGCTTGTGACATAGCAGAGGGGTCCACTCTAGGGAAGTGAGGGGCTCTGCTGTGCCATGACTTCCACTCTTCTGCCTCTGCAGTGAGGCAGTTGAGAGTCTTGTGATTGATGGTCTCTGGGTTGATCTGTAGGGGAAAGGGACTCCTCAGGCCCAACCCCTCTTCCATAGCACATTATTAAGTGACTGCAAGGCCCCATTTGTGGTCCACACTAAATGATTGTCACCTCTGAGTCCTATAAAACCATTGCCAGAATAGTGTCCACAAAGAAGAGTTGAATGGGAAGTATTTCCATGGGCCAATTGTTCAGTCTCTCTGTGTTTGTTTGTTTCTACCTTATTAAGAAGACGTAATTACACTTTTTAAAGTCTGTATGTTAACACTCTTTTGGAGGTTATGGAAGTAGAAACAGAGACTCACTCTGTAGCCCAGCGTGACCTGGAACTTCTGGCAATCCTCCTACCTTAGCATCATAAGTACTGGGCTTACATTATGTGCACCTTCATTGTTTTCTACAGAAATTGGAAAACAAGAGTTTCAGCATGTGAAAAGAAAAAAAGTTCCCAACTTCTGCTAATGATAGTGAAAGTATTCTATTTCCAGCATTTGGTCTTTAGGTGCCTTTTAAGGCTTAAATGCATTTCTTTAAAAAATATTTTTATTTAAATTGTTTTCATGCAGTATGCTTTGCTCACACCTCTAGATGTATCTGAGTGCAAATGGAAATAAAAAAATTGTAAAGACTGGGATCCTTTTTTATAAGTATATTCCATCTTAAATCATTGACAAGTATAATAATATAGCTATTTTATAGGAAATAAAATTCTCCAATTTAATTTTGTCTTTTTAAATCTGTTTAGTTGCCTTTATTGATTTATTTGTTATAATTTAATACAAAATTAAGATTTTAAGCGGTGTAGTGGTGGTTTTGGTGTCCTTGCCTCCCATCCGTCCCATTAGTAACTAGTTTACTTCTGTTTTCTGTTCCCTCGCATTGTCTTGCCCTGCAGTATGGCTCTCTTTCCCTGTTCATAGCTCAGATTCCTGTCTTACTAATATTTCCCCACAGAGTTGCTTAGCTGGTCTGGCTTGCTGCCCTCCTTTGTGTTCTTGCTGGGTGTCATTTATGAGCTCTGCAGCACAGTGCATCATGGTCTTGATTTCCCTTCTACTGGAGAGGGTGCCATGAGCATTCAACAGAACATGTGTTCATCTTCGCTGCTGAGAACAGCCTAATGGGGCCCTTGGACTCCCATGTCTGATGTTTAGGAAAGAATGGGTATTCCCATCCTGTTGAATTATTACTCATCCTTCAAGACTCAGATTAATTTTACCTCTTTCACATCTTTTCTAATACACATAGAGTGTTTTCTCCTGCAACTATAACTTGCATGTGTCTTTCTTATCTCGTACTCCATGGTCTTCTTCCTTGAGGGACCAATGGGACATGGGGTGAGATGGTAGCAAGATCACTTTGTATTGATTTGGCTTTGTCACATATTCTCTTGTTGATGTCACAGTTCACCTTACTGCACTATGTAGGTCTCGAGGACTGGCATCTTAACTTACTTTTCCTCGCCTTCCACTATGGAATTGCAGGTACAACTTAATATTTTATTTCTTCCTATGAAGTGTATTTTATTCATTCCTTAGCAATGTAGAGTGTTTCTTTATCGTCCCACAGGAGATGCAGGAGTGAAATTCAGTCTTCTAATTCTAGTTTAGTGCTCTGTGTGGGGGGGCACAGTAGGGCTGTGCTAACAGCCCAGGAGTGTGAGTCATGGTGTATACTCTCCAGCTGTGGGAGAGTGTACCGGGACGGTTTTTCATTTTCAGTTATAAAACAGACAATACATGTACTGGACAATACATGTATTCAAATGAAGTCTCCCTGCTGGCCATGTCCTGCAGACTCTTAGGCCCCTCTCCAAAGACAACAGTTGTTTCTGGTTTTGCTTGAATGCTTCTAGAGTTATTTTACAGTATAGGTGGATGCTTTTTAAAATTCAAACATTAAAGCACTGTGAATTCTTCTATTTCTTTTTTCACTTTACAGTGTATCTTTGAGATTGTTTCAATCATTACCTAAAGAGGTGCAACATTCTTTTTGTAAAAAATAGCAATATATTCCAGACCAGATGTTGACCATATTTATTTAAGTGGACTCTTATCGACAGATCTTGGAGTAGTTTCTAGGCTTTTGATCTTACAGTGTTGTACCATATAATCTTGTAAACATGCCATTCCATGCCTTTGTAGCCATTACCTGTCAGAAATCTCTAGAAGAATTTCTGGAAGTTAGATGCATGTATTTTAAGCCATTGTTGGTATCATCATGTGTCCGCTGTACTAGATACTCTGTGTCATATTTCTAGCAGAGTTCCAAGACAGTACTTCTTTCCCTACACTAGGCACATTGTGTCAACTAACTCTTCAAATCTTTTCTTTAGAGGAGAAAATATACGCCTTGTTGTTTTGGTTTGCTTTTCTCTTGTGAATGTATTTTCTCAATTATTTTAAATAACCCTAAAATATAACTTGGTGTTTGATTATAAATAATTACCTCCACATTTCAAGCCTCTGACTTTTGCACACACCAGCTATGTGATATTGGCAAGATGCATGTTCTTCACTTACGTTTCTTCCTCTGTAAAATGAGAGTATTGCTCTATTTCACACTATACCATGCCATCTATTCCAAGTCTCACCATTAACTTACACAATGCTGTGAAAGGAAAAAGACATTGCTCATGAGAGTAGTGCACATCAAAATGAGAGATTCTAACACATGCAGGGAAAATGTGTCTTTGAGTGTTGTGGTTTGAATGCTTGGTCCCAAGTTAGTGGAGCTGCTTGAGAAGGATTAGGTATGACCTTGTTGGAGAAGGTTTGTCACTGTGGGTGAGCTTTGAGTTTTCAAAAGCCCATGCCATTCCCAGTAAGTGCTCTCTCTGCTTCATACCTGTGGATCAGTATGTAAGCTCTCAGTCACTTCTTCTGCACTGTGTCTGCCTATCTGCTATCATGCTTCCTGCCATGAAGGTCATGGACTCTACCCATCTGAAACTGTGAGCCCCAATCAATATTTTCTTTTCTAAGTTGCCTTGGTCCCAGTGGTTCTAGTCACAACAACAAAATAACTCAGACATTGAGTCCATGAAGTTTACTATTTATAGGATTGTAAAGAAGGTAAAATACAATAGTACTCAGTACATAGCAGCTGCTCAGTAAGTAGCTGTTATTACAATGAACAAAGAATTACAAGGATGCTAAGTCACCACTGATACTTACCACATAGTCTATTGTCAATAAATATGATAGCTAGTGTAATATTATAGTTATCAAAATGTGAATAGTGAGTGTGTCCCTTGTGAATCTCATTTTCTCATACCTAACACAGTGGCAAATAGGAAGTGCTGCTTGGATATGAACTGACTGAAGGAATTCATCTGTTTCCTCCACCAAGACTTAAGCAGAGTGTTGTAGGACACTCAGTCTTTCCTGGGTAGCAGATCCAGCAGCCATAGAGCTTGGGATTCTTTGATCTTATTCACAATCCACCTTACTGCAAAATGCTTGATTTCATTTTATCAATAAACAAGTCCTCTGGAACTTAAGTTAAACATTTAAGAATCTTTACTCATAAAACCGAACGCCTTACATTGAAAGGGTTTATAGAAATATTGTCCTGAGAAAGTTTTCCAAAGGTTCCAATGTATTTTACATAGTCTGTATGGTATGTTAATAAGAATTGCACAAGAGCCAGGTGGTGATGGCACAGGCCTTTAGTTCCAGCACTAGGGAGGCAGAGGCAGGCGTATCTCTGTGAGTTTGAGACCAGCTTTATCTACAAGAGCTCCAGAACAGCCTCTAAAGCTACAAAGAAACCCTATTTCAAAAAACAAAAAGAGAAGAAGAAGAATTGCACAGGATTTGTAAACATATTACCTTTGGGGATGTACATTTTTATTGTAGTTTTATAGCATATGCATTTTGAACTATTATTGAGTGTATTTCCACTCTAGAAAGGATAAAGTTATAAATGTTTTTATTTTGCAGTACCATGAATTTTGTACTTGATCTTGAGCTTGGAGGAGTTGTTGTCTTCCTCCAGGCTCACACGATATGGCCTGAAGTGCATCTTCTTTACAACATGGGCTTTGCATCTTTAAGCTTGATTTGAATTTCAGGTTCTCTCACTGCCATCTGCCACAGACTTCATTTAACTTGGTGACATGTATTTGAATGTTTCCATGTGACAGAGGTCTCTCTTTCAATCTTTTGAAGTTATTAAATTATAAAATGAAATTATAAAAATACTGATGTAGTTACTTTAAAAAGAGGAGCCATAAAATAAAAATGTGAAGTGTTTTTATTAACATTAACAAGATGGGAGAAGATTGGCAGATGTATGGATGATACATAAGGTCGTAGCATGCTGAGGGTATTATGAACTCAGCTAATGTGAGAAGTAGCTGGACTAACCATACTCTCCTGAACAATCAACTCTGAACTGTTTGAGCATGCTCAGATTTAAACCCTGCATCACCACAGGGGGGAAGACCTGTAGTTTCCCCCCTCCCTTCCCATAAGTACACTCCAGTGTGTCACAACGGTCCACTTTTACCACAAATCCATTTGCCAATGTGTGTATCTAATTTCACAATCACCTTTTACTTTCTTGAAAAAGATGAGGTCAAAACCTGAAAGTTTGCTCTGAAAATTGAGGCGAATCTATTGTCTCCTGTTAAACACACCTGTCTCTGCAGTGAGACTTACGACAGCGGATTCAAATTGCTCCCAAGCTGTCACCACAGGAGTACACCAAAGGCCAGCAGCCGCTAACACTTGAGGTCTAGGAGAACTAGCTCTCTGGACTGACTGTTAATTTCATTCCTCCATGTATGTATGTATGTATGTATGTATGTATGTATGTATGTATGTATGTGTGTATGTATATATATACACAATATATACATATATATGTACATATATATGAGAAGTTTGAACCTAAATTCAGCAGTTGTAATTCAAATATATTCATTTTTGCATAAAGTGAAATGTTCTTTATTCTTGAATGAAAGCTCTTTTCCAGCCTGTGTTTTTATAATAATGTCTGAAACTATGAGACCTGTGCTTGCAACTTCCCTCCACATGGTAAAACACCTAAGTCTGTAAGATTCCTAACATTCAAGTGATAGATTCCTAACACATACCCATTGGGGTCTCCTCCCTTCTCTTCTTTAGATTTCTCTTCATTGGACTCTCCCCCCCCCCCGCCCTTATTATGGTTGTCATTATCATCATGTGCCCCCACTTTCCATCCCATGGTGCATATAGCAGATTTCAGGACATTCCCTCTGAAATGGTACCTCTGCCCAGGTGGATGGCTAAGCTCCTCAGGGCCTCCTACTTGCCCTGTAGCCATGGCTCACATATGCTCTGTATCATCTTACCAAAGAGCAACACAGCTATCCAGCTTATAAGCCACAAGCTGAAACTATTCTGAGTTAGTCTCTGTCCTAGATCTGACCTCATCCTCTTTGTGTCCATTGCCATTGTGTCGACCTTTAACAATGTCCATGTGAATTTCTTCCCTCTCAAACTAGTAGATTTCTGTTTCCAGTCTCAATGACCTCTTCCAAACCCAACCCATTCTTCCACTGCTTTGACAGGCAGGGATGTGAGACCTACCATCCAGATAATGATTGTTCCCCATTTTGAAACACTGCAGTTATAGATTATTTACAAAACAAAGCCTCAGCAAGGAACTCTAAGGCTCTCTGTAGCTAGTAACTTCTTTCATAAATTTTAAGAAAAGATTTGTGTGTGTGTTTGTGTGTGTGTGTGTGTGTGTGTACGCACACGTGCGCTGTATATTATAAATAATATAGGAAACTTGTGCCATTGAATTTATGAGCTATTTTTGTGCAAATATCACTTCATTGACATTGTAAGAACTGACTTTAGAGTCAGGATTTTCTATCCACTCACCCAGACAACTTTGAGTAAGTTGTTTGTCTTTTCTGACCACTGGCTTGCTGCTAGATTAACTTGACTCATAGAATCTCTACAAGTGTGTTAAAGTAAACTTTTCATTTAATAAATCAGAGTTTAATGTTACTTTTGAAGTCCACTACCTCATAAAATATCATTGTAACTAAAAGACAATTCTGTTTGGCCAACACATTGCCTTTAATACTTAAAATATCCTCATTATTATCCAAAGAAAGCTTAGAATTCCTTATATTAAAAATCTATAATAAACTAATAGAATGGAGATGCAGCTCAGTTTGTAAAGAGCCTGCCTGGCATGTGCAAAGTAGATGTGGTGTAGCACTCAGAAGATGGAGGAGTGGGATCAGAAGATCGAGGTCATCTTCAGATACACACCCAGTCTTAAGACAGGTTGGATAATGTGAGACATTATAATAATAATAGCTGTGTTGCTAACAAAATCTGAGTCCTGGCTGGTGGTGTGAATAAAAGCCTAGGCTTCTGGGAAGCAAAGGCAAATAACTAAGTGCACAGCTCTTACACTGTGCTAATGGAAAGTGTATCACTCAGGAGTGATGGCTGTTCCTTGGGGTGAGTCTCTAAATAGACTATATGCTACACAGTCTTCCATGAGAGCACGCTGAACAGCATAATGGACTACTCCATCAAGAAAACTCACATTAGTAAGATCCAAAGCTGTTTTGCATAGTAGAGATGCAATGTGCCCAGGATTTGAACCTGCTGTTTGCTGTGTCTACAACATACATAACTCGCCTTCTTTAATGCCTAGCTTTATCAACTCTAAAATGGAACAAAAAGCAATACCTACCCCAGACATAATTATAGAGATTAAACAGGAGAATGTCTGTTGAAGAGATCCGCGCAAGCTTGGAAAGCAATAAAGGCTCCATAAGTATTCCTTGTTAAGGTAATTAGTATTGTAAATTCTGTCAATAAACATTTATTGCTGTAATTCTTTATCTTGAAAAGAATGTTAGCATTGAGATAATGTCATTGTTATTAAAGGAAACATGTGACTGAGAACTCAGAAATATCACCAGGGTCTCTAAAATAGATTTTAAAAAATCTAGCCATCTGGAAATCTAATGAAGAAAAATGAAAATATTGTTCTGCTTCTCTGAACCAATCAAAATTTTCTGGTGCTTTTGAAAACAAGGTAGTTGAGAGTGGCACTGAGACTCTCCAAGACACCACAGCCGGAAAAGCCTGTGGTTGGCAGGATTGAGGCCTGACTGATGTGAGTTCAGGCTGAACCCTTAGAGCTCTTGTACCTTAGAATTGCTCTGCAGTGTACGAAGGCTCATTGACATCTTTTACCCAGTAGGTGTGGTCCAGCCATCTATTTAGAGAAAGATGGTTCATGTTTTTTTTCTAGTTTGGCAATCAATCAATCATTCAATACATGCCTAGTTCAGTGAAGCAAATTTTACTAAAATTCTAGGAATAACCCAAAGCATAATTACCTAGTGTTATATAATGATATATTGGTGTTAGGTGGCTTATTAAATACAATAAAGATAACATGGTATGTGTTGGAACTTTTAAATATTGGTCCTGAGATGGGTTGGGAGATTAGGGGGTCAGTGTAATACAATCGCATCACTTTTCTTGCTTTGTGATGTATTTATAGAAAAAGGGGCCCACAAGCAATTGGCTACTTAATGGTAAATCTACACCTTAAATTCAGATTAGCCAACACCTAGTCTGTCGTGGCTTTCACTTCACCAAGCAGTGTTTAGTTTTTGTATGTATGTTCCCCCTACTATTATTTAATATTTTTCCAGATATTGTGGCTTTCCAATCAATATTTGCATTAGAACAATAGTTTAGTTAGTAAGCAAGATGGAACACTTTAACAAGGCCCTTGATTTTACTCAACTAAATGTGAATGTCCAGCTTAATGGCTTTGCTCCAAGGACAAGCATCCCCTGCAGAAGTTATAGTGGCCAGACTAATACACAGCTGCATATGGAGCCCATTGCTTCTTAAACTGAAGATGTTTGAGTGGGGAGCTTGAGAAAAATAAAATTTTTTTAGCAACAAGCCCACATTTAGATAAAGACTTTGTTCAAAAAATGAGGTGGGGAATACTAGAGGAAGACCGACATACACAGAGAGAGAGAGAGAGAGGGAGGGATGGAGGGAGGGAGGGAGGGAGGGAGGGAGGGAGGGAGGGAGGGAGGGAGGGAGGGAGGGAGGGAGGAAGGGAGGGGAGGTTTCTTGAATGAGCAATGACAGAAAATTAATTCAAAATAAAATATGTTTCATGATATACTAGTCCATGTTTCATCTCATGACTTCATTGCAGCCTTGGGTGCTTTGTATGGCCCATTCTGTCAGGCCATGTGATGCCAACAAACACGCCTGAGACAACTCAGCTCAGATCCCAAGCTACTGTATGCTATGGATTGCAATGTTTTTACTGTACATGTTAATTGACCTGCCTTTGCCCATGTGCAATGGTTTAACTATAAAAAACAAAAACTCTTAATATTTTCCTACCATCAGTGCTCAAAAAATACATATCAAATTGGTACAACTTTTGATTGTATTATGTTTGATTTCAAAATTTGCAGTTTCATAAATATATATATACATATATAGAGAATTAATTTTAATTTACTATTAAGATAGATTTCCCAATAATTTCTGAAAATTGCCCTAAATGTACCTTCACTATTTTGTGCCACATATTTATTCAAAGTAACATTGTCAGCATTGATGATCATAAAACAAAATATCAATCAACTGAAAATGTTGAAGATGTTCTGCATCCTGTAGCATCAAACTCTCAGCTGAAATTTAATTCTTTATGTACAAATATATAAACACTTTTTTGTTATTATGCAATTGTATTTCCAGCCTTAATGAAGAGTAAAATTACATATATACCAAAAACTTTTTAAATAAGTTTTTTTCTAATTTATCATCAGTATTATACCAGTTTACCTCTCTTATGTACCTATATACCTGGAGCCATGTGACAGTTTCTCAGAGAACAGGATGGGAGGTGGAACACCTAAGAAACTCTGCTATAGACCCTAATGATCTTGGGTCACACAGCCTCTGTAACCCCGCCTCTTTTCTGCAGGCAGGAATCCCAGGATTGGCTGCACTGGTGATAGGTCCTTGCTTCCTGACAGCTTCCTCACTGCCATCACCACAGAAATATCATCGCTAGGCCCAGGGTGATGGTGTGGCATTGTAAGGTGTGGCAGAAATGACCTGTTAGTAGTGACCATCGGTGCTGTAAGAACCCTTAGTCTTCTTTCCCATGCACTACCTCCCATGGTAGTCTCAAAAGAAATATAATCCTTCAGACCAGCAAGATAGCCCAGCAAGGAGAGATGCTTGCCTGCAAGCCTGATGTTAGAGTTAGACAATCCCCCCTCCCCTGAACCCACGTGGTAGAGGTGAAGCTACCTCCCCCAAGGTGTCTTCTCACCTCCACATGGCTCACCCCGGCAGGTACACACACACACTAAAAACTTCTGAAGAAAAATGTGTGGTCCTAAAGACTACTTACAATTTAGGGCAATGTTTAAACAGTTACAGAGTTTAGAAGTCCTCAAGGCAGGCATAGTGGCAGCATGCCTATAATCCTAGCACTCGGGAGGCAGAGGCAGGAAGATCTGGGAAATTCTAAATCAACCTAGTCTATATACCAAGTTCCAGATAGACATCTACAAAATAACACACACACACACACACACACACACACACACACACACACACACACACACACACGCAGAGGAACATAAATGAAAGGCTACATCTTAGTGGTAGGCTTACACAAGGGGCAAACATTGTATTTAATCTGAATGCCAATCTCACAGAGGGATCTAGACTTTACTCAGTATCATTATCTATAATGAGGACTAGAAGTAATAAATTACACTTTCTTTTGTAAAGACTGTGAATTTGTCAGAGTTAGAGATATCTCTGTGTATTTTTAACCTAAACTTATTTTTAACATAAACAGTGCTGAATTTCAGAAATCCCAGTTGTTTGTGGAAGTAACTTCCTGTCATGTGGTTTAGAGGTTGTCTCTGAACCAGTGTGATTTGTGTCTTTTGGTGGGGTCACTGGGTCTTCTCTTACACATTAGAATCCAGATACCATTCTTACCTTTCTTGCCATGTATCTTCCTTACTTATGGGGTCTTTACTGAAAGAGAACGAATCAGAAAAGTCCCCATAAATGAGTCAAAAGCACTTAGGTGCTAACTGCCCTAGTTTTGCTAGCCAAGAAACAAAGACTTACTCACAGGGAAGACCAGCTCTCATGTAACATTACTAAGTGCCAGAAACTAGAAGGCCCTGTTTTGGGGGCCAGCTGTTGCATGGTTTGGAATTGTCTCAGGGAAGACCTACCTGAAGAGAAAGGTATTCATAAATATTGGGTTCAAGACAAGTTTTCTCTGTGTAACAGCCCCAGCCATCCTGGAACTTGCTGGAACTCACAGGTATCCACCTGTCTCTGCCTCCCAAGTAATTTTATTTTATTTGGTTGGTTGGTTGGTTATTGGTTTTTCAAGATAGGATTTTTCTGTGTAGCTTTGAAGTCTGTCCTGGAACCTGTTCTGTAGACCAGGCTGGCCTCAAACTCACAGAGATCCACCTGTCTCTGCCTCCCAAGTGCTGGGATGAAAGGCATGTGCCACCACACAAAGACAGAAATATTTTTAAAGAAATACAACTCTCAAGCAATGAGTATTTCAGTGTTTCAAAATAATGGACGTTGTGATTCTTTTTCAGAGAAGCATTCTAAAATTAATATGTGTATGCTTATGCATGTTTGTTTGGAGGCATATGCACTTGAGTCAGGTGCTCTTGGAGGCCGGAAGAGGGTGTTAGGTCCCTTTGAGTTGCAGTTATAGGAGACTAACCTGGTGTGTTGGAACGGAACTTGGGTCCTTTCAAGAGCAACACAAGCCTTGACTGCCACGCCATCTTTCCAGACCCGTGATATGATCATATAAATGAATAGATAGCATACATTTTCTAGGGTATCAATAAAACTTAAAATGGAAATGTGTAACCACAGACAAATTCCTAACCCAGCCGACAATTAAAGCAACGTAAATTCAAATTACTATAAATCATTGTTCTCCCTGTAAAGTTAATGATTTTTGAGTTTACATTATACTATAGGATGACAATATTAATTTTAGAAGGAACCTTAAAGTTAACAGAGTATTTCAGCTTCTGAAAAATCTACCCTAAGGAAATAATCTTTAAGACAAAAGTATATCTCTCTACCACATTATTGGAAGAGAGTGGGAGGAAGGGAAGAAAAAAGGGAGGGAGGGAAACCATAAATGTTTCCCTTTAAAGAACCCAGTTATATCACCTATGGATTGTTTGGCTAAGATCCAGTGAGGGATCAGTTATTATATGTCATTGTAACACCCAGCTGAGAACCTGTGTCTACACAGAATCTATGCCAGGCTCCTATTGAAGTGCTCCTGTGGTGTCGCAAGGTGGTTGAGAAGTATCTTACATGAGTTATGGGTTCTGTCCTGTTTCTGAACTGCACAATGAAGACAGAAGACAATTCCATTGCTTTTAACTCTCTGAATGCACTCGTCTGACTTATTTATGTTCATATGTATAGTCCTCTGTTGCTACAGAGCCATAAAAGAAGACAGCCCTCCCTCCAGACAGTCCCCTGGCAGGTGGAGCCAGTTACAATATAATTTTCACCTTACAGGAAGTGTGTCTTTAAATAACACATTAAAACTTTCACTTTTATTGACCTTTATTTTTGTGACTTTTTAAAATAGTATTTAAGTATCCCAACACTTATTGCCACAGAACCCTTCTGGAAGAAGTTGTATTTGTTGGAATTTTCTCTTTGTTTGCACATGTCTCCCTCCGCAAAACTAGAACTCCAGTGGCTATTAGGAAGCAGTTTCTATATATTTGTTTTCATTTTTTGTGAGGTCCTGTAGTGCATAGGGATCATTCAACATTTTCTAAGCACACATGATCCATTTATAGAGACAAAGCATCTTGTGTTCTTCTAGTTGTTTTGATGTAAAGCTTTTAAAGAAGCAGGAAACGTTCTTTAGCCACCTTTCTCCCTACAGCTGCCCCAGAAATAGTCATTAGTATTAAACACAAGAGCCTCAAACTGTTTCCCATAGATCCGTGGAGAAAGACTGCAAAGTAACACTGAAACATTTGGGGTTATTTATAATAAGGCCCATCCAAACAGAGTGAGATGCCAGTTTCCATGTTGGATGGGCAGTGGCAGCTGCTTTGTTACTCTGTGGCACTGTCCCATCCTAAATCAGATGACAGAATCTGTCATCAGCGTTAACATTATTAAAATAATTTAAAAGCTGCTGCTTTTTTTTTTTCTTTTTTTTTTTTTTTTTTTTTAAGCTTAAGGATGGGCTGATGGTTTGTCCAGGCTTCCCTATCTCTGGTGCTGACTACTCCAGGCTGAATATGCCCACACCAGATTTTCTATACAGCCGGGACTCAGCTCCCAGTTTTTATCCCAGTGGGACAGTGCAGCTATGTTCCTGGCGTTCTCTGCCTATTACCAGTTAGGGTCTGTGAACAGAATCTCCATTTGTGAGAACCTCATTGTGGATAGCACGCAGTGGTCTTTTCATTTTGATTGATGCCTCTGGTTCTGCACCATCTGGCTTCTGATAGGCTGCATTAATCATATCCCGAACTAAGAAAGTGTAGACATGTCTGCTTAATATGTACCCATACATAATGTAACATTAGTTATTCATTCAGCTTGCAAGGCAGAGTCATAATATACGCAAGGTCTTTATATAGTAAAGCATAAATATTAATATGCGACCCATTAATGCTGTTTTTGCTTCTACTAACCTCCCCCTCATACATTTGTTTATGAAGATTGAGGAATTAAGAAAAAGACCGTGTACAACAATTTGCATGACCACCCCGTGTTCTGCGGGCACCTCGTTTGAATTTAGAGTGATGCGTGTCCATCACCCCAGGCCTTGTGTTTACTGTCTTCTCCGGTTGCCTCTTGAAACATGGGTTGAATGCAAGTGGCAAACTGACGCTTTTCATGTGACCTCCTTGCACTAAATGTAGGCCATCTGCATGCAGGGGTCGCTGGGGACAACTGTGGCCCTACTCTTTTGTGCTGCCTCTGTCTGACTCCACTCTTTAAAGCTCTGCCCCCTGCTGTGTAAGAGCGTTAAGAAAGAAGAGGGGCCAAGAAAGGCAGAATAGGAATTCACAAGTCAAAAAGCATGGACTCCAAATGTAGGGCCTTCATCCTTATCAGTTCAAATTTGGTTTTAGAAATTTGCTACGGCCTTTTCCAGGAGGGGAGATTTAGTGAGTATTAATCATAATCCCTTCGGTATGGAGAGGAGGGAGGGAATGGATTTAAAATCTCCTGGGAAGTTACCTCGCTCAGCGTTGCTGGAGCGTATTTCTTGCAGTAGCAAATTAAAACCATAACTTCAAAAAATACATTTTATGTTTTATTAATTGTGTTTTGTCATAACAATACCATATTCCTATGTGGCTATATCTTCTTTTATGTGTGCCAAACTCAGAGTATGTGTTTTAATGAATTATCCTATTGAAGTGTGAGGGAAGATTAATGCTTGTATGCTGCAGAATGCAAAATACAGCACACACTGTAATAGTGATCAATCATGGAATAAAGCCTGGGAAGGACGGCACATGCTCAGTCTGTGTTGAGAAATAAGCAAACTGCAACTTCTGTTTGAAATGTAATTTCATGAGGCTTAATTAGTCGCCTAAGCAACAGGAGCAATAGCCATGGAAAGTATGTGAGGTATTACCTGGTCGGAAACTGTCATCCTAATATGAGATGGCATGCAGAGAGCTGGGAAAAATCATTCTGGGATAAAAACCAGTCATTTAACATTCAGCTCATCTGTTTCTTATTTTAAAATTCATTTTTTATGTTTCTTCCAATAATTTAGAACTCGTTATTACTTAATTCATTTTATTAATTGATTTTTCAAACACACTTCCAGTCAACAACCCTGCATGGACAAATGAAAAAGTAGAAGCTCAAAGAAGCAGGCTCTGACTGTGGCGATGCTCTCGTAGCTCAGAGTTTAGGCACACTGCTGATTTTGCCAGAGAACATGGGGATGGCTGTGCATCTCTAGATGACCTAAAAATTGCTGTTGACTGGCTAAGCTGTTTCCAAGTTAACCCTGTTTTAAGAGATTTATTGTCTTAGTGAGCTTGCTTTGTTACAGAAGAATAAAGAAAAATCTTAGTGACCTCAAGCCTGAAAATACAGGTCATCCCTACTTTGGGTCTACATAATGGTTTGTGAGATTCACTCAGTAAAACTCTTGTGCTGCCATTTGTAAAAGGTGAATGCTAGTTTACATTTCCTGCACTGTATCTATTATGTGTGAGTACATGCATTGGGGTCCAGTCTCCTCCTATGTTCCAGTCACAGTGAAGAAACAATGAAATGATGAAGACACGTGCTTCCTGCTGCCTGAATTCTGCTTCTTGTGTGAGTTCCCTTGAGGGTTTCTGGCTCAGGCTAAAAAACTGCTCTTAACCTATTAGGGGCCAAACACTGGTGAAATGCAGTATGATTTCATTTCCTTCTTTAAGCAACAAATAAACTGTCAGACTATGCTTCTGGAAATTAAAGGCACTCATTGAAGACTGGGCAGGACAAAATGAGAAGTCTCTTAAAGAAAACCATTTCATCATCTCAGGAAGGCAGGGCAGCCGGCTGCGCAGAGGCCAGAGTTGGGCTCCTCTACTTCAGGACAGGGCTTGAGCAAACATGTCGGGAAGCTGAGGGCTTTCTTCTTCCTCCACAATCCATCTATTTTGATTAGATGTGCAGCAAATTTGTACATAATCCCTCCATAGTTTATAAACATCAAAGAAAAATGACTTTCATATTTGTAACTGCTTGTAGAAAGCAAAGTTCAACTGTGATGTTAGCCCTCCAGCACAGCCCACTCTCTCTTCTGAGACAGGGTTTCTCATTACCCTGGAACCCCTCACTTAGCCTCCACTGCTGGCCAGCTAGCTCCAGGGATCCCCCGTGTCTGCCTCTCCAGAGCTGAAATTACAGATGTGTGCCACCATGTTTGGTATTTTTTACTTTTACTTGGATTTCGATGACTGAACTTACATTGTAATGCGTGTGTAGGAAGCATTTTACCTGCTGAGCTTTCTCTTCAGGCCTTCTTTGTAACTACTTTTTTTTTTTTTTCAAATATTTTTAAAGTAAAATGTGATTCCATCATTTTGCTCTTTCATTTTTCCATTCAACCCTTCCCATGCATCCCCTTTTGCTCTCTCTCTCAAATTCATGGCCTCTGTTTCTTAAATTATCAGTACAGAGATACATATATTCCTAAATATATAAATATAACATGCTCACCTGTATAATGTCGTTTGTATGTGTGTGCTTTCGGGGCTAACCACTTAATATTGGATTAATGCATTTATTTTCCTACATTTTTACTTTATTGGAAACATGGGAATATACTTTTCTTCATTGTCCTATTTTATAATTTTTAGTTATGTCGTATTGTCAAGAAGCAACCAGATATATGTGAAGCTCTCCAAATCAGAGAACAGTACTTTCATTCCAGGCTGTACATAGCTGTTAGCTGAAGTCGGGTGTCCTCTGTCCACTTGTATTTAGGGTCAGTGTGTGGACAGTCTGTCTTTGTAAGTGGGATCAGTAGTTGTTCTATGGCACATTATAAAACTCAAATTCATTACTTCTATCACGAGGTGTGTGAGGTGTATGAGGCTAATGCTCTGTATGTCCCCTTGTCTTAACGTTCTGTCAGTGCGTTGGCAGGGATGAGGTAAATAGCTTCTTTTAACTGCACTGTTCATGCACAACACCAGGAACACCACTGTTGTTAGCTGCCACTAGAAATAATGCAACTGCTAAATATGTTTTGAAGGAATCATATTGTGAAAGCTCAGCCAAAGGACCTTGGAACTTTTAAAGCATGAAGAATTCACAACTAGAATTAAGTCTGGAAAGGGTTGTGAGAACTATGACTTATTGGGCCAAAGAAATGTGTTCTTCTTCCCTTAAGACCTAAAAGCATGCTAACACCCACATTTAGAGGATGATCACAAAGAATTACTTAACAGCTGCCTGACGCTGTAATAAATTACTTTTTGGAAATATTTGATTTGTTCTTTGAAACATTCATATATGCATACAATTATTTGTTTTTTAATAATTTATTTATTCTTTTAAATTTCATTTTATATTCCAACCACAGTTCTCCCTCCCACCCTGTTCCCTCTCACCTCCTCCCCCAGGAGACCCCCAGTCCACTGTTCCTCACATGTAAAGGCTGTCATGAGGAGTCAACAAAGTCCTGGCACAATAGGTTGGGGCAGGGCCTACTCCCTCCCATGCATTAAGACTGAGCATGGCATCCCACCGTAGGGAACAGGCTCCAAAAAGCTAACTCATGTACCAGGTTTGTATCATATTCCTACTGCCAGGCTGTAATAAATTATTTTTACTTGGTATTCCAGAGGCCTCCAAGGTTAAGGTAGCCCACCCCAATACTCACCATTGTCATTTCCACACCCCATTGCTTACTGATATGGGCCCACATCCTCCAGAATATCAACCAGTAAACAAGCAGAATAGTGAGTGGAAGGGGACAGTAACAGCAGTATTCAGTCCGTATGTGTAGTGGGATATTCACTGTGTCTGCTTCTGTGGCACTGACCACACCCATTGAGGGGTGGAGCCAGGGGCGGAAGTGACCTGTGGAGCTTAGTCTTGGGAGGAGGCCGAGAAAAGCCCTTTCTGGCGGGACACGGAGAGAGGAGCATCCAGTTTTAACTGCTGTGTTCATCTGTCTGTGTTGTGAGTTGTTTCTCCCTTAATAAACATCTATTCGACCTATTTGTTTATCCTGACCCTTATTGAACCGCAATATCTGGTGTCAGAAGTGGGAGATATATATATATATATATATATGTATGTATGTATGTATGTATGTATGTATGTATGTATGTATGTATGTGCAGGAACAGAACACTAGACTCAGCTGACTTATACTCTGCTGCCAGGAAATCCTCATTGCATAGTTACTGTATTGCAAATATGCAGTTCCAAGTTGAAGATACTGAACTGGGTGGGAAAAGTGACTTATATTTAATCATAGTTGAATATTAACTATGAATCATTATTCATAATCTAAATATTACTAATTATGAGTTTTTCAGTTATTGATGGTTTGTTCTTGACCTTTCCTGCCAAAGGTGGGTTTATCACATAAAGAAGGAAGCTACTGTCATTGTTCCCACAGTCTTTTAAAGCTCCCAGAAGGTAGTTAAAGCCTGCAAAGCAACAAAACAACAGGCCAAAGCCATCCTCTACACAGAAAAAGAGTGAGGTACTTGTCTTTTAAGAGAGCTTTATCATTTGTACTATTTTGAAGTAAAACACTTTAAGAAAATAATTTTTTCACAAAGCAATCACTTTATTAGAATCATTGCTCGAAGAGCCGCCAGTGCATGGTATAAACTGTGAGTGTGATTGCTCTTTGAGTTCATGGCATCAGACAGCAGAAATACAGACTAATAAAAGGGAGTGCCCCTAATAATGTTAATGTGGTAAACAGCAGAGGAGACGAGAAGCCTCTTGTCAAAGCGGCCATGGCAGCCATGCTCCCCTAGGAGCCACACCATCAAGCCATCCAGACTCCCTTTACAAACACCGATGTCCATTGCTGAGACCACTCTGTACCACTTACAAGGCTCAGGTGCCAGAAAGTTCCCCTTGCTTCTGTTGGTCTTTTCTCGATTTTATTCTTGCTGTTTTGTTAACTTCCTACTCTGTGTTCTCCCTCCCTCCCCTCCACTCCCTTGCTTTCATTTCTCCTCCTGCGCCTTTCATCATCCTTTCTTTTTCTTTCTTCTGTCCTGCCTTCCTTTCTTTCTTTCGTCATTTTGTTCTTTCGTTCTTTCTTTCTTTTAAGGTGCTAAGGATTGAACCCAGGACCTTGAACATGCTGGACAATACTCTAACATGGAGCTGTGTCCCCAGCCCTTTTTTCTTTTCTTTGTATTGTTTCTTTTTTCACCTTAACGAGTAATTTACTTCTGTATGCATTATTAGCATCTCACTTTGTTACAAATGGAAGTATGGTCAGTTATTGCCATCTGCATTTTGTCATGAAAAAAGAAAATGACTCCAAATAAAATCAGTGACTTGGCCATAATAATCACCATTCTTCCTTTCTCCTTTCTTCTCTCCCTCTATCCCTCTCCCTACCTCAGCCCTTCCCAACCCTCCCCTCCTCTCACTCCAGCCTCCTCCTCTCTTCCTTTTGCAACCCTTTTTTCTTTCTTGTAAAAGGTTTATTGCCATCTGCATTTTGTCATGCAAAAGAAAATGACTCCTCCAATAAATTCAATGATTTTGACCATAATAATCCCATTCTCCCTCTCTCTTTTCCTCCTCTTCCCAGATCCTCCCCTCCCACTCTCCCTTTCCCTATCCCCCTTCCTCTCTTGCACAACATTCTGTTGTCATTACAGTCACATATAACCACAACCCAAAGCTTTTTAAAATCTCCAACATTTAACAGACATGATTTCATTTCTAACATTTTCTGTAGTGCAGATTTGCTGCAGCATCTGTATATTGGAAAAAGCAAATACTTCCATCCAACTGGCCCTGGCCACCATGTGCACATGGGCTACTTGCGGGGAACTGTGGGCACATTTCCTAATCCTTCTGACCCACACATTCGTCATCTGTGAAGGAGGGAAAATACTGTCTTATTTGTGTGGCAAATGAAACTGCAAACAGCTGATTTGTAGCAATAGCCCATAAAATCTCTTGCCCATTTTCTTCCATTTCCTAATAAGTAATTCCTATGTCATATGTCTAGTCTAGACATTAGAACAACTGAATTATTAAATATAAAACTACATGTTTTACTTCTTACATCTCTCCATGGTAATTAGACAGAATGCATTGGAATGATGCACTACACCAGGATCAGCTCAGTTGATCCTACTATTATACAAAGTGCAAGGCCAGACCCAATCCTGGGGATCGTGGAAGTCAAGCTTCTTCAAGGGACAGTAAGTGTGTCTCCACCTCTGCATGCCCTGTTTCATGCTGAGGAACTCAGCTACCTCTTCTCATTTCCAGTCCCCCACAGCCACACCTGTTTCCAGGACAATACAATAAGCTTGGCCATTTCCAGTATAAATTGTTAAGTAGAGTCAGCAGGAGAGACTCCTGGCTGTGTTCAGTTTGCAAAGAGAACAGTGTATAAGCTGACATGCAGACTACTAACTGTTGGTGCTCAGTGTTGCAAACCTTCCTATTGTGTAGCATACTTCCTGCAATGTGTCCTTGTGGTGTGTCTGAAAAGTTACCCATTTTTAATTTTCCCCCCATAAGAAGTCACTTTTTATGACTTGTGACCTGATCGAGGAGATTCATAAATCACTGGAAACTGTTTCCATCAGACAGAAGCCCATCACTCCCAGAGAGCTTGGTGTCATTGAACGGGGAGGGAGTAGAGACTTGTCACAAAGAAGGTAGCCAGTACTAAACATAGGGTGGCATCAGCTCCATGCCATTACTTGGGGTCATCTACATGCCCCTAACGAAGATATGATAAAACTGAAGGAAGGAAGAAAGGCAGCGCCAACCCTCAGTGCATATGCATTCTTGTGATGCCTTCCTTTAACCTGTATGCTTGTGGAAAGTACCCAAACACAACTGCATGTCTCATTAATTATGAAAATACCCATTATAGGCGAGCATGTAACTTTCCCCTCAGGTAAATTGAGATGGCGTTTTCCCCACAGTCTCTAATAAGGGAAAGACCAGGATTGCTGGCAGTCCTAGTTGTCTGCTGACTGTGTTTCTTTGTTGTTCTCTTCTGATAGAAGATTTAAGCCAAATGTGAAAGATCAAGGGGAGGAACATAGAAGAATCCACTTAATGGCTAAATGTACCCATGAAATCTATGAATAATGCTGTCAAAGGCTGGGTTATATATGGCCTTCTGTTTTTAGTTAATTATACCTTAGCTGCTAGATTATAAATTTCTCAAGACCAGGGACCATGTCTTCTGTTCTCAAATGTCCCTCAAGGAACCTAGAAAAGGAGTTGATGTTTAAAAGGTTCTAAATAAATGCTTGTTGAGTGGAATTGAATTTATGGCTGTGTCACTTATAAATTATTATACTTTACAAAAACACTAGAGAAATTTTCAGTGGACACATTGTAGTCCTATGCCTCTACCCACCCCTTGGGCATACCTTGGGACATTTCATTCAGGCACACTGGTACCCTTCTTCCTAGAGGGCTTGTCTAATCTCTGACTAAATTATCTACCTACATTAGTATCTTACCCAGGGCTAATAACACTCTCTCATGAGGGTATATTGAAGGAAGAAGACACATATCATTTGTAATGATGCTACTGGTATTTGATGTCCAGGGACCAAGGATGCTAAACATCCTGAATGTTGCCATCTGTCTCAGGAAAAATGACATCGCCCCTGGAACCTGTTATTAATAAGCTGGATTTCTGAAAATTTAGATTCAGAATTAGACTTGAGCCTTTTACTTTTGCTCCCTAATCCTTCCCTCTGTGTATGATTTGCCAAACGTTTATCCCCATCAAGCCACTCTGTCTTCTCACATGCAGCTAGAAAGGCGCCACTCTGACCACCTAGAGCTCTAGGGAAGGCAGCCCGAAAGCCCAGGACTCCTCCAGAGAAGTGAGATGCTCACTGAAGAGACAGGCCTCCATGGAAGAGAGTGGCCCATTTCCATATCACACCACGGTGTGTGGTATCACTGTCAAGCCACCATCTTCCTTTTAGGGAACTAGTGTCTCCCAGCATGCACCTGAAGATGAGCAGCTGGAGGACTGAGTGAGGCACACTGGAGTCAGATGTTATGCTCCCTCAGACTGGTGATGACAAGTGGGTAGCAGAGATGAGGCTATGGGTGGCAGGCCTGGCGGGGAGGTGTCCTGGGGCTAATCAGCACTGCTCATCTCACTTTTAGACAATCATATCAAGATGTCAGACAACACCTAAGAGAAAAGTGAGCCCCAAAATATGATAATACAACTCTAAAGAGTACACATGATCTACTCTATGGGCAAATCACAGCAAGGGAATGTTATTTTCACAAAGTTCCTGAAGACATGGGGGGATATGGTAATGGCAGGCACATGTTTATTGACTTGTGTACAGCAGTGCAGCCCTCATAAAGATGGCTTATATGGAGCAATGCTGCCATGCCTGGTAGTAAAACTCACCAGCTTCCAGCTTTGCTTGTAAGAGTTCTAACTAGGACAGGGGAAAAAAAAAAAAAAGTCCTGCCAGACAGCATGTCTGCTTTGTTTGGAAGAGAAGCATAAATATCTAATTTCCCTTGTAACACAGTGGAATGTGAAATCCACCAGCATGTAGCCGCATCATGATGCCATCCGGTTCTGAATGCAGCAACAGAATGAATCTAACAGCTCACCCTGGTCCTCACTCTCAGATGATGAAATGGAAACATCCAAATGCATATGCCATGTAGTCACATTTCATTTCTTAGAAGTTAAAACACAATTTTGCCCTAAGATGAAGTCTTAAAGCATCCAATAGGGAGAAGCTAACCATGTCCTGAAGAAGGTGGGACCCACAGGAATAAATGTCCAAGTGTATTTTCCTCTTACCATTTCTCTGGTTTGTTGGGGTTTGGGTGATTGTTTGTTTTGTTTTGTTTTGTTTCTTTATAAGTAGTGCAGGGTCAAAGCAAGCATATCTGTGAAGATAAAATGTATCCTTTGGGTGTGAGGTGGACCATGCAGATCTTACCATCAGCATTTTCTTCACCCAGGTTCTGAGCATTTCCCTCTTGAAGGAAAGTGAGGGTGACAAAGAGACACAAACAACAACTCAAGTTTTGTTTCGGAATAAAGGACTTGATAACATGTAAACAAAGGTTTTGTTTTTTAATTAGTCAGACTTTTGCTCTTAAGCCAGAAGCCAGTGCCTTGCATGGGTATATTTGTGCTACACGGAAGCAAATGCATTCTGATAAAACCATGAAATGACCGGCTGTGCTCTGGTATAGCGTGCTCAGCTACAGCGCAATTGTCTGATGCTGCTTTCTTTCCACATTAAGTCAACCTGAGAGACTGTTGATTGTACCAAACACTGTTGCTTAATGCCATAATTCTCCAGCCCTCTGTCACTAGGGACCCTTCTTGGGAGGTTAATTGTATGTGTTTCTGTTTCTATTGAAAGGCCAGTGGCAGCCTGTCCAGAGCAACTCAAGACACACAACAGTCCATGTCAAATGCCAAGTTGCCTGCTCTCCTGGCACCAATGGGGCTGGGCGAAGAGGCAGTCTAAAGGTGAAAAACACCAACATTTTTACCAGAAAGCTGGATATGACAGCATGAATCTGTAATCCCAGTGCTGGAGAGAGGCAGGGGGATCCCTAAATCTGCTGGCCAGACAGCCTAGCCTATTTGGTAAGCTCCAGACCTGTTACAAGTACCTTTTTCCCCACCACCATTGTTGCCGGTCTTGTCCCACTCTTTGTTCCTCCCTGCAGGCCTCCCGGTCCTGCCGCCATGCGCGCCCCAATAACGTGCAGAGACTCTGTATTTGATACGATCTTGTTGGCCAGTTACTATTATTGTTTATGGGCTAGCTCTGTCTTAATGATTAACCCATTTCTACTTATCTAAGTATTTCCACGTGGTCAACTTATCCGGGCTGCATCTTGCATCCTCTATGCTCTACATGCTGACTCCTCCTTACTACTTCCTCTTTCCTCCTCCTAGTTTCCTAGCCCCGCCTCTCTTGTTTCCTATTGGCCACAGTGCTTTATTTATTAACCAGCATGAGAAACATACAGATTAACATCTCCCATCACAGACCAGGGAGAAAAATTAGCTGGAGAAACAAAGTAGACAGTGTAAGGAAGGACACCTGCAGTTGACCTCTGACCTCCCAAGGGCACACCTGTACACCTCCCACACACTGACACACTTGCACAGGAGCTTACACAGACCTCCTACACACATAAATCACATTAATCACTGTAATCAGTACAGTGCTCAATATGAATGAATCAGCTCTATACAAAGTCATGCACTCATAAACAGGTTCCTATTTGGTTTTTTTATTTTTTTGTTTGTTTATTTGTTTTGTTTTTGAGACAGAGTTTCTCTGTGTAGCTTTGGAGGCTGACCTGGAATTCTCTCTGTAAACCAGGCTGGCCTCTAACTCACAGAGATCCTCCTGCCTCTGCCTCCCAATTGCTGGGATTAAAGGTATGTGCTACCAATGCCCAGCCTATTCTTGATTCTCAATTTTCTAATCCACAAAGTGGGCATGAAATTGCAAGTGGTGTGCTTAGCCTCACAGAGTTGTGAAGGAGAAATGATGCAGAACTTTGAAGTCACATAGATTAGCACATTTTTGTAATCATTTTTGAGATTATAACATATTATTATTCCATGTACTTCCTCACTCTTGTTTTTAAAGCTAGTGCCACATGCTAAGTGACAGGCAGTGGGTGCATTCTAGTGACAGATTATACCAGTTCTAAAAACCCAAAGAGGATCAGTTGATAAAGTGCCCTGTGCAGAGGCACCAGGACCTGAGTTCAGACCTCAGCTCCCATGCAAATGCTCCACACAGTGGTGCCTAGCTGGAACCCCCTCCTCCAAAGGAAGAGTGATGGAGGGCTTGGATCCCCAGTGCTTACCTGCCAACCAGTCTAGACAATCAGTGAGCTCTGGAGTCACTAACAGATACTGCCTCAAACAAATAAGGGGAAGAGATAGAAGACACACAATTAGCATCACCCTCTAGTTTGTAAACGTGTGGGGAGGGGGGAGTGTGTGCACTCACAAGTATATGTGCTACACAAACATACCTCAATGTGTTGACAACACATACCCAGAATTTAAAAAAAAAAAAAACAAACAAAAAACTTTAAAACCTCAAGGACATGAGAGCAGGTGAGCAGGGTGGAGGTGCAGGTTGCTGAGATGTGGGACAAGGAGAGTGCCACAGCATCACCATCTAAACCTTCTGTTTGCAGCGTTCTCATTTCACCCTCCCGCTGAAATGCACACAGTGGCTTCAACCTCATCATGTATGCACAGTCAGTTCTGTTTTGCTGGGCTTGAGCCCTTGGTGATCATGTCCCCTTGGGTGACTTGGAGCCTTCAGGAGTTTAATGTCTTGCACGTGTTCTATGTGGGCTGCAGGGTGAAGTGGTGGGAGCCGCACAGTCAGTGCTGGTTCACAGCCTGCATTTCCAGGAAGCCGCTTCATCCGTTTAACTGTTGAGAATGTGCACGGTTTGATCTTGGCTCCCAATGACAAAAGCCAGAAAGTCTATAAAATTTCAATCATTCCGCTAACATAACTATCCTTGTTTATTGAGCTGATCCTTCCTGATTTAGAGTAAATGGCTTTATAGTTATGCTACACCAGCAGCTATGTAACAGCACTATGAAGAGATGTATTCTTCCTCCTGTGGAATTGTTTGTAAAGTCCTATAAAATCAGAATTCTCTCTCAGTCCCCATCAAACATCCATCTCAACATGTGGTCCTTTCAGTCTACCTCACTAATAACAGGGTAGTGGATCCTTAACTCATTCTTAGTGGCTTGGATGAAGGTGATGATCATCAAACCCAGGCATTCGTAGGTGATAGGCAAGCCCTCTACCCTTGAGCTACACCCCTAACGCTGGCCAGGTGAGCCCTTCTTTCTAAGAAACAAGATTTTGCTAGTATAGCCAAAAAATCATTGTGTCTGATTTACAGTTTATGAGTTAGAGACAGAGTAAAACCTGATAATTTTCAAATTTGAATCATAGAAATCCTTTTATCAAGCCTTGTCACAGGCCAGAAGATCTCAGTCTCAGCCTGAAGTCCCACACATTGTTTGTGGCTGAGCCCATAGTTTGACACCATTTATTTGTTACAAGGCAACCAAAGAGTTGTATTTCTGAGAGATGGGGTAGACTAGAACACTTTTTATCAACATAAGTGCATGTGAAAACTGACTGGGGACAGGGTATGAACGTCTCAGCTGTAAGTTTTTGGTGTGCTAGCATTCTACTGTATCGGTGGGTCTGGCTGTGTGTAATAGAATTACCTAGTGAGAAAAAAAAATCATTAAATATTGCTTTGGGTATCAGAGTCCAGTATCTGTCTGAGCTCCAACAGGTGTTTCTTGGGTCATGAATTTTTTTTTTAACTGAAACTAGAAGAATAATATGGCTAATGTGGCTATGAAATACTAATCATCTCTAAAGATTGAGCACACACACACACGGAATTAGATATTCATCTCCCATATCCCATAAAACATGTCCATGTGTATATATGTGCAATTTTTCTCCCCAACCTTCTCAGTCTATACTACCAATTCCAGCCAGGGTAGGCTCAGAATAAATGTGAAAAGGCCCTGTTGCCTTCCTGCTGATTGGTGTGAGTTATGAAGTAGGAAGAAAATGTGTAATGTCATTTCTAGAACCTGCAGTGTTATTGGAATGGTCGAGTGACCTGTCTGATCCTTTTTGACCTGACTACCTACCCAGGGTTGTTACCATTTGTAATCAAACTCTCCTTCTAGGCTAGAGATGTGGGTCAGTCGGTAGTGTGCTTGCATAAAGTTCTTGATTCCAGTGCCATCACCACATAGACCAGGCATGGTGGCACATACCTGTAATCACAGCACTCAGGAGCCTGAGGCAGGGGGACCTGAACATCTGAGTCCTCCTTGACTACAAAGTGACAACTGAGACTAGCCTGGGTAAATGAGACCATGTCCCCAAAAAGATAAGCAATTCTTCTGATCTCCTCTATACTTCTCTCATCTAATCCAGGCTCAAAGCTGTGTTTTTTGGAAGCACTGGGTATCTATAATCTGTCAGCAGTCATGTTTACAGAAGCCATCAGCAAAGGCTTCTTCAGGAAAACATAGGCAAGAGGGTGTGCAGGAGACATGCGCATCCATGACAGTACCACAAAAACTGATATACAAGCACAACTCTGCTGGGTGGCTCTTAACATCCAGGTGAACGCTGTCCTTAGCTTTTTTATTCATAAGGTCATTTGATTCCAGCTTCTTGCCATAGAACAAAGAGAAACTTCCTTCACTGCAGAGAAAGCCAACAGGTAGAAGCGTGAGAAACTAGGCCTGTGACTTTTTATAGCCTTTTCTCTTTAAAAACAATTTTAAAGTTTGATCATCTAAAAAGCAGTGCCGTGTGCATAACTAACTCTCTTACCAACTTGGCCAGTTAAGCCACTCGGTGGCTGGTAAGACATGTGGTGTTTGACGGCTGTGTTGGACTGTCTGGGAGAAGATCAGGGTGTCACTCAAAGGCTTAGACGTAAGAATGGAAAGCACAGCACAGGCTGTCTTCTCAGTCCCCAGTAACCTGGGGAGGAAGCACAGCCCCTCTGCATCTAGTCAGGCCTCCAGCAGGGCCAAGCCTCCTTTGTCATGTGGGAAGCTGGCTGACCTGAGGGGAAGCTAATTGTAGGCTAATTTTTGGTAAGAATGATTAATAATCACTTCTGTTTGATGGGCTACAATCTGTGGAGGTAACAGTGTTTTTCCTGCTATATAAACCAGCATGAAGAAAAGGGGTGGGGGAACCCTGTATAATCTTTTTGTAACAAGCTATAAAATGATGTATTTAGTCTTTAATAATTAAGCAGAAACATTTTTATTCCCATGATGTTGCAATCATATTGCTAATACAGCTTAGTGCTTATTTTTTAACTGATTCTTTTTTTTTTTTTTTTTTGCTTATGACAATCTAGAAAGGTTTATTAAATCTAATGACTACTTAGGATTAAGTAGGGGGAAAGCATGTTCTAATTACAGGGATGGATAAAAGCAAACTAATTAACCAAAAACATTGTTTCCTTCCTCCCAGATGTCTGGTCAGCCATAGCGGAGAAAAACCTGAGTTACCTGGCTCCTGAGTTTTTAATCATGTTTTTAGATTGCATTTCTTACACCATCTGTAACATTAACCTGACTGTAATTTCTGTCACAGTTGGAAGCTTTGGTTAATAAATGTTTTGTTTTGGAGGGGGATGGGAAAATAGGCAGGAATCTGAGAGGGTTTATGAATGAATCAAAGAAACTGTGCCTTAACTGAGGAGCCATATAGTAAAATCCTAGACTTTTATGACTGCTACTTGACTGTCTTTCTCTGCCTCACTTTGTAGCTATATGTTCTTGTGAAAATACTTGTAAGTCAGCTTTCTAAACAATAGCCAAAGAAATCCTGCCTAGTAGATGCTGCTAATCATCAGAACTGCAAAAATCTTAATGGCTGGGGCTGGGGAAGTGGCCCTGGTTGGTGAAGTGCTTGTCACACAAGCATGAGGACCTGTGTGTGAGCCCTGTCATCCAAGTAGTCACCCAGTATGTGTGTCTGTTTCAGTACTGGGGAGGCAAGACAACAGGCCAGCCAACCCTGCCCAATGGATAAGCCCCAGGCCCCATCTCAAAATCAAGGTAAATAGCTCCTGAGTGATGGCACTCAAGGTTGACCTTTGACCTCCACATGCATGTATATATACTTGCTTAACATGTGAACCTACACATGCATGCTTAACATGTGCACCTACACACACATATGCACACACATATATACTTATACACACAGAGAGAACCTAATGTTATTCATGTTAGACAGACTATAGATAGAAAAGAATGTGGTTATTTTATGAAATTTAGAAGCATTTATTTTTAATGCCTTAAATATTCTGAATAAAACATAGATTCAAAGTACTATTGAGGTCTAAGTAGTTTTATGCTATTTTTGATTGTATTCTGTATGTGTCATTAGTAACAATTGCTATACACGTTTTTAAAAATAGCTTTCAAAAAAAGGAAAGGAAGAAAGAAAGAAAGAAAAAAGAAATGGAGCTTTCCAAATTAAAGAAATAGGAAAAAATTTAAGTGTCCCAAATAATGTCAAAGAATGATATGTTGATTCCATGGTAACAGAACTAGGGGAAAGGGAAGTCCAGACACACTGTGAATTGCAAACTTACTGACAGAAAAATAAGTGCAAATACTTTTGTGTTTGAAATCTTTATCATTGACTCATGGCTAAAAGTAATAAACAGGCTGAAGGTTAAATTTTCAACTAAGTCCTAGAATAGAGGTTCTGCATCTTGAAACATAGAACACATTGGCTTTAGAGCTGTCAGGGAAACAATAATAGGCATTGTGTGTCTAGAGATGCTGGGGCCTTAGAAATGCAGATAAGGTATGGGAGGCAGAGGCAGGCGGATCTCTGTGAGTTTAAGACCAGCCTGGTCTATAGAGTGAGTTCCAGGACATCCAGGACTGTAACATAGAGAAACCTTATATTAAAAAACAAAACAAAAAAAGAAAAAGAAAGAAATGCAGATAATAAAGGGGTGGGGGAGACACTTGGGGGACTGGGAATTACAATAAAGTAGAAAATGTAAAACTCTATTTAACACACGTTTAAACTGGATCACACACATACATACACATACACATACTATTCTGGCAGTAGACCACAGAGATAGCATCTTGTCTGTTTGCAGTAGTCTGTGTGTGAAAGTCTCTGGAACTTGCATCCCAAAAGCTATATGTACCCTCATATCCTCCCAACAGATTTATTAGGTGGGGCTGTGTTAGCATGCTTTCTGTAGCAGAGTAGAACCTTACATATGGTATTAGGTCATTGAAAATTTCAAGTACTGCTCTTGTGAAGGTGACTGTGATGGACAATCAAGGTGTAATTCCTGGGGAGTTGGCTGTAGTCACTCATCATGTGAGGCATTCATTTCTGATCTGCAAGTGGTCTGAGAGACCTGAAATAAACATTAGCAAAATGACACAACAGCTGCATGCCCTCATACTGACCATGCTAGGAGCTAGAAGACAAAAGATCCATCCATCAACTATATGTAGGACCTTTCCAGGGACAAGAAAAGAGAAGGTGCTGTATTCACAAGCATAATACATAACTATTTCTTATTTGTCTTGCTTAAAAAAAAAGTCACAACTCCTGAACCATGTCTTCCAGCCGTGTTTTCTAATTCTATTGTAAACAGAATTCCATTACTCATGAGGGCATTTTGGATGTAAAGTGCTAAAGTGAGATTTTCCTGTAATAACTGTTAAGTCTTAAAACCTAATTGGGTTACAGGTAGGGTTCAATTAATAGAGCGATTGCCTAGTTTCCATGCCCAGCATTGCATAAACCAGTCATGGTAGCACACACCTATTATCTCAGCATAGAAAGGTGAAGGCAGGAGGATCAACGTTGAAGTTCATCCTTGGCTACATAGCAGGTTCAAGGCCAGCATGGGCTACCTGACACCCTACTCCTCTCCAAAAACAAACAAACAAAAAAATCACACACACATACGCACACAACAACAACAACAAACAAACAAACAAACAAAAATCCTAGCTGTGATTGAAAGGCTGCCGTAATGTTTTGTGAAATTTAGGCCCAGCCTGTTAGCCACATACTCTTATCAATAAAGCTGGTGACCTTGGAATTGATCAGATTATGCAGTTCATTCAATTCACTATTTAAAGTACTTTCAGATAATTGCCACATGGTTTTATTAAATACAACAGCCTAATTTCAAGGTTGTCCTGTCGGCTTCATCCTGGCAGGCTGTGCATGTGCCCATCTCAGGCTTTCCAACTTCCTCCTCACAGACTGAAATCAGAGTAATGAAAACAGTCAAACTGCTCATAAAATGTCACATGGCTATGAGAGCACATATTATTCCTACAGATATTTTCTGTCAGTCACTAGATCACTACTCAAATGACAGCTGTGCCTGGCTGAGACGTGCTTTTAAAATGACAGTCCCATACTGCCGGAGACTACTGGCGCAGTAAAATTTACTGCTCTGTCCCTTTGATCTCAGCCTACAAAAGACACGAAATGTTACTTGGGAATAAATAAAACATTTATAGAAAAGGGGAGAAAAGGTTATATGCTTCATTTTGCTTATCAATGTCATTTCCAAGCCAACAATTTTATTAGGGGTAGGGGTATGGTGACAAGCTATTTTTAGTATGTGGGGGAGACATGTGACATTTAGAACAAATGTCATAGCATTTCTTCAATAAAAATCCATGCTGTCAGCTGCCTAGCTAGCTCCAGAGAGTTACAGAAAAGCTGGATAGACCCAAAGGAGGAGCAGGATAGCTTGCTGTGTTGTTTTCCTTTTTAGACCCTCCTCTCAGTGTGGATGGACACTGCAAAATATGTGTCTATGACCCATGGTTCTGGGAAACCGCCTTGTTGACAAAAAGGGCCATTTAAAAACAAAAATTTAATATGTCTACCTAAAAGAAAGAAAAAAAGGAAGAAAGAAAGGAAGGAAGGAAGAAAGAAAGAAAGAAAGAAAGGAAGAAAGAAAGCAAGAAAGAGAAATGGCCCTGTATTCCTTTTAAAACCTGTGGCCTGTATTGTTCACCAAGTCTCCAGGACCCCCAACTTTCTCACAAACCAGAGAACTCAAATATCTGCTACCATTACCTTCATGCAACAAGAAAACGAAAATGACTTTGTGATGATATATTTAAAAGCATCAGAAACAAGCAGGGAAACATTGATAGACTGGAAAAGAATTGGCATGTCTTGAGTCTTTATGAAGCATTTTGCCCCTGTAACTTTTTTTTTTTTTTGGCAAATATTCACATTTGACCATGAAATATCTCTGGGTTATTATTTACCTTTTTGTGGACGGGAGCCATATCTTGCCTTTCTCTGAGTTTCTATAGTGCCTAGCACAATTCTTGATAAAAGCATGGAACAATTAAAGCTTTATTTTGAAAATCACGGTTCCTATTAAAAATGCCTCATATTTCCTAGTCTGCACAACATACCACCTTCCAAATTACACAGTGATCACAGTCACCAAAGCCCAAATTCTACTTGCTCCACCCATACGCCTTTTGAGTTGAATAATTGTAACAGTCTTTACTGAAGATAATCTATGCACTCTTTTAACATGTATTATCATTTTGCATGTCTTTAATCCCAGCCAAGACAGACAGGTGCAGATGTCTCTGAGTTTAAGGTCAGCCTGGTCTACATAGCAAATTCATGACCAACTAGGACTATAGAGTAAGAAAACCCTGTCTTCAAAGACAAAAAGATGGGGACGACATCTGAGTCCTTTCTCTCTTTTGCCCACTCCCAATTCAATACTCCAACCGTGGCCTCTCCCCTTGGGTTCCATCTCAGGAGAATGAATGTCTTCTCTCTAACCAGGCTCCTCCTCCCTTCATCTATGGCAGGCGTCGGCTACACCTCTGCCAGTTGCCCCAGGAGTCTGCAGGTCTACACCTTGCCCTTGACTTTCAGGTAGCAGAATTTAGTAATGGTCTCAACTTAGCCTCTTCTTTGCATTCATAACATAATTCACTTAGACAATCACAGAGCTGTCTTCTAATTGCCGTTAACTTGCTAGCTGTGAAGTGAGCATTCAGTAGGTACAGGTGTGAGGCCAAGGAGTGATAGGCTAACCCAGAGTTCTTTCCGGCTCTCAGTTGCCCAATCTACTTAGCAGGCATCCTGCTCTATTTATCTCCTTGACAAACATTCACTCAGCAAACATTTACCAAGTCAAGGTTAGGGAGCACTCACTACCAATGACAATCTTCACTCTCCATTAATAAACATTTTTTTTTTCCAATATGGAGGTTCTGGGAATCAAACCCAGAGCCTCTACTTACTAGGCAGGAACTGAGGTAGGTCTCCTAAGAAGTCCTAGCTCTCTAGAACACAAAGCACTTACTCCTCCTACAGACTACACAAATTGGAACTCACATGCCAAACTTTTACTTATTTAAACTATCCCAAATTGTAGAGCATGTTCTGTGTGCATCTATAATGTCCTCCTGCAATTGCTAGAGAATCGTTGGGGGGGGCGGGGCAGAGAGAGACAGAGAGAGACTGGTGTCAGGTATCTTCCTCAATCCTCTCCACCTTATTTATGGAGGAAGGATTTGCACAGAGGGCAGCTCTTCCCCAGTTTGACTACTGTAACTAGCCAGCTTGCACTGGGAATCCCTGTCTCTGCCTTCTAAGCACTGGGATTGCATGCAGGCCGCCACACCTGCCCAGCCTTTATGAGGGAGCTGAGGATCTGAACTGTGGTCCCTGTGTTTTTGTGGCAAGCACTTTAACTAAGTGTCTCAGCAGCCCCACATCAAGATCACTTTGAAGGCAAAGACTTTCTCAATAATTGATTCCCCTGTGTTTTTCCTGACCATTGCCACAAAGTTCATCTAAACTGGATCTCTTTACATGTCCAGCCCAACCACAAACTGCAGAGGTCCACAGGGGCAGCAAATACATCCCCTTTGCTGTGTACATTGGTACTCATTGACTTAGAAAATCAGCAGTTAGGGAATAGCTTTCTGAAATTTATTCTTTTCTTCCCTTTTTAATCCTCCTACTATATAAAGCCATGTGAATAATTCATATGCACTGGTTCAGATGTAGGTGATGTTTTGAAATTTCACATTTATCTGAATTAGATATATATGATTTAGTAATTTGTGTATGCCCTCAATTACATTGTTAACCTGTTTTCCTAATAGTGTTTTGACACTTGTCTTCTGTATTGACAGCCTCATTGACAGGATGGAGGTATATGAATTTTTTTGTCATTAAGCATTGTCATTTTTAATGATGGATTCTGAAGTACAAAGAAAAATAATTCCTTGCCTATGGATTTATTCAAGACTTTAATGAATTAATTTAATGTCATTTGAACTTGGCTTCAGCCTCCATTCTGGTGTGAGTGTAGCTCAGATCTGTCCTATTGTAGTAGCTGATTAATCATCAGTTACAATGCTTTCTATTAACCATATCATAGGATGTTGCATGCCTGTTAGGAATAGGTGCAGTTCCCTTAGCCAGCAGCTGAATCCCTCCTAGAAACAGAGGGCGCTTTGCTTAAAACATAGCACTAATAAACAGTTCAGTGCACAATTACAACCTGAGGCCACCAGAAGGAAGCCTATGAAAGATAGATTTAGCTTCTCTGCAGTAAGAAAATGTAAGGACTGATTTTTGTATGCTTAGCATAAATAAGAGAAAGGGGAAGGGGCTGGAGAGATGGCTCAGTGTTTAAGAGCACTTGTTGCTCTTGCAGAGGATCCAGGCTTGATCCCTAGCACACATATGATGGCTTACCACTCACTATTCCTGACACTCATCCCAGGAGATCTGATGCCCGTTCTCTCACCTCTGTGGGTGGGTACCAAGCATGCATATGGAACACATACATACATAAAAACACATATAAAAATGAAACTAATAAATCTAATTTTAAAATTTTTAAATGGGAGTAAGAGGAAATTGAAGAATAGCCAATATTTAGCTTTAAATGTTTTGAGATTTGGTTTGTGGTGTTTTGTTGTTTGTTCCTGTGTGCACTTAACCACAGGACCTAAATCAGATGAGCAAAAATTAGGGACAAGATAGGAACATGATGATCCAAGTTCTCTAGATGTTTAAAACCATGTAAGGAAAGGAACTGGATTCCTCCCCATGGGGCAAAGTGAAGAGGTCGGAGCCTGTCTACCTGCATTCCCGCACAGCCAAGGTTCATGATGCTCCTGGCTGCCTTCACTTCCCAGACACTCTGTTGCTCTGTGCCACAGCTCCCACCCTCAAAGTAGGAATAATGAAGGTACTTTTTCCTGTTGATTTTCTCTTGGTGATTAAATTGAATCTAGTAAAGATTGGAGATATTTTATATACATACGTTTGGTGAATAAATGGATTGATATCACATACATATCACTATGTAAACAGAGATACACATATGACAGAACTTATTTGATGGGAAATATATGTTCCTTCTTTCAAGATGAGGTTTCATTATACATCACAGACAAGCCTCACCCTCTTCCTGTCTGCATTAGTGCTGGGATCGGCATGCTTCATCACTACTTTCTGGCTTCACAGATAAATACAAAGAAGAAATGCATGGAAACTCATTCTCAGGCATAAAACTTGCTTAATAGTCTCTACTACTACCAACTTCATTTCTTACTTAAGGTATTCAGCATGTACTCTAAATAAATTGATTAAAGAATTTATTTTAAACTAACTCATTACCTGTGTGCCAGTTTTGCCTTACTCAGTCTGGGTAACCTTATATTTGCAAAGACCAGAATTTTATGAAGTTTCACTTGTCCTCTGACTCCTCTGTGCTTACTCTTTTAGGGAAGGTGTGTGCCTTGTTCCTAAAGCAGTGGTGCAGCCAGCTCTCCAGGCACAGCGACAAGTTCTGTTATTTGACTATAGTGCACAAAAGCAAATCACTGTAAAAATGGCTTACCTTCAGGGACAGCCAGCTGCTACACCATGTAAAATATTAAAATACAAGGGGGAAGAAATTAATGTATATTATATTAGCTGTTTTAGATCCCATTTTTAAAAATATTTAGGTCAGGTACTTCTGACCAGTTTTGAAAATAAAATTAAAGTTAATCATAAAGATATTGTAATTCAAATATTTAAAATCTAGAAAACATTGAAATTCCGATTTTTAAAAATATTTAGAAAACACTTTTCTAAGTGATTGTTCTTTGTTTGTTGTTGTTGTTGTTGTTGTTTGTTTTGTTTTTTTAACCAAGTTCTCTCCCAAAATTGTTCACTTTGCAATCAGTGTTTATGACTTTTGGGGGGCGTGGCGATAGTTTTAAGAAATTTATCATTTGGTAGCAGTTCTTTTTATAAGTAGAAGTAGAACTTTAGGGTGAAATGCTGTGTTACTTCAGCTCAAGCTAGAAGTAGGAATAGGAAACATGGAGGTAGGGTGAGGGTCTGTGTGGCCAGAAGGGTGAGAAGTTGGTAAAAGAAGGGATAGGCAAAGCCCTGCTAGGCTAAGATGCTACTCCTGTCCCATCTCTCCAGTGCCCCACCCTTCTTCACAGGCTATTGTTACCCTTCCCCTGGAGGCAGCGAAAGCTCTCCGAGAGCAGGCACTGAGCCTGCCTACTGTATCCCCAGTCCCTGGCACATATAGAAGGTTAATGAGGATTTGTTAAATGAATTAGTTAATTTACTTATAAGTTATTGTGCAATTTGGTGATTGCTCATTATGTTCGAGAGACCCATTTCCCATGCATTAGTAATTAGTCCTTTTGGGAAAAAAATATTCATAAACTGCAAGAAGGGTGAATCAAAGCCAGCCAATGTGCCAAGGAATATATTATAAAGTAAGTCATGGCCCAGTAAACATAAATCTGCAGGATGTTCATCACAGAAGTGTTGATAAGGAATGTGAGCAACAGCCTAAATGGTCAGTAGTAGGTGATAAGTTAAATATACCAAATTGTATAACACAGTGCCAGGTGGTCAGTTAATTATGTTATGGTGATAAAGAATTCTTCACTGACTTGTCAAAAATTGAACTGTTATTATTGCCTGTACATGTGACATCAATTTTATAAAAATAGTAGTGTACATTTATTTAGAATAACTAAGACTGGTAGATGTATAGCATAATGTTAGTAGAAGTTATATGTAGGTGTAGAAACCCAGGGATCTTGTTTTCCTTTTTAGGCCTGTGTTTTTGAAATTTTCAGAAGTGAACATTAATTCCTTCCATGAATAAGGAAGAAGGGGGCTTCCTGGTACTATTTTGTGGGGCAGAGGGGTCAGCCCACCTGTGAGGAGCCAAAAGAGAACAGGGCCTTGTGGGAAGGAAGGCTAGAGCACACAGGTTGGTTGCTTACAATCATAGCCACCAGCATCTGCGTGCTTGGATACAAGTGTCAGTAGGCCCTGGTTACCTGGGAGGGAGGCAGGTGTGTGTGCTGTTGGCCTTGTTCTGGAAGAATTTCTTCCAAGAGACATTCAGGTATGAACCGTATGGAAATCAGAAATCCAGACACCTGATACGCTTTCCCAAGAAGGATCTGATGCTGCTGTTGCCTGGCTTCACAAGCCCTGGGTCTAAGCCCTGGATCTTCCTGTGCATTTATTGGTTTCTTCTAGACCCTATCCTGTCTGTTTTTAATTGTTTCTATTTTATTTTTCTGGTGTTTGTGATTGGGTCCAGGGCTTTGTTCATGCTGTGTAAGATCCCTACCACCAAGCCACATCCCTACCCATATACATTTGTTTCTGTTGTGATATTTACATTGACGGTGGGTAGAGTGGAATGAGATGGGCTTTAGAGCTTGGCAGAATTAAGGCACTCCAGGCTCGAACCTGCTCTGTCGTCTGTAAGCTCGAGACTTGTCTGGATATTCTAAGTCAGTAGTGGTAAAATGAGCGTATTAGCAATCACTTTTGAGAGAGATATTTATGAATTTCCCAGCTCTTTGCCTTCACGGTAAGAGATGGCTAATGAGCTCTGTTGTATTTGCTGGTCTCTTTTTCATGGTCATAATTACACTGAATGTACATTATAATTACAAGACCATAGGCTGGTATAGAATTTTTTTTTTTACATATGCTTTTGTTGTTGTTGGAGGTAGAGAGCAGTCATAATAGAAATAGGTGAGTAGAAAGCCTCATCAGGGAAAGCAAACCACTTGCTTAGACCAGGTGTTGGGTGTTACTTTTGTTTTTTGTTTGCTGACATTGAGCTGTCACCTAAAGTGGCCTTATAGAAATCAGTTCCTGAGAAAGGTGAGCACATTGTCAACCTCAGTGTGGAAAACTGGCCCTAACACCTGATGAGCCCAGAGGGACCGAGATTTCACTTCTCACTCTATAAGCAACATCCTTCTGTTGTGAATTAAATCTTCACAGTCACGTCTATGTCTGTGTGTGCTTGTTCATTTGAGAAAGAAACACTCTTTGGGGGTGTTTTATTTATAGCATTGGTGAGGCAATGTGACACTAAGCAAGCTTAATATTGGTCATTCAATCCTTCATCTTGGACTCTTTCCAAGCACTCATTTTGCATTGTGGTTTTACGATCATATATGATAAGGCTGAGATAATTATACATTACACATCTGCTTACATATTTGTAAGCATGATGTTTGATGCCCTTGTAAGAGGTATGAACACTACACAAATCCTCTGAAAATCCCCGTGTAGATCTTCAGTTATCTGTGTGACTGAATGAACTGGGTTCCATGTGCATAGGGGGCTTCCTATATCCTGTTTCATATATCTATGCCTTGTCCAGGACAGGAAATTCTCTATTCTTCCTTATTTTCCATCCAAGCTGAGTTCAGCATCTGAGACACTCCCTGGCCCAGAGCAATAGTAAGTCACCCTGCTCCCACTTCTGTATATCTCAGCCCATTTTGTCCTCCTGCTCAGTGGCAGGGTGTCAAAGGCCTAGTTGTCATTTCCTTTGGCTTTTCGCTTCTGCAGGGATCTAGTCTGCTTGCCCCTTACTAAGGACTGGAGGTGACTCAAACAAGCTTTATGAAGGCTGGAAGCCAGATAATGGAGCAGACATTGGTCAGTGTCCTAGCTAGAGCTTGACTTGGGTGGTTTGTGCCTTTCTGTTATATTCCCTGAGCCAAACAGAGGCATCCTGTGTTATGAATATCTTTAGTTTCTTGCACATTTTCCATTTATGCCCACAAGCCTAGCATGTATGATGGTATCCTAAAATTCCAGTGTAAACTCAAGAGCTTCATCTAAATTTCTTCACTGCCAACAAGCAAGTGTTCCTCTAATCTGAGCAATTTAATTGAGATAAAAAGAGATATTTCATTCTTTAAAACTCATACTGGAATAACTAAACATTTGCATGAAATTCCCACTTAATTTTTTGTTTTTAATTTCTGTTATTTTTTTCATTTGGAAACATATGAACTAATTATGTTTTTAGTTTTATATTTTTGTAATTATATACCTAATTAAGCATGGTGTGCCTTTCCATGACACAGATTTGTTATGACAACTGATGTTTCAAATATATTTGCTTTGATCGTTGTCAACACCTTGATAATTGTTTACTTAATGGCTTAATCGAAGGTCTTGAAACCTTTGTTGTCTGAATTTTTAAAAAATATTTTCAGTAACCTCTATATCTCATCATTCATTTCTGAAGTATTATTGGAAATGAATGTGATAAAAATTCAAGTAATAAATTTATTTCTCAGAATCTGACTTCTTATTGAGTTGAAAAGGAATCTACAGTAGCGAAAAGTCCAGGGTTGGATACAGCCCAGATAATATTTGCAACCTCCTGATGGTTCCCATACCCATCCCTTCTTGATTCCCTCTTGCATCAACTGCATTAACACCCAATGCTGTGTGTCTCTCTAATGCCATAGCCATCAGTCCTCAGACTGTTTGTGGGTAGTTGTTCCCTAGCTGGGAAGCCCTTACCTCTAAGCAATTACTTTTCATCTCTACATGCTATTGACAGCCAGCCTTGGGCTAAAAGGCTCTTCCTGCCTCCTGCCTTCCAGTCCTTTAGACGTCACCTCTGATGCTTTCCCTGACCCTCCTACCCAGGGCTGATCACTCTTTCTAATAGCCACACTCCTCAGTACACATCAGCTGCTATGTGTGTCCTTCCACTTTCCATCCCTTGCCGTTATGGTATACTGGAGAACACAACTTAAAAGAATAGGAAGTTATTTTTTCAGTTAAGAGGTATCAGTGTAGTGATTTGCCCTGCTTACTTCTGGGTCTGTGGTAAGGTAGTCATGGCAGAAGAGTGTGGTGAAGGAGAATTGCTCACTTCATGGCATTTAGGAAGGAAGGAGGAAGGATGGGGCCCCAGTACCCATACCCTTCCAGGGTGAGCCAATGGCCTACTCCTTCAGCTAAGCCCCACCTACTAGAGTCCCGATGATCTCTCAATAATGCCACTGACAGGCTTTCACCTTGAGACTTGGGAATAGTTAGGATCCAGTTTATAGCATTGCTTAATATTTACATACTTATCTGATAGCCGTTATCTTCCTTATTACAGTGGCAACTCCAGAAGGACCTAGACCATGCCTCATGTCCAATGACTGCATAGGGAAGAATTGTAGAATAATTGAGTCGGTTAAATATGAAAGTTGTTTTCTTTCGATGAAAACAAAAGATTCAATGAAGAGAATTGTATCTGTATGAAATCTGGCCTCAGTTACCCTGTTCACACTGGTAGCCACTCTAGCAGGAACACCTACTTGACTTAATTACTACTTTGTTGAGATCTGATCTTCTGTCCTTGATCTAGCCTTGAGACTTGCCTTTCAAAATGTAAACTCCTGCTTCAGACCAGGATTGAGGGTCACAGTTTCCCCCTACGTCCATCACAGACCAAGTTTAAGATGTATTTTTCTAAAGAGGCAAAAGGGAACCAGGCAAGGTGACTCATAATCTTTAATTCCAATACTTACTTGGGAGGCCAAGGTAAGAGGGGGAGGCCAGTCTGGACCACATAGTTAGTGAGTTCTAGGCCAGTTCAAGCTACAGAGCAGACCTTTTCAAAAAAGAAAAAAGCAAGAGAAGATTGTTGGCTTCCTAACTCCTGAGAAAGTCCTTACAGTGCTGCCTGTGTGTTTCCATCCCCAGTGTGTGTACCAGTCCACGTGGCCGGACGTGTACGGTTTACTCTTGCAGTCTTGGGCTGATTACCTTCAGTTCCGCTGTTTGTTGTTGTTGTTGTTTTGTTTGTTTGCTTGTGTGTGCTTATACACACACACACACACACACACACACACACACACACACACACACACGTTGTTTTGTTTGCTTGTGTGTGCATATATATATATATACATATATATACATATTATTTTTTATTTTATATATTGATCCCAGTTCCCTCTCACTCCCTCCTTCCCATGCCCCACCACCCCCCTCTCATCCCATTCCCCATCCACCCCACAGGGAGGGTGATGCCTTCCAGGAGGGATCATCAAAATCTGCCAAGTCATTTAGAGTAGGGTCTAGGCCCTCCCTCCTGCCTCTAGGCTAAGGGAGTATCCCTCCATGGGGAATGTTCTCGTTCACCAGGGATACATCCTGGTTCCCCCGTCAGAGGTCGCTTAGACTGCCCAGGCCTTCTAACTATGACCCACATTCAGGGGGTCTGAGTTGGTCCAATACTGGTTTCCCAGCAATCAGTCTGGGGGTTCATGAGCTCCCCTTGTTCAGGTCAGCTGTCTCTGTGGGCTTCTGTAGCCTGATTTTGACCCCTTATCACTCCTCCCTCTCTGCAGCTGGATTCCAGGAGTTCGGCTCCAGTTCAGCTATTTAGAAGTCCTAGAAGTAGCTTTTCAGCTCCTCTTAGAACCAAGTGTGAAATCATCGACAGCTCAGTGGAAAGACAGTAAGCTCTTTTAGGCTTGCTGGTGCTCCTGGCAGCCAGTCTCTTCATTTACATCTCACTCCTACACTTGATGAGGAGGAAAATGATGTTTCTGTCTAATTTATGAACACACAGTTTTAACCTAATAATGGCTAACCGCCATCAGCAAGGTAGACAGGGCTGGCTCTAGAGCTCAGTGCTGGAGCATCTGCTTGCTATAACATGCAGGAGGCCTTAGGTTCAACCTTCAGTGCAGGAAGAAAGGAGGGCCGGGGGAAGGAAGGAGAGGAAGAAGAAAGAAAAGGAGACTCTGAAACATTAAAAACAAAATGTAAGTTAAAGTTATAAGAAACCCCTTCTCCTGAGATAAAGTAGTGTGTTGGGATCAAGGAAGATGATCTCTGCCAATCATGTCACTAACCTTGCTGGGCAAAAACATGGTGAAAGCCCCTCTCCTCTTTGTACCACACAAGGCTTTCTTGTCCTTCCCTTTGGAATTCTGCAGAAGATGAACATTGTGGTAGTGAAAGTCGCATTACCCGCTCCCTGTCTTTAAGCAGCACCGATACAACTGTTTCACAGCAACGGGTTCCCCTATTACAAAATCATCGGTGCTCTGTAGACAGTATTAAATTTAGTTCTCCCAGATATGATGTATCTGCCATTTCAGTCAAAGAATGACATAAGGATGTGCTGGTTTTGAGAAAATTCATATTTTGTCTCTTAAGAGAATTTATCTATGTGTTTATAGCAGTGACCTACACTTCAGATTTACAATGCTCTAATATATGTGTTTTAAATATGAACGTAAAAATTTAATTGAGAAGAAAGATCCTCAAAATCCCTCCTCTGTAAAGTTACCCTGCAGACTTCATGTCTACACTGCCTTCTTGATGGGCTCGGAGTCATTAAGCAGACATAACACATAAATGAATTTATTAGGTTTTTATTAAGGCTTAATAATTCAGAGTTTCAGATTTTCAGTCTCAGAGGGCTCATAATTGTTGTCATTTCCTAGTAAGAGCTAGGCTTAGAAAGAAGTTCAGCCTGTGTGCACAGGAAAGGCAGATTCAGATGGAAAATCCAAAGGGCTGGTTTCATTAACCCAGAGCTGAATGCAAGTGTCAAATTTCCCTAACGTGAGGCTTTTAGTAAGAGGTGCAGACATCGTTACAGGAGTTAATCTACACTGGGATTTCCCCATGACAGTCTTCGATGTAGGAAGTCGAGGCTCAAGACCCAGCTGTGCCATTAATGTGGAAGGAAGATACTGTTCAAACGCTAGAAATGTGAGTGACTGTAATTCACAAAGGCAATTTGAGTCTTACTTTAAGGTTCTGAACACTATCACAACAGATACACTGGGGCTGGTCCAGGGCTCTCTAGAAACTCAGGAATGGTTTGTAATGCTGTCTTCTAGTTACACTGGGTTGTCACTGGTTTTGTTGTTGTTGTTGTTATTGTTTTGGTTTGGTTTTTGTGTTTGATAAAAAACTATTTTTTTGAAAAAGTATTTAAATTTAAAACAATCTTATTTTACAAACCGATCCTCATTCCCTCCTCCTCTCCATCCTCCCTTTCCTCCCACCAATCTCCCATCCTACCCCCCATCCACTCCTCAGGGAGGGTGAGGCCTGCCGTGGGGGATCATCAAAGTCTGTCACATCATTTGGGGAGGCAGGACCTAGGTTCTCCTCTGTGTCTCTATGCTGAGAGAGTATCTCTTCTTAGGAATCGGGCTCCCATATTGTCACCATTTTACATTTTAACCTTTTTTTTTTTTAACCAAATGTTTTCCAAAACATTGGTGAAGACATCTTTTGACTATTTGAATCTTTTTTTTTTATGGAATCTTTTAGTGCTGAGATGGCTGACTCCACTAAATTCATTAAAACAAAACAAAATATGGGACTTAGGAGACAGCTTCATCAGCAGAGTGCTTGCCTGCATAAAATGCCAGGCCTTTTTTTTATAGGTGTTCCCTGTAATTCCAGTGCTAGGACCCTGAGCCACAGTGATGTCTGAGGTTTGCTCGTCAGCAGACTAGCCAGTCAGTGAGCTCTGTCTCAGAGGTTAAGGTAGAGAGCTGAGGGGGTGGTTCAAAGGGAACAGCACTTACCACATGAGCACAGGGAACCAAATTTGGAACCCTAGCACTAGCATAAAAGCTAGATGGCCATGGTGGCCCACCTGAAATCCTAGCACTTGGGAGGTAGAGATGGGATTCCCCAGTAGAGTAGCCAGTCAGCAAGCTCCATGTTCCTTTTGGGACCCTGCCTCAGAGTATACTGGAGAGCTATAAAAGAAGATACCTAACCCCTAGCCTCCGTGTGCATTTGCTCACATGTGTACATATACTCACATACCTAAACACACAGGCCAATATCTGTACACATGCATAAATGCTTTTAAATTAATAGCTAATAAAGTGGAATATAACAGAAGACACTTGACATCTACCTCTGGCCTCCACAGGTTCACACACGTGCACACAAACTGTGAACCCGGATTTATTATTGTTTTCTCCCCCAAATCTGAAGACCACCCAAGCACACCACAATTGTTTGTCTATCAGAAAAACAGACTGGATAATGTGTTAATCTATTCTGTGCTACTACCCTAAATTGGTTAATTCATTAAAAGGGGGGTGGTTATTTTTTCAGTATTAGAGGGTGGAAAGTCTCAGGTCAGTTTTAATGAGTGGTTTTCGTGTTGTGACATCTCATGGTAGAATGCAGAAGAGCAAGAAAGCAAGAGGTCCTATTCACAATTCTACCTCTTCTATCAAAGCTTCAGTGCTTCATGAGGGTGGAGCTTCGTGGATAAAACACCCCCCACCTTCCCACACTGCTTCCAAAGCAGGTTTTCCTGGGGACATACAGAGACCACAGTATAGCTGACATCTTCTTGTTCATTCCTTATCTTCCACAAAATTGTCATCTACCAGGATCATAAAAATGAGCATTTCTCTAATCCAGGCAACAAAAGGCACCTGGTATGGTCAGACTCTTCATCGCCTCCTTTTATCCCTGTCTCTTGCCTGCTCTGAAGAACCTGTCCAATAGCTGAAGCACACTCAACCCCTTCCATGACAGTCTGTCTTGGGATTGATGTCTACATAGCCAGCAAGGCCACTGGACAGTATGACAATCAAATTTGTTTCCCAACACACAGTCTGGCCTTTTCTTGGCGCTTATGTCCAAGGCTGGTAAATGCCCAGCGCAGTCCTGCCTTTTGAAACAGGGCCTAGGACAGACATTGCCATAGACAAGGTAGCTGTTCTTCTGCCCTTCATCCTTGGCACCTCACTGAGACTATTCACACACTGCTCCGCCTGGCTCTCAGCAGTGCAGAGTCCTCTGAGACGCGAAGCAGCAGTGCTGAGCATCACTGGCTGCTTCTCAGTCTCAGCACCAGACCGCAAATGCCAGTTTTTAGCCTCTGTGGTTTGGAGAGAGAATGGCCTAGAGGAGCATGATTTCAAATCACCTTTCCTCATTCCCCCAGGTTTCCTTTTCCTCCCTTGTAACATCCATTCTTCCTCAAGATTCTCTCACTAGCTACCCGGAATTCCTAATTCTGTGATGGCTCCTGAACTACAGATACAGATAAGTAAAAAATCAGGAAAATGTGTGTGTGGAGTTGAGTTCTCATACACTTTGCGTCCTTAAAATGATGCTGTTGCCCAGGAGGTAGAGGCAGGTGGATCTCTGTGGATTCGAGGCTAGTCTGGTCTACAGAGAAAGTGCAGGACAGGCTGCAGAGCAATACAGAGAAACCCTGTTTCGACAAAGGAAAAAAAAAAAGATACTGTTGTCCTCTTTATTAACTGGATTCCCTATCCCTAGTATTGTCCTTCCAGCTCTGGCTTAATTATGGCCCCAGAATGATTTATTCCCTTGTCCCTAATTACTGCTCTATTGAATGCTAGTCCCGAAGGATGTATTTGCCAATTTGCAGGCATAATTTAAGACACACACACACACACACACACACACACACACACACACACACACACCAGTATAGTTAGTTTAAAATGACTGTTTAATATGCTTTTCTAGTTAGGCATGGTAGCCCAGGGTTATAACCACAGCATTTGGGAGGTAGAGGCAAGATCAGGAATTCCAAACCACTTTCCTTTACTACCTAGTAATTTTAAGGCCAGCCTGGGCTACATGAGATCCTGTGGAGAGAAAAAGGTGGGGGAGAGCAAGGGAGGATAGACTCTTCATCAAACACTCTCCCTGTTATAGAGTGGTTGTTGTACCAGCTATTAAGTATGTTTAATTGTCCTTGCTCATGAAATAAAATGGAAACCAGAGTTTGAAACTTTTTTTTTTAAAGTTTTAGTCATGTTTAGAATGTAAAAGCTTAGGAAGCATAGATTGAACCAGAACAGAATTTAGCCTGATCAGTGCCACCCTAACACTTACAGAGCCATGGCAATATGTAGCAGGCTGGAGCCTGGGCTCAGTACACAAAGGCCTTCCCTGTATCAGTGTTCTCCCACCACCCCCTACCCTAACACTAAGTTAGTGTGATAAATTTTATGCCTGAAACTGCTACAGAGGGGGAAACCCAGAAGCTTGACCAAAGTTCAACAGCTATTGACGGTGAGGTCGAGTGCCCTTCTTCTTCCTGAACTTTTTTTTGGGGGGAAGGGAGATGCTGCATAAAGTGAACCCCTTTTACCAGTCCTTTTTTGCCCCCCCCAGCTTAACTGTCACGGGTGCCTCTATAGACAATGAGTGTCAGATTGAATAGCTTTCTGCATCATTTCTCTCTGTCACTGAGCTGCCTTGAAGCACCATGGTGAAGATCAGTCTTTCTCATCTTCATCATCTTTGTGGGCTCAGAACACACTTTATTTTTAGCTTCATGTTCATATTGACGTGTGTATACAAGTACACATGCATGTGGGTGTGTGCTTGTGTACCAGTGGTGGTCAGAAGGCAGTCTCAGGAGTCATTCTTCAGGGTTACCCACTTTTTATTGAGGGGGCTCTTGTCCAGGGATGGGCTAAACAGGCTGCCTAGCCATTTGAGGGAGTCCTGTGGCCTTGCCTCTCCAGTGATAAGGTTATGAACACTGATCACCACAGCTGGCTCTTAATATGGACTCGAGGGCTCAAACTCAGGTCCTTGTGCTTGCAAGACAAGTACTTACCAACTGAGTCATCTTCTCAGCCCCTGATGATCGCCTTTTAAACAGAAATGAATAGTCAGCTAAGATGTGAGCGATAGAAGTGAAAACAAGGACATTTTTCCTCCTTCCTCAAGTGTCGATAGGAGCGGACTTCATTCCTAGCTGAAGCCCTGTTGCAAAGTGGCTGACCTAGTCCTTAGCAGCAGTGAGGATGATCTCACATGTACTTTTAGCCCTTTCCCCCCTCCCCCGTGCCCTGTTCAGGAGAGAAAAAAAAAAATATTGGCTTATTGAAACAATTGTGCTGTCTAAGGGTTCCCACCCAACCACTCCACTCCTGAAGTCACCAGTGTCTTTCCTATCCAATTTCCTAAGTGTGACATGGGAGGTTTTATGTCATCCTATAAAAAGAACACTGAGGTTTTTGTTTGTTTGTTTGTTTTCTCAGCTATAAAGAACAAAGGAATGCCACTTACTGGGGATTCGATAATACTGGAGACAATCAGTAAAAGAATTAAACCGATCTCAAATAAATAGGTTTTCTGTCATTTGCAGTTCTTAAATGTTATATAGATGCACATACGTGTGTGTGTGTGTGTGTGTGTGTGTGTGTGTGTGTGTGTGTGTGTGTGTGTGTGTCTGACATAAAAGTAGAAGTGAAATAAGGAGGAAAGTGTGAAAAGGGAAAAAACACTCAAACTATGTACTCCATCTTACACATATGTGCCACATACACTGAACATAGGTTGATGAAAGGAAAGAAACAATAAAAAGAAGGTGGTGGCAAGTTCTAAGTTGAGGCTGTAAAGAGCCAAGAAACAATTGATAGCTAATAGAAATACAGCATTATTTTTGTTCCTGAGAGGTCTGCTAAACTATCACAAATATGAATTAACTTCATGTGACACTTTGGACTTTTAAAGAAACCTTTAAAATCACCCGTCTACTTTGCTTTGCTTTGCTTTGCTTTTGTGTTGAGGGAAATATTAAACAGAGCCATTGAAGAGCCCTGAGCAGAAGCTAGAACGGCTGCTGACATCCGTGCCTTTCTTTGAAAGATGCTTTTAATTTCTTTGCACTAGAAGTCCTGGTCCTACCCTGAGCGCACAGGACATGCTGAGATCCCAGGCCCATAGAAACAGCTCCTCCATCATCAGGAGGCCTGTTGGGGAGCAATGCTGGTGATTGCAGAAGAGTGTACTGCGTGCTGTGAGTGTGCTGATGAGAGGGAGTGCCTGACCTCTCTGCCATCACCGTGCATGAGGGAACTTTTTCAAAAGAAGCTAGACCTGGTCTGACAGTATGGTTCTCTATATGGGAGACCCTGGCCCTTCCATGTATTTCCTGTGGCTGGTGAGGAGTATACCCTGAAACAGAAGATAGAAGCAGTGCTTTTTTTTTGTTAGATTCCTCATGTTGTAAGCCTCATGCATGTTAAAGTTACACATGTCACAAATGGATTCTATAAAACAGTGCTTGGCAGATAATCTGCTTTCTCCATTAACTTGTTTTCCTTCTGTTTCTGAGACAAAGTTTCAGTGTAGCCCAGGATGACCTCTAACTTACTATATAGCTGAGGCTGCCCTGAACTCATAATCCTCCAGCTATAGCCCTCTGAGTGCTGAAATTACAGATGTACACCAGCATGCCCCGATCTCATTTCCTCTATTAGTTGGAACCAACCTGATAACTTAGAGAGAATGGTGCTACAGTGGGGTATAGTTAGAAGAGGGCTAACGATGCTGAGATCACCATGTGTTTCTACATTGTCAGAAGGGAGATACCACACAGATGATTACACAGTAATTGGAAATGTACAGACATATGATGGTCAGACTTCACTGTGTAAGTGAAGAAGGGGCTATTATAGGCTTCTAGGGTATTAGACTCAGACTTTAAAAAGCAAGTGCTCTTGCCAGTTTTAAGGCTATAAAAGGAAAATATGGGGAGAGATTGAGCAAAGCAGAGACCCTATCTAGCATGCTAAGCAAAATGGTATAGTTCTTGTAGAATGTTGTCTTCTAGGTGCTGCATAGCCATTGCAGTTATGAGCTCAAAGGAGTACTGTTACTGACATGGAGCTTGCAGAGACTTGCCCTGTAAACAATCAGGATGGATGTGGGAATGCTCTTAGGGCACAGCTTACCTGTAGCCATAGATGGTGGTTGACTACAGGGAGCACAAGGTACAAAATAAAAACAGTCATGTAGATCAATGTAATCATAGTAGAATGGATGTTATCTCGCCAGCTCTTCTTTGTGAGGGCAGTGGAGGACATCTGAACATCAGGCTTCTAGTCTCTTCCCTCCTGGTGAGACCCATGTCTAAATGAGCAGAGCTGTGGTCCCTGCTGCTCTGAAAAGTGATCTGAGGTCATATTGAGGTGGACTCTAGAATAGTTATGAGGGCTGTCTTAGTTACTGTTGCACTAGTGTAAAGAAAGCTTGCTTCCAGTTTCAGAGGCTAATTCCATGACCATCATGGTGGGAAGCATGGCACCGGTTTACCTCTGATCCACGGGCAGCAGGCAGAGGGAGAAGACTGGGCCTGGTGTGAGCTTTTAACACCTCCAAGTCCACCCCCAGGGACACAACTCTTTCAACAGGAACAAACCTCCTAACACTTTCTAAACAGTCCACAAGCTAGGAACCAAACATTCAAATATATGAGTCTATGATTCCATTCTCATTCAAACCACCACCAGGGTCCTAGAAAGTCAGCCTGAAAAAATGACTCACCTGGGCAAATATTTGCAGGCAGTATATGGAAGCTATAGAAAGATCAATTTTGGTTCTTTAGTGGGATGGCCTTTAATACCTAACCAACATAGCAACAAGGTGGAACAGTTTTGTGTGTAATTACTTCCTTGGATTCAGAACTATTGTATTCCATATTATCATCCAATACACCTCAGTTGAAAAAAGTTAGAAAGGATAATATGAAAATAAAAACACACCATCTGTTTTTAAGACCTGAAGGGAATACTTTAAAAATTAGTGTAGTCTCAAAGAACTGTAAAAACAACTTATAACTCACTGTGGAACTCTCAGACTGTAGCAGGCTTTCTTTTGGGCTGCCAACACCCAAATCGTGACACGGAGACTCATTAGTTATGAATGCTCGGCCTTATCTTATGCTTGACCCACTAGCTCTTATAACTTAGTTTTACCTGTTCTCTTTGTCTATGTTTTGCCTCAGGACATTTTACCTTTTTTTTCATTCTGTATAACCTACTCCATGTCTGACTGGCTGGCTGCCAGGCTCTGGGTGGCTCCTTCTCTTTCTCTCTCATTCTCTCCCTCCTCACTTTTCAAGCCTAGATTCCTCCTACTACTTACTTATTCTCTCTGTCTACCAGCACTGCCTACTGCCTAGTATCGACCGTTCAGCTTTACTAAACCCATCAGGTGCCTTAGTCAGGCAAGGTAGAACAGCAACACATCTTTACATAATTAAACAAATACAGCATTAAAAAATATAACATTATTTGCCTAAACAACTACAGTATAAAAAAAAGTGTTACACACCTTTGCATAGTTAAATATTCTGCAATAAACAAATGTAAAAGATCTTTACATGGTTAAAGTAATATTCCAAAATAACAGACCATGTAAATAACAGACTTTTTATCAGTTTTCTTTGAGGTAAAATATTAATCTTCAATCAAACAGAGGTCACTATTCACACATTCTCTCTCCTTCCCACCTCTATCCTTTCCTCTCTTTCTCTAGGCCTTCTTTTCTTTTATCCTATTTCTAAATATTCTCCTTTATTAAAACAGATATTAAGTATGCTCTTTTCTGCCCAAGACATGAGCTAATTGCATTTGGGTGTACCTGCTGGGCTGCAAGACAGAGATGTCTTGCAGGGAGGGCTTGTGGGAAAATTCACATGAGAAGCAAGCAAGAAGAGGTTGCTTACTGTGAGAAACTCAACTTGCTCAGGATGATTTGTATCTAGATGAAAGCAATATGGCAGGACCAAATAAGATGGTCTCCCAGTTGGGCAATAAAGAGCAAATATAATTATACTGTTTTACAAACTTCTCCTCACAACAATAATTAACATGAGTGGACCTTACAAACCTTTTTAAAACTTGAATCACTTCAGATCTGGTCGAAGCTCTCCTCACCACAACTTTGTTCCTCTTGATGGCAGTCATAAATCATAAACTTGATGGCTTAAAAAAAAACAAAAAAAAATACTTTCCCCTTATCCTATCAGAAGGGCAGCAAACATACTGATGATTATGCTAGTCTGATGAAATTGTGTGTGTGAGGGGGTGTTTGTCTGTATTTGTGTATGTGTGTGCAGAGCCAAGAAGATGTGCTGCTGGAGAATTTACCTGCTGAAGTGCAGACTTAGGATGAAAACACCAAAGTAGACTTGTTGAGGGTAGGGGTTTGTGGGGGAGCTTGCTTACATGTGATTGTTGGGGAATTTAGGATGCTTTTTGGTTTTGGAGAGTCAGTGTCACTCTGAGGTATAGGCTAGCATAGAATTCTCTCTGGAACCACTAACCCTAAAGCTCACAAGCAACCTGTCTCAGCCTCCTAAGATTAAGTTACCTTGTTTTTGTCACTAATTGGGACCTTTTTGCTTTTCTTTACATTATTTTATTTTACAGAATTTAAGAAAAAATGTTGAGTCCATATTTTAAATTAAAAAAACATTCAACATTGTATTGTTTGACTGGAAAGATGGGTCAGTGGATAAAGCCTCTGGGCTTCTAAGCCTGATGCCCTGAGTTTGATCCTTGGAACCCATATGGTGGGAAGAGAGAGCTGACTCCTGTAAATTACCCTCCAACCTATACACACACACTCCATGGCACATGCACAGATGTGTGCACATACACATATATAGCCCACACATAAAATAAATATTTACAAGTTACTGTTTATCAGCTCACTATGCAATAAGCTCTGTTGTAGGCAGTAGGAAAGTGGCAGGGAAATCATGGGAATAGTATTCATCTCATGAAACTTTTAATCTAATTAGTATACAGACAGGAACACAAACAATCACGGGAAATCCAAGAGAATTAATTGTAAAACAAATGAGTATGATCGAGATCACTGACAGTAAAAATAACTGAAGAGGATAATTTAAAAAAAATAAGTGGACACGATCAGGTGTGTTTAGAGTGGTAGTGCCACAACATCAAATGCAATAAAGATGCCATTTCTAAGTAAGGAGACAGATTCTCTTAAAATATGGGTAGGTAAGTTGGCTAAGTGAGGGAGTGGTTACAGACAAACCAGATGACCCAAGTTCAGTTCCTGAATTCTACACAAACATCAGTGTGGGGGGAAGAAAGTAATGTGTAAGGCCTTTATAATGAAAAGTAATACTTGTCTAATAAATATAAATTATATGTTCAAATAATAAAACTTAAGCCTGTTTCTGGGTAGGACAGTTTAATACGATAGTATCAAGTCTCCCACATGATTCTGTAGATTTGCTGTAGTCTTAATCAAAATCCAACAGAGCTTTTGATAAGTTTTAATATATAAATAGTCAAGATTTATATGGTAAATGACAGGATATAGTTAGAGATAAGCAACAAATTAGGCATTCAGCCATTGTCTCTCAGCAGAAAGATGGGCAAAGTCAAAATGCATGAAAAGTACAACAAAAGTAAAGATCGTGGTTGTGTGTCAGGTTTGTGGTATTTTTGAAACTGGTTTTATATATATATATATATATATATATATATATATATATATATATATATACTGTTGGATATGGAAAAGAACGTACCTTAAAGTCTCTAGGAAAGTATAAATTGACACTGTAGAAAGCAGATAACTGTAAACATGATAATGTTACACTGAAATGTTCTTTCCTCCTGATAATTCCTCCTCTAGATAAATGCTCACCCACAATCCAAAGAGGCATGTATTGTTGTTGCTAATAGTCAAAAACTGGCAGCAAGCCAAGTGTCTTTTAATAGGAAAGTGGTTAAATACATTATAATGTCTTCATTATCTGACCTCATGTGCACTCATGAAAACTAAAGTAGGGGGCTATGTGGCAACACAAGATGTTGGACTTTCTCTGGCAAGCATGGGGAGCCATTGTGGGACATTAAGTAGAAGCATGACATGACCAGACTTGAGTCTTTAAAATATCTTCCTGGATGGATTATGGAAAACGGATCAGAGAGACATAAACTGGAGCAGAGACTCCCATTAGGAGGGTGTTAATCCAGTTGACCATTAATGATGGCCCCCTGAGATGGCAGCTGCAATACTGTTACCAGCCAGAAACACTTAGAAGTAGCAATATATTTTGGAGCTCTGTTTTGACATATCTTGGGCAGCTCTTCATACAAAATGCTTACTGAGGCAAAGATGATAGAAGAGGCTTGCTGACTGTATCATCGGCTGACTAAATTATTTAGAATTATAAATCAACTTTTCCCACTCATCTGGTTTCCATGTCTTGTTGAAAGGATTGAACCCATTGATGTGACTTTGGGGTTCTTTTTCTTCAGCAGCATGAAGCTCTGAGGCATGCCCTGCTCAGCTTGCATGGGCCTAGCTTAGGTTTAGGCCAAAGAGTATAGTTAGCTTCTGCTTTTCCTCCACAGATTTCTTCTTTTATTTTCATTGTCAAAGACTACGTGGTAGGTGTGCTTTTGATTGTATACAAGTTTATCCACCTTTTGAAACTAGGCAGCTTTAAATTACTAATAAGTGAATAAGCATAAAAGTCACCATACTAGCCATGCTGTGCCTTTGATCCCTTGGTGGCTGTCAAGGTGTCACTTGATATTTATCTCTTAACATGAATATTTCATATTGGTTTAGGAAAGGTCATCTAATAATAAAAGACCACTTTAAGTCCTCACCAGCTATCTGTAGTGATCAGATTCCCAGGATTAATTAAATATTTGCAGTGTTTCTTCATAGCGATAGCTTGAGTTTAAACTAGAGGATGTAGCATGGCATGGTAGCTCCGACTCTGGAGCTGGACTATAGAGTGAGGGTGAATGTAGTTGTCACCTACCAGCAATGGGACCAGGGCTGTGGGATTCAGTGCCTTTGGGTCTCCAGGTTGAAGTGGTGTTGAAGCCCCAAACTTAATCATGTTAGTAAAACACTTATCTTGATCCCAGGCAGCAGAAATCTGTATCCCAGATAAATATGGCTTGAACTTAGATGACCTCTAAGCCCAACTCCACAGTGACACATTTCCTCCAACATGGCTACACCTTCTAATACCACTCCCAGTGGGCCTAGATCTCTGGATGGTCCTAATGGGGCCTTTCCTATTCAAAATACCATAGGTGGGAATAGCTTGAGGAGTGCAGAACACTGACTTGCCAGTAATTGTCATCTTTTCTCTTAGGCATGGATGGAGGATATGCTGATTAGAAAGTATATTGTTGCAGGGAAGGCATGGCAACAGGAACATGAGGCTGCTTGCTTACGTCTTGGCAAACCATTAGAGAGAATAGGTTAGAAATGGAGTGAGACTATAAACCACAATAGCGTACTGTCCTGAACCCAGCTCCTCCTGCTGGGCCCCACCTCCTCCAGCTGGGCCCACATCTTCATGCTTCTGTAGCCTCCTCCAAACAGCATCAAGTGTTGTAACCCATAAGCCTGTAAGTGATGTTTAACATTCACACAGAGCTGTCTCTTTGCCTTTCCACTCTCTGCAATGGTGTATGTAGGGAAGGCCCTGGTCAGCTGCTTCACTTGGACTTTAGACTCTCCAGTGGCCAGAACTGTGAGGAATATTTTTAGAAATAAGGTAGCCAGTCTCAAGCACTCCCTGAAAAGAGCACACAATGAGAATGAGATCACTGAAACAGTTCTCCTAGTCCCATTTCGACATCTGCAGTTCTCTGCTTGATACTGTAAACGAATTCAAAATGCAGAACTATATGTAGCTCTTTAATAAACTATCTTAACTATTTTTCCATTCTTCTCTGATAATTAGGGAATGATACTGACTTTCTTCTTTCATTTTTCATCATTTTACAGTTTGCTGTATTGATAGGGTATGTGTCATTAGTGATTATTATAGTGTCTCTCTTTGCTCTTGTTTTTTTGTGTTGCTCTAGACACATATATAAGTAGCAAAAAAGAGACTGCAGTATTGGATGCTGCAAAAACCACCTGCAGTGAACTGGGTGCCTGGGTGGGTCTCTCACACATTAGCCTTCAGCAGAGGTGCTTAGAGTCTATTTCTGTGACTTGGAAACAGCAAAAGGGGATGTGAAACTGAAAAATACAGAGCTTCATAAATAATATTGTTATTGTAGCCTCTCTCTGTTATAGGTAGCTGAAAGACTGGCTTTTTTCTAAGGCCTCACTGTAATTACAGAAGTAAACTCTGTGGGGGAAACATATACCACTGATGACTAGAGTCCAAGTTACTGACTTTTCAGAATACTATTTGAGGGCATGCCTTCAGACATAGGACCATATACCCACTAAAAGCTGGTTCCGTTTTCTGTTATATTGGAGGCATTGATTCAAAAACTGGACAAACAGAAAAAGAAGAACTCTACTTGTACACTTTTATCTCAGTCGCTTATTTCTCTCAAAAAAGTTCACGGCAAAGCCAGGGCCATAGTTCAGAAGGTAACAGTGCCTGCATTCAAGCCTAAGCCAGCCTTCAGTCTCGAAAGGGACCCATGTGGTGAGAGGAGAGAACCGGTTCGCCACACGACCACATCAGTGTGAGATGGTGGAGTAATCAGCTTTCATACATTGTGTAGGCTGTTTTTCCTACCATGGACCATTGTATTCACTGCTCTTAAACTGCATGTTGCCGGATGTGCTGTTTAGGAACAGACTCTATTTATTATGATGATTTTAGTCTGTTAATGAAGAAGTACTCATTTGCAAATAACAGTTTAATCTGTAATTAAAACCTGGCAGCATTCTTAAAAATAAAGACAGTTAAAATGCATCATCACTGATGTGCTATATTGAATATGCAATGGCAAGCATTAGACAAGGCCCCTCCTATTTATCACTTTTAATGAATCTTTCACCCTGGGCCTACTTTAAGCCCTTGCTGGTATTCCTGTCACCCTGTCCATATGCTTCTAAGAGCATTAGCCATTCCTGGGCCTGTGCATGGCTTAGAATAAAATCAAAACCTCTCGGTTTTGATCACATATAAGCAGGCCGAGAGAAAAAAATCATTATCATTACCATATCCTCATTAAGATGACGGGCTCTGGCCATATCTGCATGTTTGCTCGGCCATCTGAAATTCATGCATGCAGAGGAAATTTTTCTTATCCTTTTGAAAGAAGAATAATAAATATTTATATTGCACACACAGCCTTAACTCTTTCAGGCAGGAACTGGATCGTGTTTTAGGAACAACAGGAAGCAGCTTGTAGGATTTTATTTTTCTACCCCAGCAGAGTTTTCCAGTAAGTCCTTTAAAATAAATTATAGATATATCATTATTGAAAATACTCTCTTTCCCTCTTCCCATTAAATATATTTTGCCTTATTTTTTGGCAGTCTTTCAAGTCATAGCTTCTCACTAGGGCGTTCTCTAGGCTTTGCTGGCTGGTTCCTCAGTAGGGACATAGTGTGTCTACCAGAGGTGTTGACCTGCACCCTCAGTCACCTCCAGGACCCTCGTCCTCCCTAGAACCCTCCACTGTGTTGGCAGGTTGAGAAGTAATCTAGGGGTCACATATCCATACCATGTTAAAATAAACAAACTTACAAAAAAAGCCAGGGTCTTATGTAGTCCAGACTGGCCTCAAAATTGCTCTGTAGTTGAGGATGGCCTTGATACCTCCTCCAGTCACTTCCTCCTCCTGAGTGCAAGAATTGCAAACATGTGCCACAACCAGTTTTATATGGTATGGGGGATCAACCTAGGTCCCTGTGCATACTAGTCACAATGCTTTACTGATTTAGCTACATCCCCAGCCCCCTGCATTACTTTATGTATGAGTATGTTTTGACCTGTGTGTGTTCAGGTGGACACACCTGTGTGCATTTGTGGAGGCCCAGGTCTTCCTCATTTGCTCTCCATCTTATTTTTGAGTCATAGGTCTCTCATTGAACCTAAAGCTCACTCATTGGCTGGATTGGCTGGCCAGCAAACTCCAGGGATCTTCCTGTCTCTGCTAACCCTAGCACTGGACTTAGAAGTTTGTGCCTCCTGGCTTTTTGTGTGGGTGCTGGGGATCTGAACTCAGGTCCTCACTTTACCCACTGCGCCATCTCTGTAACCACACATTCCCCCTCCCATGTTGCTTTCCTAAACTTCCTCCCATTCTGAAGCAGGAAATGGAAAGAGCTCCTAGGCAGTTATCTACTTAGAACAGTTTCATGATTTCTCTCTTGAAGACATCCGGCAATAACATAGATACCGTAAATATGTTATAACTGGCACGGTAGTGTGTAGCATACCTGTAATCTCATCACTTGGAAGAATAAGACAGGAAGATCGGAAGTTCACAGACTTCCTCGGCTACACAGCAAGGTTAAGGCCACCCTGAGATACATGAGAAAAGAAGAGAGAGACTGACAGACAGAGAGTACTGCTAGGAATGTTTCTGCTCACAGAGCTGCCTTTGCATAGTAAGTGAGAAATTCATGAAAAGGTGGAATTTGGTTAAATATTCACATGATCTTTTTGAGGTTGTCTGTTTTCCTGAAGTTCCATAAAATCTATAGATGTGGTCCTACCTAGAGGCAGGAGAATGCTACGTTCCTTCCATCACATGTCAGCCTATTAATGTGAAAACAACTCAAGACTCATGGCACCTAATTATTCTAATAATATATTTCAGAAAGTAAAAGTTACTTCTGTTCATTCATTCTTTGTCTTTTATTATAGTAGCAATGGGAGCCAGTTAAGGGAAAGCTATTTCCTTCAGGTCAAAAGAATTGAGTCTAAACCAGGGAGGAGACATACCATCTTCTCCACCCATTAGAGTTGATCAAGTTGGGCCAGTCCATCACCTGATGAAGGGACTGCCTCAGAAACGCTGATTCAGCTTAAGAGTCAGCATGCTGAAGAGATGGCAGGAATAGCGGTCCCTTTCCTAAGATCGGGTACTGTTCCTCCTCAGAGTCCTTGCTCCGTGTGCAGTCACTGTAGAAAACTCACAAATTCTGTTGGGTCTCTCCACCTTTCTGAGTCCCAACTCAGAATGACAAAACCTTTTTCCCTTCTTTCCTGTTTTTCCCCTCCCTCCCTCCCTCCCTCCCTCCCTCCCTCCCTCCCTCCCTCTTTCCCTTCCTCCCTTGTAGTGCTGGCTGGAGCCTAAATTTGCTTTCTTTAGTCTTTTGGTCTTTTATCTTTCTCTGCAGCTCTCGCCACTATGACTGCTTGTTCACCATCTGGCTGCTTCCAAAGGTCATAGCTTTCTCTCTTCCTTCTTGACATCTCTTTCCTCTAAGCAGCTGCCAGTACTTAAAGCTTGTATGCCTGTAAGTTTTTCTTTTAAATTCAGATAAAATTGTCCTTGAGCTTTTCTTCTAAATCTGTTCTTAAATTCTTTTATTAGTGAGACTAAGAATTCTGAGAGGGGTTCCCAGGCAACATGTTGCTACATATTTGCTACCTATTACCTGGAATAAGAGAGGGCTACAGCATGCTGGCTGCAAGGAAGCAGAAACTGTTTCTAACATTTTCCTTTGAGTTGCCTTTAGGAATGAATATATATATATATATTCATATATACATATATATATTCATATATACATATATATATATAGTCCCTGTAGGTAATTTTAATTTTATCACTTGTAGTAAAGTTTCTGGCTCCTAGCCAGATTCCATAGTAAAAGATTTTTTTTCCATTCTGTGGCTCCATAGGTTCTGCTGTCATTCCCTCCTCATCAAGGTCATAGTTCACATGAGAGTTCCAAATACAACATATGCATACGTTGTGAATGGACTTTAAGAACAAGCTGCAGCTCATATTATTCCGTATTTGAGTCAAAACTTTAAATCACATGTTCTTCGCATGATGTTGATTTCTGAAAACAGGACTCAGAGTCAGTGGGGAAAATGGAAAAACCCTGTTCTACCCAGGAAAGCCGACCTTGCACCTTGTGGGCAGCACAATAGCGCCAACCCCATTGGCAGAGGTGTGGTCAACAGTCCCAATATTGTGAGCATGGAAGAGCTGCCCCCATTACTCACTTGTCATGTGGCAGTATGGGAGGGAGAGAGATGTGTCCCTGCACACTCCTTCTCCCCATCGACACCTGAGGCAAGTAGAAGAGCCCCCCCCTCCTGGGTCATAAGAGCTGGAGAGCTAGTCCCGCCCCTCACCTCCTGCAGCACTCTGGAGAGTGGGCCCTGGGTGGTACCTGAGCAGCTGCACAGTAGAGCTAGTCCTGAAGGTGTGGGTGTGGGAGAGCCACCCTGAGGACTGAAGGCAGGAGAACTGGCCCCATCCCTTGAGCATCTCTGCAAGGGTGAACTCACGGGGCAATGCAGGAAAGCGCATGCTTTTTTTTTTTCCTTTTCTTTTTTTCTCTTAAATTTTATTGGGGGCATGGAAGGGCAGAGGGCAAATATATAGGGATGGGAAATGAATTGGATCGAGATGCATGATGTGAAAGATACAAAGAATAAATTTTAAAAAGTAAAAAAAAAAAAAAAGGAAAAGAAGAAATAGAAAAAAAAAAAAATCCTGTTCTGCTCCCAAGGTGAAAGGTGAAGACCAGCTTGTTGTATAAGAAATGAAACACAACGGAGGCTGGCACTTGTCATTCCCTTCCTGAGGTTTATTAGAATGAGTATCTCAAGGCTGTGATTGGCCTCCTGGTGAGAGGAAGAGTGTTGGACAGAAACAATATGATGTATGGAGACCGTAAAGGAAGGAGGCCAGGGACCTCTTCAGAAAGCAGGGTTTATATAAACCCTAAGCAGTCTCCCTGAGGAGTGTCAGACCAATCCCTAGGAAAAAAGATCTGATTTTCAGTAACCTTTAGGGTAGCAGGAACTTTCATGTCACGAGATTTGCCCAAGTGTAGAGTGCATGACAAGCAGCGTGGATGAGCCCAGTAGTGGTCAAGACCTTTAGTCGATGACTGTTTTCAGGCCACGGGCAAGAGTTGTAACACAACTCTTGAATTCCAAGTCCTTCACCGCATCAAGAAGTGCTCTCCTAAGGTTATTTTAACTGTATGTTGTCCCGCACAGAGCATTGGAGCATTAGAATGTCTGGCCCAGCTTTCTATCTGGCTTCAGTGGTCCCAGGGTCTCCCCATACAATAGTTTTACAGGATTTGGAAAAACTAGACATACTGTGTAGGCCTGGTGGGTTTTCCCAGCCAATCAGGCCTCTTGGCTCATTTCCCCTGTGTCCTTCTGGGAGCTGTGGCAGGGTTCCTGTCTGCATCTACGATAAACAGCTTTCCTAGAGTGGCCACAGACCTGGCTAGTTTTGGCATTAGTCCACAATGCAATATTGTGTTTGGCAGCTGAAACCATTATGGAGGGACAAGGAATCAAAGGAACATTGCACCAAATTTCCTTTTGAAAAAGAGTAATGCTCAGAAGTGAAAATTGCTCAAATTAAATGACTGTGTCCTTTTTATTCCTTTCCCAACTCAATTATTACCCCAGAATAGACCAATATTAGGACTCATGGAGGCTTGTTTCTCTCAGCAGTCACTTTAGAATAGGTTTGTTTGCTTATTTGTGTAGGTGAGATCTTTTATTCTTGGTTTAAATGTGTGCAAAAAAAAAAAAAAAAAAAAAAGTCTCTTGACCCCAAGCTCAGTCTCCTTGTGCTGAATTTCATGTTTTTCACACTTGTCTATCATCCCCAGGAAGCAGGGAGAGAGACTAGGTCTAAGCCGAGCCACTCCCATTTAAATGGCATGATGTGTGTACACGCACATGTGCACCCAGCTAATTACAGATTGCAATAGGATTCTAGGATTCGGTAGAATTTCAATTTAGCTTCATTATGTCTCAGACAGGGAAGTAGAGTTAAAGCAGAATGGCTATGGTAGATGAAGAGAAACATGAATGGGGGGGGTTCAATACAGACATTTTAAGGGGATGAGATTTAGTTTGGGGTGCTGGCTTGTTAGGTCATCGTGAACATTTCTCAATATTATATCCCTGTGAGATGCATAGGAAGACTTGTTTGTGCTTGAAGAAGTTCCATGTCCTCATCAGAGAAGACAGATGCAGGTGTCTGGTCCTGGGATTTGCCCCCTTGCATCCCGGGTGCCTGGCCAACAAAGCAGAGGCTCTCCAGATCAAGTCTCAGGGTCTCCCAGAGCCAAGCCTAGAAGCAAGGAAAAGGACGGGTAGCTGGAGAGAATAATTGCTATTCAGTCTTCTTTAATGAGATGTATGGCCCACTGTTGAAAGATTGTGGCTGTGTCTTTTGTTATGCTAATTAGACACCATTAGAGCTTGGCAGTCTTTGATTTCTGCTTAATCCTTTCTGCCCCACCCCCCCCAGCCTCTGTCCTGACTGGCAAACGTTGGCAGATAGTGGGCTGTGTCACACCACACTTGTTATTTATCACTCCTGTGTGTGCTGACGTCTTTGGTAGAAAGGTGCCTGATAAAAGATTTATTTTAACAAAGGCAGTATGTATTTCCAGCATTTATTATTTTTACTTAAAAAAATTTTAATTTAAAAATGGTCGATCTCTGCCTTTTAAGATCCGTCCCAACCCCACACACACCAATTGTTGTTGCCATGGCTGCTCTTTGAGTCATAAAGAATAGGAAATGACAGTTGGGATCATCTCTCTTTGGGTGCCAAGATTTCCCTAAAATCCTGTTTAAGTCCCGAGTTGATTACACCCTAAGGTTTTAGGGAAGCTGTAATTCCTAAGGGGGGGAGGGTAGAAGCAAGAATAATTTAATGGCCCAAACCAACAATTTAGCCTGTCTGCCTTTACAACTTACAGATAGGCCTGTCTTCTTTTCTGAAGCATTATATTCACATGATTGCAATTAAGAGTATTTGTGGTGAGTTTTTAAAACAAAATCTTTTGAAAAATAACCAGTGTGGCCCTGTTCTAAATAGTCCAGGGGGTGATGTGAGCTGTGAAATTCTCCAACAGCAGCATAGTGTCATAGAGCAGCCATGAACAGGAAAAGCATAGTGTGAACCACAAATTTTCTTTTAAATTACCCGGTAGCCATAGTTTAAAAGAAAATACTTTGTGCATGTCTGTTCCTAAATGCTCAGTCTATATGATATTACTTGTGTACATGTAATTTGAGGTTGACTATTCAGTATTGGATAACCCATCCCTGTGCAGATCATGCTTGGGCAGCCGTGTTGACGAACTTCATAAATGTAGCTTCTGACCCTTCTTGGAAAGGCAGTCTCACAGCAAACACCCTGCTCTGGCTCCGCCTCTTCTGCCTCGGTGCAGGGTGTGGTGTAAATGACCAGTCGGGACTGGGCTCCACAGCTCTCCATATTGATTGACTGTGGTTTCTGTAATGATCTCCATCTATTGCAAAGAGAAGTTTCCTTGATGAGGGGTGAGAACTACACTTCTCCAGCTAGACCCTGGAGGAGGACCCCAGTACACATTTTAAAAGTGAAGAGAAACTGGTGAATTTAGAGTTAAGCTGTATGTGATTTAAGTCGGTACACCAAAAGCAGCGTTTTAACATCAACAAAAACAAAAAAACACAGTCTAAAAACAAGTGCAAAATTCGATGATTTTAGTCATACTAAGTTTTGTTTTAAAACACTGTCTCAGTTACCCCGTGCCAGCATCAGTCTCCTTCTGTAGCCAAGTCAGACTTGATTCTCCGGCCTCCATGTCCCAAGTGCTGGAATTGCCAGCCTATACAACACACCCCCTTTGGACAGTGCTGGGGGTGGAACCCTGGCCTTAGTGCACCGGAGGCAAGCATTGTATGAACAGAGCCACACCGCAGCCTCACGTTGAGATTTTTGTTTTTGTTTTGAACTGGTGGGTACTTTGCTTACAGGGTTTCACAGCACATTTCAGTTTGAATTTGATGCCTGTGCCACACTAGGTGGCTTTATGTAGAGTCCATTGTGTTGTACAGAAGCTGTTTATGGTATTCACTCATTTTCCACTTGACTAGAATACCTATCAGGAGGAAAACCCATGTTTAATTGAATGTCTTAAATGTTATGAGCCGTATGTCCTTGACCAAGTCACATTCTCTAAGGGGCCTTGGTTTTCTCCTCTGCACCTGGGCTCAGTGATTCATTTAGTCTCCCCTTTCACCTGTGCCATTCTGAGTCCAAATTTTAAAAACTCCACTGTAGCCAATCACCTCTCTATTTTAGCTATTTAAAAAAATACTTAGGACAGCACAGCTGGAAAATGTCTAGTGTACTGACCACACCCATACCTCCTTCCTCCAAACACCTGACTCCTCTGAATTCTCCTGAGCCCTGGCACTTCTGACCATGTGTCTGATGGTGTCCTCCCAGTACTCACCTCTTTGAAATGAGGACATTGAAATGGGTGAAACATGGTAGCAAATTGGCGGACAGTCACTGCACATCACCAGGTTCCATAAACACCCTCTCTCTCAAACGCCTACTTTGTTTTTCTCAGCTCATTGTGTCATCACTGAAACAAAATTTCTACAAGTCTTCCAAGAAGATGACCTGTTCAGGAGCCCTTCAGACATAAGGGTGGGCACATCTGTGCCTTTTGAGTGCACTAAGAAGAAATCAAGCTGAGGATTCATTCATTGTAACCATTTGTAGAGAAATGGATATTTTTCTGATGTTTATTCCTTTTGCAGAGAACAAGGTAGTATTTTCACATGCCTTGGATTAGTTTGATTTGTATATATGTGTTTTGAATTGATGTTTAATCAATTCATTCTCCTGTTATGAGCATTCATTGCCTTCTCCCTGTTTCATAGATCATTTAGCTAATACATAATACTTACATAAGCAATAAATACCATTTGTTGTATTACATCACATGCTTAACTAGTAAGTCAGAACCCTGAATATCTTTTTGTTTCTTTGTAACTAGATGGCCATGTTGCTTATTTAGTAGACCCAGTATCTAGACCCAGTGTCTGCTGGAGATACACAGAACCAACCCTGGACCCTTGAAACCCAGGTTCTACCAAACTCTAAATATAATTAATGTGAGGTATTCCTATGCACACATTCCTATTACACAGAAGTTCCTGGAGAGAAAGACACCTTCCACTGAACTGCTTCAAGGTTGATTAATGGATGAGAACTTCAGTGATGATGGAAGGTTTGGAATGTTACAATTCTAGATCCTAACTATCTTGGGTGATCTTTCATGCCCTTACTAGCCATTTATTACTCTATGTATGTGACATAACCTCTTTGTGACTGTTCAGTAAATCCTATGAAATGTAGAAACAGAATCTATGTTTTCACCAATCAAAAGTATGAGGATTTCCTCAGATAGCATCTGAAGCCGGCAGCTGAGCTCTCCCATCTTGCTTTAAAGAAGCTACCTGGTACGCTCACCAGTGGACTGGAAAAGTACCTTGACTTATGATGCTCTTCATTCTGTCACTGTAAGGCTTTATCAAAGTATTGCTAAGTTGAGGCATGGAATTTACAGCCCCCTGAGTCTCTGTGTTCCTGGCCAGGGTCTCTCATTCTGGCTCCACAATAAGTTATTTTTATTCCCTTTGAAAGAGACTTGTATATTTATATCACTGCTATAATAAAATTTAATTTATAAATAAGGTACAGTAAGAGATTAATAATGATAACTGGTAATAAAATTGTAACAGTATGATATTACAAATATTATGTGAGTGGTCTCAGTCACTCTCAAAATGTCTCATTGTGCTGTGGGTACTAATGGACAGAGTACGTATTGTGCAGATCCTGTGAACAATGGATGATTATGTCCTGGCTGGGACTCACTAGGAGGTTACCAGATAGCACAATGCTACTCAAAGCAATGTGTAATTTCAAGCAAGATTTTCAGACTGAGGTTGGTTAACTGGGGAAAACAAAACCATAGACAAGAGGGAACCACTATACATTCACTTCTAAAAATTGGCATTTTACAGCTAGTAAGATAGTTCAGTGGGTAAAGCTTGATGATCTGAGTTTGATGCTGTACAAGACTCTACATGGTAGAAGAAGAGAACCAACTCCCACAAGTTCATACACACACCATAACACACATTCCCATAGACACATATACAAAATTGTAATTAAACTGTAGATAGAGATATCTCGTGGCCATGTAACATTTATGGCAAAAATGTTTTATGAAAAAATATTTCACTTTATAGTTTCTTACTCTTTTTCATCTTCTGATATATAATTGGTAAATAAAATTGTATGTAGTCAAAGTATGTCGTGTATTTCTGTATCTTTATGAAATGCTTATTATTTAAACTGGGCCCAGACTTAACAAGTAATGAGCAAAAGGGACTGATGGGAAAGATTGTAGTGTAGAGGTGGGTCAACAGTTAAGGTTTTAGGATTGAGCTTTGGGGGAAGGGGGCTGGAGAGATGGCTCAGGGCCTAAGAGTACTTCCTGCTCTTCCAGAGGACCCAGGTTCAGTTCTTAGCGCCCATGTCAGATGGCCCAGAAGCACCTATGACACCAGTTTTGGGGGAGGGGGGTCCTTATGCCTTTAGCCTCCACAGACATATACATATCACTTACCTGATACCTCTCGCCCCCCCTACACATTATTGAATATAAAACAAAAACAAATCTTAAAAGGGGTAGGGAACCTTATTTACATACCTAATGTGAGGCAGCATAGACACATTAATAAGATAGCATGGGTAGATTTTACTGCCAATATCTAGCCAAACAACTCAATTAGTTATGAGTCTGAGCACTTTTCCATACTGCCTGGACATGGTAGCACTTACCCTGTGCTGGGAAAAATAGATTTGGCATACTGGTGCCAAGTCTGTGCTAAGGAGAAAGGATTTGTGTGAGTTTGTTGACAGCAGAGACCTCATGCTGTCCATCAGTTCCACAACTAAACACACATGCACACGCACGCGCACACACACACACACACACACACACACACACACACACACACACACACACACTTCCACTAAAGTACTGTAGGTGGTACCCTGAAATGTTCTACAACACCAAGCCCATAGTCACACCTCTAAAGATGCTCGTGTTCCAAGTGTAATCAGGCCAGGTTTAGAGCTTCTTTTGGAGCAGTCTTGGATGGTCACCTGTCAAGTAACTAGGCACCACTGCCTTTTTCTGTCTGCCAGTAGGTGAAAACAGTTCTGGAATGAACAGTGGTGAGGTTTGGCCTCCAGCTGGGAAGACACTACCAGGATTTGCCCTTGTAGCTGGGGTGATCTCATGCCTAGAAGAAAGTGAGCCAGCCATAGCAAGAAAGGACGGGAATAAGGCTTCTGGCAGAGTGGCTTTGGTCAGCCTAAATTATCTGGAGTGTGGTTTCTGTGTCCTGTGTCATTTTGAGAGAAAGGACTTTGAAAGGACTTTTTTTTTAGGTTATTTCTGAGTGACAGAACCAGTGAGATCCTCATAGCATTTAATCTGTATGCAAATATAGATGACTTTAAAAGCACAGACATTCTGCTTCAAAGGAGTGTTCTTTTCGCTCTTGAATAAAATTAGCCCTGTTGATAAGCATAGCTAAACAGTGTTTTTCCACACAGAGAATTATGTCTTTTACAAGAACTAAAATATTTTTATCATTGTCTCACAATTAGACACAAGTTCCTTCAAAAATAAAAGTCACCATCTCTTGTGAGACCTCGAGTAGCCCAGGCAACTGCAAGCTAGCCTCATGGGCTCTGATGGCTCATTGCTTGTTTCCTGCCACACATTCCTGTGTTGCAGCCCTCCTTCATTACAGAGTGGCACCGTGCTGTAAGGATGGTGTTAAAACTTAATGCTATTGCTATTATCACTGTTGACTCTCTCTAGTATACATATGCCTGGCTCTTTAATTCCAGGGCCTGCCAGGTGAGAACACAGAAGTGAGCGTAAACAAAGTATAGAGTGGTACCTGGAGATCCAGCATCGCACGCTCTGCCTGTTGTGAGTGATGAGTCAAAATGGAAAGGTTATCATTTTCATTAGCAGAGAACAAGACCATGCTTTTCTCCAAGTGTAATTACAGAGGTTCACTGGCAACAGCACACTACAGTAATTAGTCTAAAGGTGTATGTGAGGGCAGGCTTCTGCACAGACACTAGAAATAATATTCCACAGTTTAAGGTCACAGCCTTGTGTTTAACATGTTCCAGGCAGCTTGGCGGTGGGGGGCGGGGGGGAGGATAAACTTAATTTGACTGGAGCTAATGAAAGACATTTGACATTTCCCAGAGCCATGCATTCAGAAGTCGGTCAGGTAGAAAAATTTCATTTTATTATCTACAATAAAGAAAAAAAACAGCCACAGAAGTAGCATGTCATAATATTTTGCAGGGCAAACAGAGATAAAATTCAGGTTGATTAGGACTGTGATATAAATGATCACAAGTACATACAGGTTAAACTTTAATCTTCATTCTATTTTTGAAAACAAGTGTGGATTGAAAAATAATTCTGTTTTGTTTTTGAGACAGGGTCTCACACAGTAGCTTAGCCTGACGTGGAACTTGGTATGTAGCCATATGGCCTCAAACCTGTGATAAGCCTCCTGCCTCATCCACCCCAGTTGTAGAATTTCAGGAGTCTGTCTCCAAGCCAACTTAGAAAAAGCAACTGTAGTCTCTTTCAGGGGATCATTTCTTTACCACCTTACAGCTTTTCAAGCAATAGTTGTTATTCTCACAGGGTGTGTGTGTGTGTGTGTGTGTGTGTGTGTGTGTGTGTGTGTGTTAATGTTTACAAATTTTCCAAATAAATAACCCTGACCTTTTGTTGGTTTTTGTGTCACTTTTTTTTCATTTCAAATACTAAAACTTGTTATAACTCAGAATTGAAAATAAGAATTACATTGACGTTATTTTCCAAATCCACTTCTCTGTTTTTTCTAAGTGTAACAGTGCTGTGCAATATTTAACTATGTAAAGGTATTTCACATTTGTTTATGTTGCATTTGTTTAACTATGCAAAGATGTGTTGCATTTGTTTGTGCTTCATTTGTTTAACTATGTAAAGATGTGTTGCATTTGTTTGTGCTTCATTTGTTTAACTATGTAAAGGTATGTTGCATTTGTTTATGTTGCATTTGTTTAACTATGTAAAGATGTGTTGCATTTGTTTGTGCTTCATTTGTTTAACTATGTAAAGGTATGTTGCATTTGTTTATGTTGCATTTGTATAACTATGTAAAGATTTGTTGCATTTGTTTCACCTTGCCTGCCTAAGGCACTTGATTAGGCTTAATAAAAAAACTAAATGGCCCATAGCTGGGCAGGAGATGTGGGACTGGCAGGAAGACAGAATAAGTAGGAAGAGGGATCGAAGTTCAAGAAGAATGGTGAGAGGGAGCAGCGTGGGGCCAGCCAGCCAGGCAGCTTCCAGCCAGACCCAAGAAACAGTAAAGTAGAACGTACAGAAGAAAGCTAAAAAGCCCTGAGGCAAAACATAGTTGAAGAGAAACAGGTTAAACTAAGTTATAAGAGCTAGTGAGAAAAGCATAAAATAAAGCCGAGCATTCATGACTAATAATAAGCCTAGGTGGCATGATTTAGGAGCTGGTTGGTGGCCCAAAAGAAAGCCTGCCACATAACAAAAGTAAAAAGAAGGAAAAAATAGTAAAGGAAACAATTCACATGCAATGTTCAGGTAAAGCCTCACATGAGTTTAGAGGCCCCGCCCCTTTGCTTTTTCTAATATAAAGAGAATTTAGAAAGTCCCATCTCTTATGGAATTAAGGGCATTCACCAAAATGCCTCACGTTAGTCTTGAATTTGCGTAAGACCTCCTTCTAGCAGTTGTTTTTATGTTTTCTCTCCAAAATTTTGTGTAGTATTTTAGGGTGTTGTTTGAGGAGAAATGAGGAAAGTAGAGTGTGCATGCATGGAGCATGCAGTCAGCCACCAGATTCTGCGGGAAGCCACTGCTTTCTTAACTAAGTGCCCCGTGGTCCAAGCATGTCCTCCAGCCACGTGCTGAGACTGACCCTCCCCTCAGCTTCAGCACCTGGGAAATCTTAAACTGAATTGGAAGAGCACTGCTTTCTGTTTGTCCTATGCTGGATTTCTATACCCTCAAGAAGTCAGATACTGCAGAATGAAGGCCGTGAAGCTTAGTTTTCAGTTTTAGTTATCAGTTGAACAGGAGGCATGCAGAGCTGGCTCAGCTCAGGCTTCTTTCTCTTGACCTCTGCTACTGTGCAAGTGACCCTGTCTTGGGAGACCTGGATCCTTCTCTCAAATCCAAGATTGCTAAGTGTCCTCCAGGTATATAGGATTTCATTTTTCTCTCTGTCTAGGAGAATAAAATGGGCTTTATTTTATGTTTTCTGTCTTAGTTGCAAGATTAGAGAGAAATGAGAAGAGAGGGGCGGGCAAAGAGAGATTGGGAGTAAGTAATGAGCTTCCTTCTCTCACCGGTCTCTCCAAAGCCAGCATCACTGGGCCGCACTGACTGTCATGGGCAAGGACTGTTCCCAGCAGCTCTTGGACACCCCCCACCCCCCCATTCACTTAGGATCTTGTGAGAATTTCTGTACACTTGTCCTCACTTCATTCAATCGTCCAATCTATTAAACAGCTAGTTTTACAGGACTTTTTATAGTTCATATTTCACAGAGTGACCTTTGAAAGTTAGGTTAAAATGGGTTAAATGAAGTTTTTTGTACATCCTGGGGAAAATCATTTTCTCTGCTGACATTTGATGAATAAACTGCAGAGTATACTTAGTGGATACTAAGACCAAGAGCCACTCTGGAAAGTCCAAAGAGATGAATTAAGAAACAAGCAAATGGGCCCTTGCTTCCCAGTTAGTATCAGTGTTTTTTCCTGGCAGATGTTCCTAAGATCAAAGTTTTGTAAAGAGAAACTGAATTTGCCATAGAAACACCCAAATGGCGGCTTGTACTAATAAGCAAAACTCTTCAGCTCCAAGTGGTCACACATTAAATACACATTTTTATTTATCTGACTATAAAATTACATACTTACAAAACAAGAAAGATAAGAGGCATCTTTCTGAGGGTTGTTTTTTTACTTGTTTGGTTTGGTTTGGTTTTTATTTTTTTATTTTTTTTTTTTTTTTTTTTTTTTTATTTTTTTTTTTTCCAAGACAGGGTTTCTCTGTGTAACAGTCCTGGCTGTACTAAAACTTGGTCTGTAGACCAGGCTGGCCTCAAACTCACAGAGATCCTCCTGCCTCTGCCTCCCAAGTGCTGGAATTAAAGTCGTATGCCACTGCCACCCAAATTCTGAGGTTTTTTGTTTTTGTTTTTAAACTCTGTCAGGGTTTAGGTCATAGGGAGCCCTTTGAGGAACTTCGGTGTGAGTGCTCTTTGGTGGCCATTGTAGATCAAGTTATTAGTTTAAGTGCAGAAGAAAATGTCTTTTTTTGGTGCTCTCTGCATATGCTGTGCTTACTGTGAAAAAAGAAACAGCCTGTATTACACGATCTCCTTTACCAGACTCCCATGAAACCACGTGTTCACATCAGTTCCTAGCTCCAGATCTAGAGTAAAAGATGACATAAAAACTTGGGTGTGAAAGTCTTTTGTTTAATTCTCTCTCTCTCTCTCTCTCTCTCTCTCTCTCTCTCTCTCTCTCTCTCTCTCTCTCTCTCTCTGTGTGTGTGTGTGTGTGTGTGTGTGTGTGTGTGTGTGTGTGTGTGTGCGTATGTGTGGTGTGTTTTTGTTTGTTTTCCATCTCCTTGGGTGCTACTAGATGACACACTGCCTCTGTGTCCCACCATGCCTTTCTTCCTGTCCTGGAATGTCAAGGTTGATCAGAAGCCATCCTTTGAACATTCTATAGATTTGCCAATGACTGCTCTTCCTGCTGAGTATGGTATTGTGCAGCCCTGTTTGCCAGCCCCTTACACACTTGCAGGGTTTGGTTCAATCATTTTATAGAGTAACATGACCTTGAATTCAGAGTTCTGTCACTGAAGGGAGGTAGCTGTAGAAAGCCAAATCTTAGCAGCATGTAGATGAATAGACTTGTGGCCTGGTGCTTGCTAAAGCCCAGTGCATGCTCGATCACTGTGTAAGATAAACTCTGGTCCCTTCTCATGGATCAGCCCTGCTGCCAGCATAGGAGGTGCGGTTTGATGTGCCTAAGGAGGCCTGGGGCTTGACCGTTCCTGTCAGATGCCCTGTTTTTATCTCTGGGGCAGGGCCTCCTCACTCTGCTAGCAGAAGCACTCATGATAAGACACATGTCGCTGGTCACTGTAAATCTTGATAGGTGAATCTTTAAAGGAATTGAAGATTTGGAGAGGGGTCACTTTCAGAAAACATAAACAAATGATGCCTCTGAAATGAGCTTAGGTGGCTGGGATACAACTCAGTGGCAGAGCACTTGCCAGACCTCATGCCCAGCATTGAAAGATTCATTAAAAAGTAAAAAGGACATGAGGCTTACATATCATATGGCAAATCTGTAAGGTCTTTATTATTCTCAAAGCCGGGTGCTTCTTGGAAAGTCCTCAACTCCTACAACTTCAGGGTGACGTAAGGAGTCAGGTCTCTTCATGATGGTGATTGACATCTAGTTCAAGTCTTCATTCATAAAAATCACAAAGGGGAGCCTCACTAGTTCTTACTGTGCCTTTGCAGATAGAGATGGATTGCAGCGGTTCGACCAGCTGTCTTCCACTTTCTCTTTATTCAATATCCTCTGGGAATTGTAAGAGCCGTAGCGGTGACCCAAGGTCCATGGCCGGAAAGGTGTTTGCTACTGTCCATCTCCACATGTTACAGTTCTGAGCCTCTGGCAAATAACAGTAAGAGGCTCACCTAAAATGGTTCTCTGATTGATCACAACCCCAGCTGCCTACCTAAATGTACAAAGTTTTTGTTGTTTGCTTTTGTTTTACTGTATACCTGTAGTTTACTGCCAGCATTTTTATCTCTATATGAAATGAAACGACCGGCCACATAAATTACAACAAGCATGCAGACACAGCGAATAGCTCGCACCTTCAGTGTTCTCACAGTGTTAACGCTAGAAGAAGTATAATTGCAGATTACCTTAAGAACCATCGACAGCTACTTATTCCTAAGTCATAAGCAACTCACACTGTGAGCTCTGTGTAAATATCCCAGCTTTCTCCATAAGAATAAACACCCATGAAACCTACTATTCACCAGTCTTTTTTGATAAATGGAACTCTAGAAATTGGAAGAACTTTCCTTGGGGGTATATTTAGATTGTTTTTAAAGAGGTGTATTATAGAAGTGTGCATTGCTTTTCGGGGAGTAAGATTTATCTTGTTAAAAAAAAAAAAAAAAGAATCATCAGAGACCTCACAGCCTTTGGCTAAGGAGACTGCATTTTGAATAGGGCAGTAAGCTAGATGGCACACTGGGGTGTACTTAGGGATTGGCAATGTAAGAAGGAGTAGGGACTTTACTGTTTTGTTTTGTTTTTTTTTTTTTTTTAATTGTTAGGTGGTCTGCTCAGTGCAGCTGTGTTTATGGTCCCTACATGATAACTGCCTGAACAAAGTAACAAGTCCCTACAAATGAGAATAGGACTTTCTTGGGGGTGGGGGGAGTCATCCTGCCAGTATGGGGTGTATTTACCAAATAGCAACAGCAAAAGCAATTCTAGGCAGCTTTACAGCTGGTTTGAGGGAGCAGACATTTTTGACAAGGTTGAGTTTTGTTTTTTAAGTAATTGATCCCTTAAATGATACATTTCACAGTGGAATGAACTTGAAAATGACAACTGGGAGGGAGCATAGTCACACTTCTTTAACCATTATTTGGCTGATTTAACTTATGATCATTAAAAATGGCTGCATTATTTGGTAACACAGACCTAACAGAGCCATTGGTTGGTTGCTTTTTAAAATGCATTTTCATTACGTTTTCATTACGTCTTTGAGACTTTCATAGAGTATACTTTGTCATATTCAGCCTACATTTCTTTCCCTAACTCCTCACCCTTCCCCAGCTATGTCCTCTCTTGTTTAATTACCTACTGATTCCAGTTTATGTGACCTACTGGAGCACGGTCAACCTGCCAGGGACTACACTCTTAAAGGAAATTAACATCTCCCTTCTCCATGATGAATCAACTGCCAGTAGCTGCTCAGAGATGGGGTCGAGAGCCCTTCCCTGCTCTGTGCTAGAAGCTGAGCAGCCTGCCCTCGTGCCGGTCCTGTGCCGACAACTGCAATCACTATCAGTTCATGGGGTCAGTGTTCTTGTAATGTCCAGAAGACACTGTTTTGTTTCCATCCCCCCTACCTCTAGCTCTTACGGTCTTTCCATTCCTTCTTATGTCTGTGCCACGAGCCTGAGGCTGATGGGGTGGTAATGGATGTCCATTTGTGGCTAAGTACGGCACAGACACTAATTCTCTGTACTTTAACCAGCTATACGTTTCTGCTTTAACCACCATTCACAGTACAGAAAAAAAAAAAAAAAAAAAAAAAAAACTTCTCTGATGAGTTCTGAGAGCTGTACTAGTATGTTGATATAAAGATAATAATTTTGAGGGAATTTGATACTATGCTCATTTTGCAGAATAATAGTTATTGATTCACCTCTGGGGCCCATGAGTACCACAAACCATGGATTCTTGGTCAAATTAACAATAACAGGCAAATGTTTCCTCCTGTAGAATGAGCCATAAATCCCATGGGGGGGGTACGGAAGAGATTACTTCCGTAACATGTGTGCCACTATTACACCATATCTTGCTATCCCTATTATTCTAGTTCACAGCTGAGGAATACTGTGGACGACTTTTATCTCCTGGCTGTCTATACAGCACCTTCTAATACTATGAAAGCTAGGTGGCAGAGAAGAAGCTTCCTATTCAGTACCAACTTGTTTTCTCCGTGTCCTGTGACCAAGGTGTATGGTGTCTTTAGCAATAGGATCTTACCATCAAGTTCAGTGGAGCAGCCAAGAACAATGGCAGTGGCCTGTATTGTTTTGGGAGCTTCCGGGGCATCCTCAAGGGGAAGTATCCCACACCTGTCACTGGGTTTTATTTGGTATACCATGGCTTTTAGGGGTATCTTAGCGTTTCTATTGTGCTGATGAAACATCACGATCACAAACAAGTTGAGGAGGAAAGGCTTTATTTCATTGTACAACTTGTAAGTCCATCGTCCATGGACGTCGAGCAATAACTCAAGGCAGGAAGGAACTGACACAGAGGCCATGGAGGATGCTGCTTACTGGCTTGCTTCCCATGGTTTGTTCTGCCTGCTTCTCTTGCTTGTTTGTGTTTCAAGACAGGTTTTCTCCGTGTAGCTTTGTAGACCAGGCAGGCCTCGAACTCACAAGGAGCCACCTTCCTCTGCCTCCTTAGTGCTGGGATTAAAGGCATGAGCCACCACTGCCTGGCTCATCCTGCTTCTTATACACTCTGGACCACCTGCCCAGAAGTGTCAATCACTCACGGTACAGTAGGCCCGCCCACACCCGTCATTAATCAGGAAGATGCCCCCAGGATTTTCCACAAACTAGTCTGGTGGGGGCACTTTCTCAATTGAAGCTCCTTCTCAAGTGACTCTACCTTTTGTCAAGTTGGCAAAAAAAAAAAAAAAAAAACCGATCCAGCATAAAAAGAGACATTGTCCTCTGTGTAAAGTAATACCAATTAAACTCTTGTATATAAGTGTGTGTGTGTCTGTCTGTCTGTGAGGAAGGGGATATGTATACATGAATAAATCCAGGTACTCCTGGAGCCAGAAAAGAGACTCAGATTTCCCAGGAGCTGGAGTTACAGGCAGCTGCAAGCCATCCAATATGGGTGCTGGACTCAAATGCTGGTTTTCTGGAAGAGCTGTGTGCACACTTCATCACTGAAGAATCTTTGCAGCCCTAATGACTGGGTTCTGGTGCATTTTCTTTAGTGTTATATCCCTCATAACTCAAATTAATGTTTATTACTATTCTCCCATATTGCCAAAATATTTCCCTGCATTTGGATTAGAAGCAGCTTGTCCTGGCTTGTTTTGCAAGTTTGTTACAAGAAACAAAGTGATATTTAGATCTTGTTGTATTTTAGGAATTTTTTTTTTTTTTTAATCTTTCTTGTGTGGAAGGAAGAAATCTGATCAAGTTGTTTCCTAGTCATGTAAAAACTGAGTTTGTGCTGTGGTGACTCTGTATTCCTGCATAGTTAATGTTTTTCAAGAGATTTGAATGAGTTATGCACAGTGCTGTCTGTTAAACAACTGACCATCTGCAGCCTACTTTAAATGCAAGAAGCAGCTATGGTCCAGGACACTATATGGGCTGATACTCACTTTTGAATTTTATTTTCAAAATAGAGTTTCTCTGTGTAGACCAGGCTGGCCTCACGGGTATTTTGGGATTCTTGCTTCTTACCCTTGTGTGTCTTTTCTTCTCCCCACAGATTGGTGAAAGACAACAAGTGCTGGTAACAGAAGAATCTTTTGACTCCAAGTTTTATGTTGCACACAATCGATTCTACGAGCAGGTAAGAATCATTTGTATTCATTTCTTAACACAAATTCACTTCTGAAAGTTTAAGCAATGGGGACATGAAGAAGAAAGGTCTGAATCAAGCAAGGGACCGGGACCAGGCTAGCTGGGCAGTTACTGTGAACTTTGGACCACACAAGCCTAGGACAGGGCAGCCTTGGGCTTCTGGGCATTGGGAACTGAGCAGCTAACACAGAGTGAGTAGAGATGGACCCTGATTGGAAGGCAGGGAAGAGTAAAATACATCAGCATGAGCTGCAGGTTCCTTTTCACTTGTAGGTGAGGAAGACTGGCAAGGGCACCCCTGCCTCTAAAACCCTCCAAGGGAAGTTGCTTCACTCACAAGGCCTCCATGGTGGTTCATAGGGCTGAGTTCAAACAGTTCAAATAGGCCCTTTTTCTGCTGTTCCGAGCCTTATTGGTTTTTTTTTTTAGCAAAGTAGAAATCTTAAAAAACGTAGAAAAACTAAATTAGACCAAAAATACCCACCCAGTAAACAAACAGCCACTGTAGTGGGATCAGCACCTGGGGTTCACTCCCCTGCCCCGGGGGGGGGGGGAGTGTCAGATGTGACTTACAGAGAGCCTCCCTCCGGGAAGAACCCTGGATGAACCAACGAGGACAATGGGAAACGTGTCCTAGGAGACACTCAGAGTGGCGTGGGATGGCCACAGATGGTTCTGAGCCGTATTAATTTTCCTTAATGTCGATGGCATTTCCTATCCGTCTGTTGTTTCTCATCAGATGAGAAGTGGGTTTATTTTCTCGTTCTCTCTGGGTCATGACTAGAATTGGAGTTTGGGGATTATTAAGTACTATGTGGGCACTTCAGATAAGGCTGGGCAGGGAAACCATGATTGGAGTTAGAAAGGAGTGGAGGCCTCACTCTTGCTTACCCACATGGAATACTATCAAACCGGGCCGCTGTGAGGCGGGACCTCACAGCCCAAGTAGACACACTTGTTGGGTACAGAGAAGGCTGTACCTGAGAAACGAGATCTTGTACCTTAGCTTTAAGCTAAGCCTCTTCCTGTCTCCATCTTAGGAAGAGCCATTGTCCTGTGCAGGCCAGCCCTCTGCTCAGCCTTGGGGAGGCCCCCATAGATTTTGTTTGCCTCATCCCTCTCCTTTCCCTTGCCATCTGGGCTTGTGCCTCAGCAGGGAACCTTTCCCCCTTCATTTACAAGGCAATGGCATGCCTCATTAGCTCTTTCCTCCAGTGTAAGGCAGTTGGGCTTTTTCCAATTATTAAAACCTGAGGGGGGAAAAACAAGAAACACTGAGCCCTTCATTCAGGTCAAGGCAGCAGATCAAGAAGGCGTATATTCCCCAGGAATAGCACCAAAATTTCTAGACATACTTTGGGCTAGGGATTTTCTAACTTTATACAAATGAATTTAAAAGGGCCTAATACTAATGCTCTTTTAGTAAGCCTGTTTGCCATGAGTCAGCCACCCTCCAAGTGACCTTTTTCCTACCTTTTGATGAAGCCATATGTGTAGTGATCATAAAAACCAACACCCAGTGTGGCAACTGCCGAATCTTCCCTGACCTTTCCTGACCCCCTCCCCCTTTTCTGTCTCTAGAACTAAGCATTTCAAAGCATAACTTTTATTTCTAAATAAGATTGCGTCAAAAAATCAAAGGAGTATTGGTTTAGCACTGGTCTGTTTATGTTGGACCCTGACTTGAAGAGGTTGGTGAGCTAGTAGCTACAGTACTAAAGCAGAGGTGTCAGGGATAGAATGCACGCAAACTACCTGTGGGTTCCCAACAAGAGGAAGCATTTGCTGAGGCAAACATGGACCTCTGTCAGTCTATCAGCAATCTCTATCACAAACAGCCATTTGACAGTTTCCTGTGAGCCAGCTAAGTGGCTTTCAGAGTGGCTGCTTCTGTGCAGAGATTGGCTCATGAGACCAACAAACACACTTCTTTTCAAACAATGAAAGGCATGAAAGGCAGCCTGTAGCCAGAGCAGTCATTTAGGCAAACACCAATGTACTGTCCTACTGAAAGAATTACTTCCAAATGTCCTTCTTCTTGCCCTCTTGTGTGTCATGTGCTCTCTCTCTCTCTCTCTCTCTCTCTCTCTCTCTCTCTCTCTCTCTCTCTCTCTCTCTCTCTCTCTCTCTCTCTCTCTCTCTCTCTCTCTCTCTCTCTCTCTCTCTCTCTCTCTCTCTCTCTCTCTCACTCTCTCTCTCTCACTCTCTCTCTCTCACTCTCTCTCTCTCACTCTCTCTCTTTCTCTCTCTCTCTCTCTCTCTCTCTCTCTCTCTACACACACACACACACACACACACACACACACACACACACACACACACACACACGAGGCCTTCATTTGAAGCATCTACTAAACCATTTTTCTGATAGCTAAATTGGAAATTTTTGAATCTGTTCTCTTCCTTGTGCAGGACAGGCAAGGCTGACTATCGAAGTCCAGAAGTGGCTGGCTGGCTGTTGGAAATCTTATAGGCTTCCTGCCACTGTGCTTCAGCACAGCTGGCATCTGCTGATGGAGGGCCTGGGTCTGCAGGCCCTTGGCTTCTCCCAGAAGCCTCTCTCCAGGGCTCCAAATCCTTGAGCAGCCAGGAGATAGAGCACTCTGTAATGGGATCCCAGAACAGAACCTTTGCGGACACTTGAATAAAGTGAGGACTTAGTTGCTAGTGGCATATCATTTTTCATTCTCCACTGTGATGAACACTGTGCTACTGTAAGAAGTTAATGGCGGGGAGAGTGGTGGGAGCAAGAACCCTTCCGATGTCATTGTTCTATTGTAAAATACGGCTGACACTAAAAACTTCCCATTTCTGAAAATTTGTTTTAAGGTTTTAGTGCCAAAGAACCCTGAATTCATGGGGAAAATGGTGGAAGTAGACATTTATGAATCAGGAAAACACTTTTTGAAAGGACAGCCAGTATCAGACACCAAAATCTACACGCCATCCATCAGCAAGCCGCTGGCCAAGGGAGAAGTGTCGGGTTTGACAAAGGTAAGTCAAACGTTCTTTCCCTCCACACTGTCAATGACATGGCAGCTTGCGGAGCACAGTGACCCTGCGCCATGAGTCTGTGATCACATATAGTCCCCTTTTCAAGGACACAGAGGCTCTGCCCCTTTCTGACAGACGGAGATCCCGAGGTGCAGCTGCGCATTTGCTGATGTAGCCTTTTGCTCCTCTGCCCAGAAAGGGAGTAACCAGCTTCCTTTTTCAGGCCACAGCAGAAGGCAGAAAGCAATTATTCACAGGTAAGAGACTCAACACCGAGGGTGAACAGACCCAGCATGTGTCCCAGCATAGCTCCTGAAGGGAGGGGGCTGAGGACCCGATGTTCCCCTGCTGACAAAGCTGTCTGTAGCACAGTTAAAGCCTACAGGTGAACAGACACTAAGCTGTGGCACACACGTGGTGTGCTGCCTCTTGCTAGGGTGAGATGTATATATACTGAGTCCTGTGGGGTGAAAACTAAACATTTTTTATTCTATAAAAAATGCAACCTGGCCCTGTTTTATACCTTGGTAAATATGGCCCTTTGCCAAGCTCTCTCACACATTTCATTGAGCTACCGTTGTAAAAGCTGATGGAGTGTGAAATGAAAATGTGTATCACATTTCTAAGCATCATTTGATGTCCTTTCTTAAACACAATTGTTAAACACCCCCACACACAAAAGTATATAGCAATGATTTAGCATATGGAAAAAAGATAGCTGATACTTCTGTGCCCATGTAGTTCCTAGACATTTTCCTCTGTAGCCCTCTGTAGCTCTTAGTTCAAATGAATAGTAAAGGCATCCTAATTGAAATAATGGAAGTACAGCTTTGCTTCAGGAATAGTGACAAATGTGTCCTCCACCTGTTTTTACTAATAATGTTTGAACTCAAATCCAGTAGGTGTGGCACCTCTTCTGTGCTTGGCTACTGCACAGGAGGGTACCTATATGCAGTATCTAACCCACAGCAGAAGGGCATGTGATGGGAGATGTTATTCTGTAAATATGTTTCTCATACTGGTTAATGAATAAAGCACTGTGGCCAATGAGAAAGCAAGATAGGCGGGGCTAGGAGACAAAGAGGAAAGAGGAAGTAGTTAGGAGGGGTCAGCATGGAGATCCGAAAGAGAACAGCACACTGTCCGGCTGTCCGGTAAGATGACCACGTGGAAATACTTAGATAAGTAAAAATGGGTTAATAATTAAAACAGAGCTAGCCCATAAACAATAATAGTAACTGGCCAACAGGATTGTATCAAATACAGAGTCTCTGAGTGTTATTGGGGGCTGGCGTGGTAGCGGGGCGGTGGGACCAGACAGGCTGGAAAAACCTGACCATAACAGGCATGGATTAGCATGTGTCAAAACCATGCGAACTTTCTTCTTTTGTGTGCATACACTTTAGTAGTATTATTATCATCACTCTCATTGGTGTGTGTGTGTGCACGCACGCGTGCACGCACGCGCACGTAAGGATGTCAGAGAGCAACTCTGGGGAGTGGGTTTTCTCCGTGCACTGTGAGATCCAGTAGTTGAACTCAGGTTGTCGGGGTTGCTCAGCAAATACTTCCATCCACTGAGATACCTCACCAGTAGTTTTTATTTTACTTTGAGACAGGGTCTCGTGTACACTAGACTAGCCTTGAACTCGCTTTGTAGCTGAAAATGACTTAGAACTCCTAATCTTTTGGCCTTTACCTCCCAGGCACTAGGATTACAGGGCATGTACCGCTATAACCAGTTTGATGCTACTATCTTGTTAAAATTTGAGAAACAAAATCACTGCTGTTTATTTGTGGTTTGGGAAGTATTTTAGTTATTGGTTTCATTGTTTGAGATTTTTTTGTTTGTTTGTTGTTTTATTTTTGTTTGTTCTTCATCTTATGTTGCCTGGAAGCAACAGTAGTCTGTCACTGAAATTAAATGGCTATATATTTGACTGGATTTTATCAGCTTATTCTCTGAATGTTTTTCAAGGAAATTAGGTAACCTACAGTGTGCTTGAAGTGATTATTTTTTTCTTTACTTGCCATTCTGAGGTTTGAACTCATGGCCTCATGCATGTTGGGAAAGCCCTTTATGACTGTGCTATATCTCTACCCCTATGAGGTTGATTTTTAATTGCTGTAGTGAAAAGAATTTTACAACAAATGGCATAAATATTTTAAAGACTCTGCCTGGCTTAGTTATCACATGTTTGTCTGTCTTGTAAGGGCTCAAACTTTAAAACCTTCTGTTATTACAACATGAACAACAGCCCCTTCTACTATTCTTGCACACCGTGTGCTTTCAAAAAGTCCAGTCCCACTTCAATTCTAGGAGGCCCACTTGTCTCCTCTCCCTTATACAAATGAATTATATTGCATGAATGAAACTATAAGTAAGGACTCTACAGGAGTGGGGGTGTTTAAGGGAAATGTCACACAGCTCTTTCTTGCATTGTTGTTTGTGACTTCCTCCTTTAGTGTTTATCTGTATTTGTCAGTCTTTAAACGCATGACCAACATGCCAGCATCAAAAGGTTTTGCTAGTGAACTGCTAAGCCATCTTTCAGGTCATGTTTTACATGTCTAGCCATATGCTTTGGGCTTGCTCTGTTGTATGTCAGGCCCTGCTGACATGCTTCAGAGGAACAGCTGATTAGGGAAGCCTTATAGGAAATGGAGGAGGAGGAGGCCCAAAATTCTGTCCCTTTAATTCATTTAAGGGCCTTCTTCATATCACTGGGCTCCCCAAACCATGGTTGTCTCTCATACAACATGGTAATGTAGAGGAGGCCTTCTGTCTCTACTATTCAGTGAATAAGAAAATCTCTTGACAGTAGAGTCAATACTACCATGTGGAAGAACTTGGAATTCCATAAATATTAATAAAATCAAGAATTATTACTTTAAATAATGATTAGATTCCCCAGGGAATGATGGAGAGAGGGACTATCATAAATTAGAGTTGCCATCTCTAAGAAATTACATTTTCATAGGAAGGGACAGAGAAAAACCTGTTTTCTTCTTTTTGGACACACTGTGAATTGGACCCAGAGCCTCCTATGATGCAAGTTTCTACCATGTAATTCCCACCTTTGTAAATGTTATTTTGAGACAGGGTCTGGATCATTTGCTGAGTCCATTCTCCTGCTTCAGTTTCCTCAGAAACTGGGCTTACAGGTTTGTACCATTGAGGCAGTTAGAAATGTTGATTCTCCTCTTCCCAGCTTTATTAGAGGTATAGAGGAGGAGGAGAGAAAAGCAGGGACACAATTAGTCTGACTATTTTTAGGGAAGATGAGAGTCAAATGCCACCCACAACTTAAGCATTAAGTTGAGGAAGTGTGGTTGATTTAGGAAATGTTATGTAATAATTTAAGTGAAGGCGTCTGAGTTCAGAGGCGACTGTAAATCAAGTGAAGGTCAGACTGTGACCTTTCTTATAGAACAGCTATGCCAGGGGACTGGACTCCAAAGGTGGAGGAAGGGATGGTGACATATATTCTAAGACGGTAATTCTTCACTGTGGTCCCCATGCTCACAATGCTAGCATTACCCCTGAGCTGTGGAAGAACACCAATTCCACCTCTGCCCCTCCCCAGCTTCCCAAGTCAGACACTCTGGGAGTGATTCAGTCAAGTATTTTTAGAGATATGAGAGTGTTTTGTCTAGTCTTGTTTTTGAGATCAGAACACACTGTATAGTCCATGCTGCTCTGGAATTCACTATGTAACATAGGCTGGTCCCATGTTACTCACAGCTCTCCTTCCTGTCATGCCAGGATTACAGTGTGAACCCTTATAGCAGATACATGCTCTATTTTTTAATTTTATTTCTATTACAATTCTCTCTCTCTCTCTCTCTCTCTCTCTCTCTCTCTCTCTCTCTCTGTGTGTGTGTGTGTGTGTGTGTGTGTGTGTGTGTGTGTGTGTGTGTGTGTAAAACTTTGCTTATACTGTACCCCCTTTATCTTATTCCCTTCCTCCACACCTCTTCTTTCCAGATAGTTCCCTTTCTACATTCATGCAGTGCACACATAGCGTAGCGCACCCCTTTGCATTTAATTAGGGTTGCTTGCAGGAGCATAAATGAGGAGTATTTATTTGAGAAAGTACAACTTATCAGTGACCACACTGCTGAGGCATATGAATCTACCTGTCTACCTGCCCCCCACCATGTACCTTAAAAGGGAATGGGACCACATGGGCCTCTTCCTCATGAAAACCTGGCAGGCAAGTCTTGTACAAATAGCTACTTTGAGTTCATCAGTGCAACATGCCATGTCCAAGAGACAGAATCATAGCCCTCTTCTGTCTTCTCTTCATTAATATTCCTGGGCCTTTGAGGGGATGATAAAGGTGTCCTGCTTAGGGTTGAGCACTCAACAGTCATTGATTCTCATCACTTTGGCCAGTTGTGAGTCTCTGCATTAACAGAGACTCCTCTGACCAAAGCTGAGAATAGTACTAATCTATGGGTATGAATATAAATGTTTAGAAAGCAGTTGGACACCACGTTCATTTAGCAAAGCAACACCCTCTATGGCTTATGGCCTCCCAAGCCATAGGCCTTTGACCGGGTTTACAATATTAGACATGAATTCTTTCCTGCCTCAAATGCAATCATAAGTGGTTGGTTACTGCCTCTCAGTAATGCCATTATTGTACCAGTGAGCACAATTTGCCTGGTTGGTTGGTATTATAGCTCACAGGGTTCACAGCTAAATAAGACCATTAATGAGTTTTCCCCTCCAGCAGTCTACATAATACCTTCCAGTGCTATGAAAGCTAGCCATCAGGGACATTTCTCCTAAGCCATTTCTCTGGGACCTGAAGCAGAAGTGCATGGCATCTTCAGCGGTGGAGTTTTATGAACTAGTTCCAATGGGTAATCAAGAACAATGGCAGTAGTCTGTTTTGTATGGGAGTATTTCGATCCTTTCTGATCAACAACTCAGCTCATAGGATAATATAGGTTTAATAACCCATCACTTCTGAGACTAGCATTATCTGTCCCTGTGAGGTACTTCCCTTCAGAGTATTTTTATATTTTTAAATATAATATCTTACAAAAGATGTAGAAACTGCAGATATAAATACAATAGCTTATACCAGATATAGAAACTGTAGATGTAATATATGTAAATATAATAGTTTAACAACAGATATAGAAACTGCAGGTGGACATCAAAAGGAAGCCTATGGGGATAGTGGCATCCACTTGGAATCCCAATACTCAATACTTTGGTAGATGATGCAAGAGGATCACTGTAAGTTGAAGGCCAGCATGGGCTACACAGGGAGATCCTGACTCAAACAACAAGAAAAAGGAAACCTATAGGAGGAAAAGCATAGTGAGGTATGTAAATCAACAACCATTCAATAGAATGAAAAATTACCTGTGACCCATCATCCAAGAGTTGGGTCAGATTTTGTTTTATGATCATGTTTAAATCTATTTACAGAGAATCTCAAGCATATCTAACAATAGCATATCAACTTCATCCCACATCCCCAGGATTACTTATCTTGAATAGTTCTCACCATCTAGTCAGTCTTACATTATCTGTGTTATCACCTACCTTAATTATGTATGAAAGAATTCCATTTATCACTATATCTAGAAATATATCAGTAAATAACCCTAATGAGAGTTTTCGCCTTGGAACAGAGTCTAGTGTAGACCAGGTGACAATTGGATGAAGCCTAGCATGAGCTCTGAGTTCTGATCCCTCACCCACCCCCTCTGAAGGATCTAGAATTAGTAGTGTAGACCAGGTGACAATTGGATGAAGCCTAGCATGAGCTCTGAGTTCTGATCCCTCACCCACCCCCTCTGAAGGATCTAGAATTAGTGCCTCATATTAGGTAGGCTAAGGAATTAAATTCAGAGCTTCTGATATGCTGGGCCCTTCAACCCACTAAACTTTAGCACTAGAAAATTCCTTTTAAAAACAATCATATTCCATTTTCAAATCTCAAAATAATAATCTCCCCCCCCCCTTTTTTTTTTCTTTTCGAGACAGGGTTTCTCTGTGGCTTTGGAGGCTGTCCTGGAACTAGCTCTTGTAGACCAGGCTGGTCTCGAACTCACAGAGATCCGCCTGCCTCAATGCCTGGCAATAATGACCCTTTTTTACCATTGGCTAAAATTTCCATGACTTCTGCTTCAATCTCAAACTAGCATTTAGGGAGTGATTATTATGGACCAAGTGGTGTGCTAAGTATCTTAGATGCATTCATGTCATCCTCGTGATAGGCTACTGTTGCCATCCAGATTTCACAGATAAGGAGTCAGAACTTCAATAAACTAATAAAGAAACTTACTCAGAATCATGAAATGAGAGGAGCCACATTGAGAAACAGGAGCCACTTTTTATATCCAGGTCTTCAAGAACAACATAACATCTGTGGTACTAGAGAAGTGATTCAGTGGTTAAAATACTGGCTGCTCTACTAGAGAATCCAATCCAAAGGTTCAAGTCCCACTACCATGTAGTAGATCACAGCCTTCAGTAACTACAGTACCAAGAGACCTGATACCCTCTTATGTTCTCCATGGATACCAGGCACATACATAGTGTGTAGACATATGTACAAGCAAAACACCATATGAATAAATATTTTTTGTACTGAGCATGCATTTTTATTTTTTTAATGATTTTTTCTTATTTTACATATCGATCCCAGTTCCCCCATCCTCCCACCCCCCACACACACACACACCTCCCTTCCATCCTATTTCTCACCCACTCTACAGAGAGGGTGAGGCCTTCTAGGAGGGATCATCAAAATCTGCCAAGTCATTTGGAGTAGGGACTAGGCCCTCCCTCCTGTCTCTAGGTTAAGGAAATATCCCTCCATGGGGAATGTGATCCCAAAGTCCTTTCATGCACCAGGGATGCATCCTGGTTCCACTGTCAGAGGTCCCTTAGACTGCCCAGGTCTTATAACTAAGACCCATGTTCAGGGGGTCTGAGTCAATACAATGCTGGTTTCCCAGCTATCAGTCTGGGAGTCCATGAGCTCCCCCTTGTTCAGGTCAACTGTCTCTGTAGTTTTCTGTAACCTGGTCTTGATCCCTTTGCTCATCACTTCTCATCTGCAACTGGATTCCAGGAGTTCGGCTCAGTGGTATGAACATTTTTTAAATATGAAGTTTGACCAGACCTGCTTGCATGGGACTATAATCCCAACTACCTAGGAGGCTGAAGCAAGAGGATCATAAGTGTAAGGCCTGCCTTGGCTGTGTAATATGTCAGGGCCAGCCTGGGAAACTTACTAAGACCCTATCTCAAAAAATAAAAATAAGGTAGGGGGTATAGCTCTGTGGTAGAACACTAGACTACCATGCAGGAGGCCCTGTTTTTAGTATTCAGAGATGGATGGATGAGTAAATGGGTGGGTGGGTGGATGGAGGGATCGATAGATCAATGGATTGATGGATGGATGGATGGATGGATGGATGGATGGATGGATGGATGGATGGATGGATGGATGGGTGGGTGGGTGGGTGGGTGGGTGGGTGGGTGGGTGGGTAGGTGGGTGGGTGGGTGGGTGGATATAATAAGAAAGGAAGGAGATAGGGAGAATGAATGTGAATGTTTCCACTGTAATCATTTTATTAGTGTCACACTGTTCTGCAACCAGTTTCCAGTACTCTTTTCATATTATAAAACTAACTGTATTTACTAAGCATTAATTCCCCTTCTACCCCTCTGCTAATCCCTGGCAACTTCTGGTCTCTCTGTCTCCATGATTCTAACTACAGGAAGTAACTGATGAAAGTGGCATCACACTGCCTTTGTTTTTTTGTGATTTGTATGATCTCCTCAGATTTCATCATATTGTGCCATATGTCAGTAACACAAGGGCTAAATGACATTTCATTGTATCATTACATACTGAGTAATAGTCCACTGAATTTCTTCTGCCTAGTCTTCTGAGCACTCTGGAGTGCTGCCACCAACTGCTTCCTAGGAAATGCTGTATAAATGTCTACTTCAGTCCCTGCTCTAGATCACATGATAACGCCGTTGTTGATCTTTTTGAGGAGGAGTTATGTTGCTTTCTGAGGCAGTTGTACCATCAGCGAGGTCCCAGTTCTCCCACAACCATGCTGTCTCACGGTTTTGCTCTAGTCCATCTACGTGTGCTTTACAGCCCAGCTCCACGCTCTTGACATTGCAGGGATCCTATTTGCTAACTTCTGGTCAGGAATTCCTCTTTATATAGCAGACCACACTGGATCCAAGGAGAGCAGAAAATGATGAGGAAGTGGGTGGGACTAATCGCCCTGTGTACTGGGTCATAGCAGCTTTTGGGTCCTGCATGATAAGAGAAGCAGAGCTATTGGGGGCTTGTGTGACTCCTACACCAAGTATTTGATCTTACCAGTTCTCCCTCCAGTACTTACGAATCAGATCCCAGCACTCAGGAGGCAGAGACAGGTGGATCTCTGTGAGTTCGAGGCCAGCCTGCTTTACAGAGCTAGTTCCAGGACAGGCTCCAAGTCAATACAGAGAAACTGTCTCAAAAATCCAAAAGGAGGAAAAAGAAAGAGGAGGAGGAGAAAGTAGTCGTCAGAGCTGGGTCTGCCTGATAGAAACACTTTGTTAAATTTTAAGCTTACAAATACTTGGGTTTATTGCAAAGATTATTATTATTTTTTTGTTGTTGTTAAATTCTTTCTTAGTGATAGAATTGGTTTAAGAAAGAAGGGGCCACTTGTGAAAGTCCAGGATGGCCTGTGGTCTGGCACGTTTGGGTCCAATTATAGTGACAATTCTTGCAATACCGTACAGCTCACGTCCTTGAATCACAGTGTCTCTCACATACTTACTATGTCATTCAGAGAGGATTAAAGTGGATGATGTGGACATGTACCTGAACATAGTAACATGTGAATTTAATAAGTATAGGACAGCAATTTCCTGGCCATTATTTTGACCATGGATTTCTTTAAAGTACTTTGCTTACTTGGGCTTTCTTTTTTTTACACGGTGCAGCATGGCAATTCAGGGCATACGTTTGGGACTCTGATAACCTGGGTTTGAATACTTGTTCCATTCCTAACAAACAGTATGGATTTGAAGAAATTCACCTGGCCAGGTCCCTGCTTATAACCACAGGAGCACCTGTTTTACAGGATGTAACAGAAGAGGCTTAACACAGTAAATATTGCCACAGACTAGCAGCAGTAGCATTATTTGTGATTTACACTAAGGCATGATCTTACTTTAACTGACAATAGAAATTACACACTAGTATATAATTTCTAATGCATCCATTAACCATTGACTTCCTTCTCACAAAATGGCAGAGGGAAGTCACCTTAAGAAACTATAGTAAGAATGACATGAGCACACCCCACAAAAGGGCCTGTGTGATGGCTCAGTGAGTAAAGGCACCTGCTGCCAAGCTTGACTACCTGAACTAGAGCCCAGAGACCCACATGATGGAAAGAACCAATACCTGTAAGTTGTCTTCTGACCTCTACACACAGCACTATGGCATGTGTGGCTCACTTGAGTAAGCTGGACAGCTCAGCTCCAATCCTGTGGCCACTCTTGGTAAGAAAGAAGGCATTTTAGGGAAGCATACTTGCCACATTACCTAACAAAGGGCCTGCAAGACCATCAGATGTACTGAATTTTATGTACAAACTATACTGTGCTTTCAGAGCTTTGACCCTTAGAAAAACACTGTTTAAATGTTTTCCTTCCCATCTAACATTCATTTCAAAAACCACTGAAGTGAAAGGGGCTATTAGTTCAGGGCCAGATTTGAAAGCACATGAAAACTTCATTCATGAGGTTAAGAAATGGCTTAATAATTAAGTTGAAAGTGGATCTAATTTCCAACAGATCAGCTAACCATGTAGGAGCAAATGAGGGTGTGTTCCTTCCTATTCTCCTTCCACCCCCAAGATGTTGGCTATGATCCTGAGACATTTTTTTCCCATTCATTTTCTTGTTTCACTTTAAACCATGCAATACTGGATTCTTTATTATCCAAGTGTTAAATTGGTGTCGCAGACAATTAAGACTACAGTACATGTAATACCATGTGTATTGCTCCCTTCCATATTGCATCTCATTGGTTTCTTTTGCAAACCAGTTAGGACACATTTAAATTGCACAGACTGGATGCATAGCTGTTACTCCATACTTTCTTCAGCGCTGCATTTAGTGGGACACTGCCACACTAGTATGTGCTATGTCAGTTGAACTGTGTTGAATGTGTTTATGAAACCTTTCGTGTACCAATTTGAGTACCATTCAAAGCATCATCAACAGATCTGATGCTGAACAATTAGCTTTCATTTCACTTGCACCCCTAATTGTGCAATCAGCAATGATAATTTTCCTCCTCCTGAGGGTTGGAACTGGGCATAGAAAGGAGAGTTGCATGCATCAAGGGACTAATTGTGCCTTGATAATGATAATAACAGCTACTATTTAGTGAGCCTCTACTATGTGCCTAGTGTTGAAGCTTGTAATGCCTTGGGTTGTTAGAGTAGCCTGGGGGAGGGTACCTGAATACCATGAAAAGAGCTCTCAGCGCTCCTGTGCACAGTGACAATGAGATGCCTATAGTAAAATTAAATGTACAGTCTCTCTCTCTCTCTCTCTCTCTCTCTCTCTCTCTCTCTCTCTCTCTCTCTCTCTCTCTCTCTCTCTCTCTCTCTCTCTTCCCCTGGGATAGGGGAGAAAGTAGTGAAGTTGAGTTAAACAGCGACAGATACACAGAGCTAGGTAGGCTGAGTTCAAGAGCAAAGAGTTAGACAGCTGAGTCTGAGTTGCTCATACATGCAGCATGCAGATACCTCCTGACTGCTTCTGTTCCCATCTTCATCATGGACTTGCAATTAGAGATACAAGCAATTAGCGTGCCCTAAACCTTTGTGTAGATTTTGGTCTGGCTGTTGTGGATATTCTTCTCTTCTGCTGTGACTCCAGTGAGCAGGGGGTAGACTGAGGGTAGCAGTCATAAGGGATACACTGTCCTCCATGGCTGTCACCAAATATCTAGTAAGAAGTCACCCAAGGAAGAAAGGGTTTGGTCTGGCTTGTGATTAAAAGGTGCATTCCATCATGCCGTGGAGCAGGAGGAGCTGATGACTGTGGCAGCAGAAATGAGAAGCTGCTTGCTCACATCTGAGTAAACCAAGAAGGAAGGGAAGTGATGCTGGCACTTAGCTCACTTTCTTCCTTTTCCTCTTTGTGCAGCCTGGGGCTCCTGCCCATGCGATGGTACTGCCCATATTCAGGGCAGGTCTTATTCACTCAGTTCAGAAACACCCTTGCAGCCACACCCAAGTGTTCTTTCCTGGTGCCTTTGGGCTTTTCAAAATCCATCCAGGTTGGCAATCACATTTAGCTAGCCCAATGATGTAACTGTGTAATTTGTGGGTGATTTTTCCCAAATGTAAAATGAACCTGTTCAGAGTGGGAAGCATTTGTTGGTTAAACTTCCTTGTTAGATCGAAAGCTGGATTAAGCAGCTTTTGAACTAGAAAGGTCCCTGGTGCCCCATCACACCCTAAGGGCTGGAGTCAGGGAAACTCTTTAGAAACACTATTCCCTGTAGTGAGTGGGTCCCAGCTTTCTAGAGCTTTCCCGTGTCTTCTTGTCATTCATTGTCTCTCTCATGTCATTTTCCCCTGTTTTATTCAGTGACTCCTTACTAACACCAGGTAGAACCCTGTGTCTCCTAAGTCTGGGGCTATCCCAGTTTGTACCTTTGGGTTTGGTGTGAATAATAGTACTTTTTTCTACCCTCTAAAAATGGTTGGAGTAAAACTTCCACCATCAACTCAGCAGTGTTAAGCTGCTCAGCAGTGTTAAGCACTGCTGGAGACAGAGGTCTGAGGTGTGGAGTTGCCTTTCAAGTATGTCAGGAAGAAAACTGTGTGTCTCAACTGTTACATCTCCGCAGAACATCATCATGAAAGGGAGTGCAGTCTTTGGGAGACATGTTATGGTGGCAGCAGCCCCATTACAGCAGGCCTGAATCATCTATAATTCCAGATGAAGAAGGCACAGCAAGGAAGTGCCATACATGAACTTGCAAGTAGCTCTGCCAGGTCTTCATCTGGACTTGCCAAATTCCAGATCTGTTGTTCAAATGGTCCCTAGTCTGGCGTTTTTATTATAGTAACTAAAACAGTGGGTATGTGTCAATCAAATGTGGAACATGTCCAGTGCTAAGTTACATAGCATTGAAGCATAACATGGTGGAAAGCCTTTGAAGAGGGACCAGGACCAGATCTCTGGGCAGGAAACAGGGCACAGCTGAAGAGCTTCAATAGGAAGAGGTATGAAAGGCGGACGCTGGGTTGTTTGTAGGCCACTGGAGCTAGGAGCAGAGTCCTCGCTCGATGTTGTCTAGAAGCTTATCAGGGCTGCTGGTGAGAGCTATGGCTGTCTACTTCCCATTTTCATCATGCTACCTCTAATTATAGAACTTGAGTCTTGTGTGTCCCTGGGAACAAGGATACGTGAGAAAGGTTTGGGGGAATTGGATGCCAAGGTAGAATTGACAGCGGGAATTGTGATGTGGACAGGAGGTTCAGCTTCCACTCCGGTGGTTTCGCCGATGTGAGATCGGAACTGGGCTTTGATAGGGGAGGACTCAGTAGGTGAAGAACGGTATTCTCTATGTGAAAGGATCATGCATGGACACAGAATGCACAGGGCTGTGTCTGACTTTCTTTCATACTCACAGCAATTGTCGGCAGTGGGCAGTCAGAGGGAAATAATCTTCCGTATGAAGACTGGGAACTCTGGGTTTGGAAGCCAATATTTACACCAAACCTGTTAGACAGAGTGTGCCTTTCTCCAGCATCAGTTTATGCTGTGCTGCAGCCCAGGTTAACATGACATCTCAGTCCTCCTGCACAGCGGCAGCCATGCCCTGCCCACACACATAAGTCCTGTGGAGTCAGATTGACTGCTCTATACAGTCACTTGGTGACTGAGTCCTCATGGCAAGGCAAGGGACATGCTGGGAAGAAATGCTAGAGACCTTTGTGAAGGTAGGGATGTTCTACTCAGTCCGGTGCATCATTTCATAGCCAGACCATAGCACAGTGGCCACCTCCAGGTAGTCCACAGCCTGTCTTTGTGGAAGGACTTGGCTTTCAGTGGTCTGCAGGGTAGATAGATAAATTCTCTAAGCAAGGAACGTGGGAGTAGACAATACCCTTCTGTATATCACTCAGGATGTTAATGTGTTCTTTGAGCAGGAACTCTCAGGCAAGCATCTCAGTCTGCCCCTTGAAGTCTTTTGATGTCTTGATAAGCAGATTGCAAAAGCTCCTTTGAAACCAATAATGATCTTGTAAAATTAAGTTTCTTTTGTGGGAACTCTAAGAATTGAGTACCTCAGAGAAGGGGCTTACTTTCCACTATGAATTCTGCCTCCCTCCTGCCCCCCCCAGTTTTCTACTAGTAAAAAATACAGCCTGTGTCCCCTGTCACACTCAGCATTGGTCTTTTAAAATCAAACCAAATCCAAAATGTTTGAAGGAATAGACCATGTTTGCTTCTCACATGGTTTGCAAGGTTTTAGGTTTGCAGTGAAGAGCTTTGGGGAAACAATTTTTCTCTTTTTCCTATATCTCCCAAGTGCAATTCTATAAAACTACTGAGAACATAAATATTCAGGCCATACATCAGGTCAGTTATCTAGGCTAGCTATCTGGTAGGAAGCCAACCTGCAAAATCGGGATACAGAGTCTTTCAGATTTGCCATCTCTTGAGAGAGAAATCCAAAGAACACTAGCAGCAAAGAAGGATTGCAGACCTTATCAAGAGCAGCACTTTCCTCCCACAGGCCCCTGGCTCATCAGGCTTCCTTGTTGCAAGCATTCATTTAAAAAGAATAAAGCAGCCCTTGTGCCCATGAACTTGGGGCCAACGGTGACTCTGGCATTGTGGTCTCACCCTTTCGGATCGTGCCATCATTCTCTGGGCATTTGCCCTTTCTAGATAGTTTGCTCTGCTACAAATTGGGAATGATAAGGCCTGATTTATAGTTTCTAACAATAGATTGAGATAAGGCATGGGGAATACTGGATCATAGTTAGCAGCCCATGAATGGTGTGGAATTGAAGGATTGTATGGGGGCTAGTCAAGATACTAATATCTCATCCATGGCTCAAAGGGTTTTTCCCATAATCAGACGTGTTCAGCGAGAATAGAATGTGGTCAGCATCTATTTAGCTAGATGTATAAGCAAAAATAGCATTTGTAAAGGAGAGTTACCTAAAATAAATATCTTGATGGCATTCTTTTTTTATTTAATATTTTTTCTTATTTTACTTATCAATCCCAGTTCCCTCTCTTGCTCCCCACAAACTCCCCCATCCACTCCCCGGGGGGGGGGTTGGCCTCCCATGAGGGATCATCAAAATCTGTCAAGTTATTTGGAGTAGGGCCTAGGCCCTACCCCATGTCTCTAGGCTAAGGGAGTATCCTTCCATGGGGAGTGGGCTCCCGAAGTCGGTTCCTGAACTAGGGACACATCCTGGTTTCGTTGTCAGAGGTCCCATAGACTGCCCAGGCCTCCTAACTGAGACCCACATCCGGGGGTCTGGGTCAGTCCTATGCTGGTTTCCCAGCTATCAGTCTGGGGGTCCATGAGCTCCCCCTTGTTCAGGTCAGCTGTCTCTGTGGGTTTCTGTAGCCTGGTCTTGACCCCTTTGCTCATCACTTCTCCCTCTCTGCAACTGGATTCCAGGAGTTCTGCTCAGTGTTTAGCTGTGGGTGTCTGCTTCTGCTTCCGTCAGCTACTAGATGAAGGCTCTAGGATGGCATATAAGATAGTCATCAATCTCATTATCAGGGAAGGGCATTTAAGGTAACCTTTCCACTATTGCTTAGATTGTTACTTGGGTCATCCTTGTAGGTCTCTGGACTTTTCCATAGTGCCAGATTTCTCTTTAAACCTGTAATGGTTCCCTCTATTATGGTATTTCTTTTCTTGCTCTCCTCTATTCTTCCCCTGACTCAATCTTCTTGCTCCCTTGTGTTCTTTTCTCCCCTTCTCTTTCTCCTAACTCCATTTTCCCTCCACCCTGCTCCCAATTTGCTATTTTTCTTGATAACTAGATAATGGAATACAGCCTTGTTAAATTTAGGTGTTCAAAATATAAATTCATAGCCCTTATTCAAAACACTCCTGGACAAATACATGGACATCATCTATCAGCAATCTCTTCCTGAACAACCATAAAACCTCAGTAAGGCCTAGGTGATCTCTGCAAGGCTCACACATGTGTCCGTCAATTGTGGAGTAGTCAAGCTCTTCAAACCTTAGTGGGTCTCTGGTAACATGTCTGGAGCTTTTACTGGACACTGGTGACTCAGATGTGCTCGGCTACAGCTACTTAGATGAATCAGCCCTGTCCTCCAGATCTTAGTGCTGCAAACGATTATGGGGACATATTCACATGGTAAAGTCAGACAAACAAGAACAGCAAACAAGGCATACACAAGTGACCTTAGGCCTCTGCCTGCATGCTTGATAACATCCCATTGGCCAACTAAGTCATGTGGTCAGCAGAACACACTGCAAGTGATCTCACAGAAGGCAGGTATATAGAAAATGAAGGGTAAGAACCATTATATTTAGTCAACCAAAGCTATGAAATCTTGGCAGTTGTGATCAGCACATCTCTATATCCTCTTTCTATATCCCCATAAGAAAACACTTTCTGTTCCAGCCTTAGATATAATGCTTCTGGCTCTGAAATGCCTTGGTTTCCAGTACCTATAGAACTGGAAGGCTTGGACCTCAAAAGCAATCTGAATGGTAAAAGAAGGAGCCTTCTCCCTGTTTTTTGGACAGGAAATGTTACATGTATATTGTTTTAAGACAGTTAGCTAGATTATAATCATTTTTTACAGTTAGCATTAGGAAACTAACATAGTTACTCTACAGCAGTGGTAACTGCTCTACCTTCCTAATGCTGTGACCCTTTAATATAGTTTCTCATGTTGTGATGATACCCCACACACACCATAAAATGTTTTCCATTGCTACTGAATAGCTATAATTTTGCTACTGTTATGAATCATAATGTAAATATCTGTGCTTTCTGATAGTCTTAGGTGACCCCTGTGAAAGGGTCGTTCGAGCCCCCCCCCAGGGGTCAGGGGTCATAACCCACAGGTTGAGAACCACTGCTCTAGAGTGTCCACATAAAATGTGAGGAGTTGTGAATGGGCACCAAAAGAGATGTTTATTCCTCCATTTTCTACAGTGGCCAGCCACTTTTTAACAGTATTCTCACTGCTATGGTAGGCTGGATAACAGCCCTAAAGGTACTCAATTATCATGGTCCCCCATTGTGTGACCTTTAGAGGTGAAAAGTGAGTAAAATCTCTTTGTCTTTGTTGGCTAGTTTTAATGTCAACTTGACACAAACTAGGGTCATCTGAAAGGAGGGAATCTCAATTGAGGCATTTTCTTAACTAGTAATTGATGAGGGAGGTGAGTGGTACCACCCCTGAGCTGGGTTCTCTAAGAAAGCAGGCTAAGCAAGCCAGGAGAAACAAGACAGCAAGCAGTACCCCACTATGGCTTCTGCATCAGCTCCTACCTCTAGCTTCCTGCCCTTTTTTGAGTTCGTGTCCTGCCCCCCTTCAGTGATGAACAACAATATGGAAGTGTAAGCCAAGTAAACTCTTTCCTCCCCAGCTTGCTTTTTGGTCATGGTATTTCATCCAAGCAGTAGAACCCCCTAAGTAAGACACCATCCTGACCCCTGAAATATGTGACAATATTAGGTTACATGAGGAACTAATTAAAAGTTTCTGCTGGATTCAAATTTGCTAGTCATCTGACCTTAAAATGAGTTTTTAAAATAGGCCTAATCACAAGGTTTTGGTTTTTTTTTTTTTTTGTTTTGTTTTGGTTTGGTTTTTTTTGTTTTAAGTGAGTGGCAAGCAGGAGAATTGGGGGTCAGGGAGATAGGGAATATGACTTGGAAGTTGGATGCAGGCTAGGAGCTGAAGGTGAACAGAGAGGTGGTGGTGGGGGAGAAGCAGCAGCAGTTAGGTTATTGGGGCTGAGAAATAAAAGAGAAAAAAAAAGGTGTTAAGGGAAATGGAGAATTGGTGTGCTCAGAGGGTCGGCCACTGGGGCCATTTCTCCCTTTGACCACCCTAATCTCAAGTCCACACCCTTACTAGAACTTGTAACTCATCCAAGTCACAGGGGAAATGAGATGGGCACTTCCCTGCATCCCATCCTCTGGTGTGGGAAATACTCAGATGTGGAATTGTTGTGTGGTCCCGAGCTTATAGCTTCTTCACTAGACATCAGCCCAGTGCTTCCTAAATTGCCCTGTGAATGCAGAGCAGCAGTGTTGATGTGCCCTGGCCCCTCTACCATCAACACCCACACTTGGTTTGCTTACACTTGTACTTTAAAATTTATTTTATTTTGCAAATATTAGTGTTTTGCCTGCATGTATGTCTACATCACATTCCTACAAAGGCCACAATGGTCTCAGATCCCCTGGGATTGTAGTTCAGGATGGGTGTGAGCCACCCTGTGGGTGCTATGGATTGTGGCTGGGTCCTCTGGAAGAGCAGCTAGTGCTCTTAACCACTGAGCCATCTCTCCAGTACCTAGACTCATACTTTTTTTCCCATCTGATGTATATTAAATAGTACTTCTTTGAGTTTCTAGTTCACAATCATGAATTACACTGATTGGTTTCCTTTATTTGTTTAGATTTCTTCTTCCCATTTGGTTATATTAAATCCATATTTTTTAATTTTTAGGACTTTTAATTGAGACATTTGTACGTCTTTTCTCCATGTGTTTGTGTTGGTTTCTAGACCTCTGCTTGACATCCTTTGTATTCATTTTCTATTGCAGTATAACAAATTAACTCATAACTTAGCAGCTTTCTGTCACAATCATTCTTACCTCTCAGCTTCTATGAGTCAGCAATGTAGTGCAGCTCAGTGAGGTGCCTCACATTACAAGTGGGGGCAGCCAGGACTGCAGGCCCTTATGAGGGACTGCCTGGGCGCACTGTGCATCGGAACCTGCTCACGATGTGACAATGACAGTTCACCATGGGCAGCAGAGAACATGAGAAGGATGGGAAGTGCATTTCATGTGACACCCATCATTTTTGTCATGTATGATTAACTACAAGTGGGTTAGTAAGTTCAGCCAACAAGAAAGTATGACCCAGGGGTGTGAATGGCAGGAGGCAAGGACCATCTTTGGGACTGCTACCACCCTTAAGTAGTGTTGGAAATAGTGAAATACCTTCATATTAAACTTATCTTAGTTATTTTAAGTGACTTTTGGTAGGACTGTGTTTTGGGTTTTTTTTAATTTTTTTATTTTTTTTACTTTATAAAAATTATATTCAAAGTAGAAAGAATGCTTGTCTAGGAAAGGATTTGGTGGAAAATGTATAATGGAACTTTGGAAATGAGAGGGAACATAAGCAGAGGTGTGAATTTCTGGTTGACCATTGTGTAATTACATTAAGTTTATACCTTGGATATGATCGTAACTAGTTTTCTAGCACTTTCTAAGATGAATGTCTGTCATCACAATGAGCCGTCAGTGACACTTTTATATATTAGTTCATCTTTCATGGTGTTCTTTGAGACAATATAACACCTGCTATCTCCTTTATTCACTTTATGCAGCTCATGGAGCCAAATGATGCTAAACCATAATGCTAGTATCATTGAAAATGATGCCTAGAACCCATGAGAGGAAAAAATGACAATAATACTAACATCACACATGACTTCTTTTTCATTTAAAATATAAATGGAACATGGTTACCTAGTTGAAAAGAAGCTCACAGTAGTAATTATTTTTACTTGATTGATTATCTAAAGATTCATTGGAAGATTGCAAGTGTTGTGTTTCCCAGCATCCTCAGCACCCCTGTGTACCTGCCTTTGGAGTAAAGATGGCTCTCATAGTTGGAGACAATATTGAAAGGAATTCATCAGTGATGCATCCCTGTTGAACATGATCTCATTCTCCAAGAGATACTTGGGGCCTGGTACCAAGGAGAGGGCAGTATTAACTGATGAATACTGAGATTTCTACCTGTTCCTTAGCAGTATATGTTCACATTTTATATAGATACAAAATGTTCTTTCCATGAGAAATGCAATTTACCTATTGTATTTCTTACTAGATGATTAGATTCAAATTTCCTGTCTCCCACCCTGCCTATGGAGTTTTAACTTGTAGTAATGCTACTTCAATTTATAATAAATGGCTTCAGATTTCTGCTACTATCCTAGGCACTGATTATAGACTTTAGATCAAAGTGTAGCCCCTCATTCCTTCTTTATGCGGAGGCCTGCCTGTGTGTTAAAGATGAATAAGCAATTTGCATTAATGATGCTTACCGCAAGAGGTAGGTCTTGAAGTTTATATTTGAAAGATTAAACTACAGTTATGGTAGAGATCACTTTCTGACATGAAAATAATTTTATATTCAAAGCAAAAACTCAACTCTTGAGACTCTTTCTTGAATGCTGCCTTGCATTGGGCATGTGTATGGGCTTAGCAGGCCCTTAGGAGACAGGGCCTATCAAGCATCATATCCTCCAATCTTCTTAGTTTGCACTTCTGAGTAAGCCATGAGAAAAATTTACACATAAGAACTGTCTTCAATCCTTTAAAAGGAGTTCAGAGCTTGGAAGGTTTTTTTTTTCATGTCTCTTGAGTCAGATGAAATGCAGACTCCCCAAGAGTCATAATGAGGTAACAGGCAGATGCTGGGCTTGGTTTTGTTTCACCGGGCACAGTCCACATCCGAGGGGTGGACATCCTAAAAGAGAGGGGTCAGCCAGGCCATGCAGGGGCACATCAGATCTGGAAAATTATTCAGAACATAATCTGAAATGGCTTTGATCATCCAGTCAATAGCTTAATAATTTATGCTGAATCTTATTAGTAAACACAAGCCTTTGCTATCACCAAAATAAGATTAAAAAACATCTAGGATACTAAGATTAGAGTGAGATTTTGTGTTATGTTTGCATTTAAATTTTTCCTTTGCAATTTTAATGATCTGATAGCAATTAAGCATTTGGGGAGAACAAGATAAAAAAAACATTCATGTCAATAATATCTGATCTTGAATCACTCATGCCTAAAAGTGATACAGGGAAGTTCATGGTATATTCTCATCATGTGACTGTGTGACAGGTCTCCAAGTGAAAAGGCCCAATTACTTCTTAACTTCAGTCTGTTAGTCGTGTATATTCCACTGTGCCTTTTAAGCTGATGGGCTCTGCATATAACATCATAAACGTAGACATTAGGAACTAGAAGCATCCTTGGCTTGGAGATAATCAAGGACTCCTATGACAGTAGCATGTTTCCAGTTTAGGAAACATCTAGAAGAATAATTGAGATAGTGTGGTGCCTTTGGTCACTGTGTGTCCTTTCATCTCTTAACGGCATGAATCGTAGGGAATGACATTGTCAGTCCAAGGGAAGGGGCTGGCACTGAAATGTAATTGCAGGGCCCTGGCAATACCTGCAGGTGTCGAGGACAGAAGAACTCATTTAGGAGCTGCTGTACAAGCTGGGAAGACAGGTGGTGACTCTCTTACAGGGCTGGCTTTCATTTGAGCAGAACCAGACCAACTGTTCATCATTAAAATGCATTTTGCAGCGTGTTCTAATATGAACGTGTTGATTGTGTGTGTATGCATCCACATGTGTACGTGTGTGCTCGGGGAAAATCCAGCGATTTTTCTTGTACAGATACAGTCTCAATGTGGCTCAGAACTGTTAGACATGCAGAAAGAAATGGCTGTGCCTAACCTAGACTGGCTTTCCTGGAATAGCCTTCTGTGGAATAACAGGAGATGTCACATTGGCTCCCAGGGTACAGCATCAGGGAGGATGCATAAAGCCTATTTGCTAGAAACCTGGATTCATAACAGTTTGATAATCAGAAGGTACCTGGCATTACTTTCTCTGATGTGTGCTGTGCTAACGCCTGCCCTCTCTTCTCTATTTGTCATATGGGCTTAGGTGACTTAACAGAGTTATCTTCTACCTAGTCCTTCATTGGGTAATTTGGAGGACAAAAAGAACATGTGTAAAGTATGAGAGGCCTACTACGCACATGGCAAGTTTCCAAAAATACTGCTACTACTGTTTCCTTCTGATTCTGAAGCTCAGTCCAGTTCAGCATCAGTCCTCTTGGTAAGGATGCAGGGGAAGTCACCAAATGATCCAACCTCCTTCCTATGGAGACCAAACCCACATAGCTCCCAAGGAAAGAATTCTTAAGAGGGCTGGCACCATAAATACAGATCATAGAAGAGTAAGTAGAATGCAATGTCCCTTCATCAATCAGCAACCGGTTGCCCAGGAGCCCTTCCCTCAGGGTCCTGCCCCTAGTGGCTGCAAATTCCACGAGTAAGATAAATCCGGCAGTCCAGGAGGTCTCACAGTAAGAAGAGTCAGGTTTATGTTAGCTAGAGGAAAAAGGCTTAGCTGAGGCAAGTCCCTAAAGGTCTGATTTCCTCCCCCAGGAGGCTGCATTGTGAGGCAGCCACTGAGCTGCCCACAGACACTCTGGCATGTGTGAGTACTGCAGTTCTGTTGAGTGTATTCTCCTGTGCTAAGAAGTCTGCCAGAGCTGAGTACACACACTGCAGGGAGAAGAGCATGAAGGACTGTTCGGTGTGGGCACAGTAGGCTGGCATCTTAGTCCCTGGAGCTTGCGTGCTTGTTGCCTATCATAGAAAGAAGGACTTTGCACAGAATGGCTAAGAGATCCTTCCTTGAGAAGATTACTCTGGATGAACCCAGGATAATTCTCATGATATAAGTCACCATTTCTAGGCTACCAGCTTTGAAATGGGGTAAAGGGCCACCAAGGGGGGGGGGGTCACAAGCTCCCTCTTAACCACCTGGGAAAGGCAAGGATTGTATTCTTTTCCAGTGCCTCTGCAAGGAATTCATCCCTACTTACTGCAAAATCTTGGAACATGTGACCTATAGAAATATAAGGATAGGTTTGTGTTGTCTAATACTTTAGATACAGGGTGATTTGTTAAAGTCATATAAGAAAACTAGTCTACAGCATGTATGAGTTACTTCTCTCGTGGCTCTGACAAAGTATGTGACTTAACCAACCTAAGCAAGGAAGGTGGTCTTGGCTCATGATTTGAAAGATGAACTGAGTCTGTCATGGCAGGAAAGGCAGGCATGGTGGTACCATGTACCTGGTGATCTAATAATATAGCAGGCAAATGGCATTGTCCACAGAAAGAATGTTTATATAACATAAAATGTGAACATGTGACCCTAAGGAACCGGTAAACATCTCGGTATCTACTCAGCTTGCACTGCCTTCTCCTTGATACCAGACCCCAAGCATCTACTGGAAAATGAAGGTCTGCTCAGGAAAGCCCATGGGGTAGGACAGGAGTAAGCAGACTTGTGAAGTTGATAGGCACTGTGCCAGGGACAGAGCATAGGACATGCAGGTAGGTGAGAGTTGATGGGTTTTCCTAAGCCAAGTCATGCCCTGAGTTCAAGCCTGAAAAATAATAACAAGAAAAGACAAGGAGGTGGGGATGGCCTTAGTTAAGAGCTTTTCCCTGGGACTCACTCCACAAGTCTTCTTGCCTAACAGGGAGCCTTACTGCTCATCTGTGTGAATGCTGACTTACTGTGAGTATAGCTTCCTCCTCATGGGTTAATGTCTATGGGGACATTGTTATCTTGGCACTGCTGCTAAGTACCATTAGAGTCTTCACTTTTCCATGCCACATACCTGTGGCATACAACCGCAACAGCAACCTTTCTTATGAGCCCAGAGCCCAGGCAGAGCCCCTGGCATATCTTCTAACTTTTGCCACCATTTAAGGCAGAGGTTAGTATTCTTATATCATAGAAGTAGTAACATGGTTAGCTGAACTTGGACTCACTATTCAAAACCTGCACTCATTGGTCATACTAAATGCCTCCTGCTGCTATTTGTAATGAACCAAAATACCATGAGTGGATTAATCATATTTGGAAAGTAAATAAAATAGTGACATTGTAATTTTACAAGCACTTTTGAGGTCATCTGCATAATTCATTAGAACCTCAGAGTACCATAGAATGTATTGCTATCAGGTCAATTTTAGATGCTGAGTACTTCTATGCCTATCTCACTTGGTTTCTCATAACAGCCCACAATGCACAAATACTAATGTTCTAAGCATCACTCCATTATAAATGAGGACATGCGCAGTGAGAAGAGAATGTGTCTGAGAACCTCAGGGGGAACTGGGTGTCGAGCCCAGGATCAGCACTCATAGCTCCTAGAACCATGGTTCCAAGAATGTGCTCAAGTTAAATAGTGTACTTTGTGTCCCCGACCAAAACATGCATCCTGCTTAAGAAGGAAGCAATCAGAAGCAGCTTTCACAGGTAACTGCTTGAGTTCTCATCGCTGGGCTTCTGAACTTAAAGGCCTATTGTTGTTTAGGCCTATTGTTGTTTGCTTGAATTGGGGGGGGGTGTATACATTTGCTTCTGTTTTTAGCAGTTGTTGCTTCGATAGGATTTGATAAGCTATACTCTGGAAAATTAAAGTATGTAAGTCTCACCTGTAATCCCAGAACCGAAAAGCTGAAGGAGAATCTTGACTTCTAGGCTTTCTTGAGCCACATGGCAAGAGCCTGTGTCAAGATGCCATGAGAAGCTAGCAGGAAGGCAGGCTTAGAAATCCATCAAGGGAGCAGTGAGATTTCCAAGGACGGAAAGGCACTTTCATCAAAGTTAGCACAGTGTGTAGTATGAGCTCCCAGTACGTCTTTTAGTCTGTGAAAAATAAAGTGAATTTTTTTTTTGATTGAGCAAATATCAGCCCCTGCCTTGTGTCACATTTATTTTATGAAAGATATTTCTGAGAATTCAAATTCTTAAGAATTGTGAATACAGAATTGATTATTTCATAGGCAGTAAAATTTCTTGAATTGGCTATATTAAAGAGGCATTTGAATTTTAGGAATAAATATCTTTACAATAGTTAAAACATTTAGGAGGAAACTCCTCCCAGTATGCCATGGGATGAGAAGGGTAGGAGAAATATGTCTTCCCCTACACCCCTGCTTCCTGCAACAAGTGGGAAAGCCAACCCAGAGGACATGAGAAGGGAAGAGCTGGCCTGTACCTCACCTGGGCAAAACAGTAGAGCTCCTCCTGGGGGTGTGAGTGTGGGTGAGCCGGACCTGAGGGTGTGACAGCAGGAGAACGGGCCTTGCTGTCTGCTACACTAGGGGAGCCAGCTGGGACAGTGCTGGAGAGCTCACCTGGGTGATGACAATGAAGGGAAGCTGACAGGTTCTGGCCATCCAGGCTGGAACCAGAAATATGAGGTAGCTGCCCCAAAACCCATCTCTTCTATGAACTGCTGGGGCATGTGAAGAGGCCAGACCTTCAGATTCAAAACTACTGGATCTCCATGACACTGTTCAACCATGGGATATTGAAGAGGATGCCAGTATGGAGGGAGTAGCAGAAGCCAGAGAGAGGCCTTAAGTAAGACCAATGATTCATTGCAATGAACACTTACAAGTAAAGACATGAGGCCTGAAGGGTACACTTGAGGCTCACTGCGCCACACTACAGCTCCCATTTGTTTGTTTGTTTGCTTGGTTGGTTGGTTTTACTTTTAAATCATTTGGGGGGATTGCAAGAGCAGAGGGTGAAAGCAAAGGGGGGGAGATGAGTGGGATTGAGATGCATGAAGTGAAATCCACAAATCAGTAAAATGTTGAAAAGAAAAGAATTTCCAATGGAAAGGGAAAAAAGGTTTAGGCAAAGTATGGGCCTTACTGGTTCTGTTGTTTTGTTTTGTTTTGTGTTTGTTTGTTTATTTGTTTGTTTTTGTTTTTTGTTTTTCTCTGGTACTATTGGCCACAATAGTTAAGCTTTTCTCTAGAGTATATTATATCCACTGTTCTATTGTGTGTCAACTTTTATCCTTCTTGGTTTTGTCCTTTATAATTGTTTCACCTATATACAGCCTGTATTATTAAGATGCTCTGTTGCTTGGGAGATGCTAAATGGGTAAAGCACTTACCACACAAACATGAGGACTGGGGTTCAGGTACCTAGAACCCACATAAAAAACATGGGTAGGCATGGCGCCAGCCTGTTTTCCCAGTACTTGGAAGGAATTCTTTAAATTTTCTGTCTGTCTGTCTAACTGTCTAACTAACACTCTCTCTCTCTCTCTCTCTCTCTCTCTCTCTCTCTCTCTCTCTCTCTCTCTCTCTCTCTAATATTCTGACTGCAGCTTCTCCCCCCTTCCGTGTCCCTAACTCCCCATCCATTTCTGCTTAGGAAAGGTCAGGTCTCCCATGAGTACCAACAAAGCACAGCATGTTCCTGGATGACACCACATCAGTTGCTGGATGACAACCTTCTGATGATATGCACCAATCTGGTCACAGGAGATGGCCAATTTAGGCTACCTATCTGCCACTGCTAGGAGTCTAAGCTGGGATCCTTCTTGTAGGCTCCTAAGAGATTTTCCTTGTGCCAGGTTCCCATCCCTACCCATCCTGAGTCCATCCACGAAATCTCTTCCACTTCCCCTGCCCAAGGAGATCTGGGGTCTCCCCATGGGCTCTCCCTGTTACCCAGTCTCTCTGGGGTCTGTGGATTGAAGCATAGTTATTTTTTATTTTACAGCTAATACCTCTTATGAGTGAATACATATCATGTTTGTCTTTCAGGGTCTGGCTTACCTCACTCAGGGTGATTTTTTTTTCTAGTACCATCCATTTACCTTTACATTTCCTAGTGTCCATGTTTTTAATAGCCGAGTAATACTCCATTGTGTAAATGTTCCATATTTTCTTTATCCATCCCTCAGTTGATAAAACAACATCTAGGTTGTTTCCAGGTTCTGGCTATTACAGATAAAGTTGCTATGAACATAGTTGAGCAAGTGTCCTTGTGGTATGATTGAGCATCGTTTGGGAATATGCCCAGGAGTGGTATAGCTGGGTCTTGAGGTAGATTGATTTCCTATTTTCTGAAGAACGAACATACTGACTTTCTAAGTGGCTGTACTATACAAGTTTGCACTCCCACCAGCAGTGGAGTATTTCCTTTGCTCCGCATCCTCTCCAGCACAAGCTGTTGCTTCTGTTTTTGAGCTTAACCATCCTGTCAGGTGTAAGATAGAATCTCAGAGTTGTTTTGCTTTGCATTTGCCTGATCTAAGAATGTTGAACATTTCCTCAAGTGTTTCTCAGCCATTTGGGGCTCTTCTGTTGAGAATTCTCTGTTTAGATCTGTACACCATTTTTAAATTGCATTATTTGGTAGTTTGGTGTCTGGTTTCTTGAGTTCTTTATATGTTTTGGAAGTCAGTCCTCTATTGGGTGTGGCGTTTGTGAAGATCTTTTCCCATTCTGTAGGATACTGAAAAGCCTTTTAATTTGATGTCCCCATGTTTGCTAGTTTCAGCTTTTGTTCTCTGTGATCTTAAGGCCCTATCCAGAAAAGCATCCTTTGCACCAGTGTATAGAATTACCACTGTGTTCTCCTCAAGTAGTTTGGGGGTTTCAAATCTTACTTTTAGGTCTTTGATATATTTTGTGTTGGGATTTGTTATTTGCTTATTTGGGGTTTTGGTACTAGATGAGACATTGTGGTTAAATTTCAATGTTTTCCATGTAGATGTCCATTTTCCCAGGACCATTTCCTGAAGATGCTATCTCTTGTCCAATGGACATTTTTGGAGATTTAGTTGATGTTTCTGCCAGTGCCATGCTATTTTGATGACAGTGGCTCTGCAATATGTTTTGAAATAAGGAAAGTATGCCTCCAAATCTGGTTTTTGCTCAGTATAGCTTTTTGTGGTCCAAAGGAACTATAGGCTTATTTTCTAGTCTTCTGAGGAAAGTTATTGAGTTCTGACAGGGATTTCATTGTCTCAGTATTCCTTTTCAATAGTACTGTCATTTAATAACATTAATTTTACCAAACTAAAAACCTGGGAGGTTGTATGTATATGTGTTTGTCTTTTTGTTGTCATTTTCATTTCAGAAATCTTTTACATCCTTGGTTAAGTTGATCCCCAAGTATTTTGTAACTGTTGTGAATGGGATTGCTTTGTTAATTTCTTTTTCCTCAAACTCATTATTTACTTATAGAAAAGCCAGATCTTCATGTGTTCTTATGTATAGAACTACATCATCTGCATTCAGTATAAACTTGACATTGTCTACTCCTGTTTTTGTTTTTTGTTTTTTTTTTTAATTGTGTGTGCATGCATGTGTGTGCCACTACACACATGTGGAGGACTGAGAACAATTTTCAGACATCAGTTTCACTCCTCCTGTGCGAGTCCTGGAGATCAAACATGGGTCATTAGGCTTTCTGTCTTCATGTATATTTCATTTATTTCTGCTCCAATCTTTCTGCCAGTTTTATGTAAGGCTTTGAGGTACCTTTTATCATTGTTCTTTTAAATTCTTCATTGGGCTTGTCTTTCTTCCATTTCAGTTTCCTTACATCTTGTTCTTATTTGGAGAGGTTATGTTTCCTAGTATTTTTCCATTTACATTTGTTCATCCTACAGATTGGGTAACTGTGAGTTGGCCAGGGAAGCTTCTCAGTAAGCAGCTTTCTCTTGAAGATACGTCGTGGGGTGCTGGTGTGTTACAAAGCTTTTGATCCTCAGAGAGCACTATAACGTGGAGAGTTTGACCATGGTCAGTGAGTTTGAACATAGAGCAGGCCAGAGGAGCAAGAGTGAAGACACTGCTATTTTCAGTCTTGTTGGAACAAAAATTCTCATAAAACCCCAGCCATGGTAAGTTCATTAGCCTGAGAACCACTTTTTCCTTGCCAAGGCATCATATAAAATAGAACCCATTATCCCCAATACACATGGCACCGAACATAACTACCAAGAGCACAGTTATGAATGGGAATGCCAGTGAGTTGACTCACATGACAAATGGAGGCACCATTACTTGATTGACATATGCCCAAGTTACCAAAATGACCGAACACATCAATAGACTTCCAGGTTTGATAGCAGTTTCATACAAGTAACTTCTAATGATTCTTTTAAACTACAAACTCATTATGAGCGCCATTCTTGAGAGCTCCTTCAGTCAACTGAAGTGGAAGCTTGTACCAAAGACCATGTGAGCTAGCCTCAAAGAAGAGCTGTCTCCTGGAGGGTGTGGCTCCCTGATAAAGACTTCCCTGCATAGAGACCAGCAGGGCAATATGGGCCCAAATGCCTGAGAAGGGCACACACGAAGACTGTAGTTAGTGTTGGGAAACTGGTCATGGTAGCAACAACTTTAAATTCGCCGGCAGGCTCCTACAGTGAAAGCAAGGGTTCTCCCACATGAATCAGGTGTAAATATTAGGTTGGAAATTGGGTCATAAACATTGCCTCCCTTTCTGCATTTCCTCTCTGTTTTAAATTGTTTGTATGTGTGTATATCTATGTGGGGTTTGTGCACATGAGTGTAGTAATCTCTGAGTCCAGAAGGGAATATGAGATCTCCTGGTGCTGGAGTTACAGGTGGTTGTGAGCTGCCTGATGCGGGGCTGAGAACTGAACCCTAGGTTCTCCGCAAGAGCAGCAAACACTCTTAACCACTGAGACGTCTCTTCAGACTCCAGATTCCTGTGCCTTATACTCACTTCATTCCATCTGTTTCTTAAGTGTTATGCAGTTCTTTCTGCCTTGTCCTAACTAGATGTCTTCCGGTTTTTAGTATGTCCCACTTCTTCAGTCGCCAAGATGTGCCTCTGCTTCTCTGCACTCTCAGGCCCAGCCAGTGTTTGCAGTGGAGAGGGGGTGCTCAGAAGGGAGGCCCAATGGTTACTCAAGGACAACTGTGCCTTCACCAACACATGTTGCACCCCTCTGCCATGCTGTGCCTCTTCCCGTCCTCTGTGTTTCTCTTATAACATGTTCCAGCAGGGGTGTCCGTGCTATATGGGGACATTGTTTTGAAAGGAGGTTTATAATGTAAATAATCTCATACAATAGAGACAACGTGTGCTGCAAACTATTAAAATCCATGAGAGTGGCAGTTTGCCTCCTTCCACTTCCCCATGTCAGACTCGAAGCCTTGCTGAATGGAGCCTTCCCCTAAAAGCAGGGCAGTCGTGTTGACTCACCCCTTGCACTGTGCTCTAGCTGGGTTGTCCCAGCTTTTCTGTGTCTGGCACGCCAAAGTAAATGGAGGGAACTCTATGGATTGGGCCACTCTGGTCGTCCAGCCTACCTGGAGATGGGCTCAGCCTTCCTCCAATGGCAGACCACCTTGGAATGTGTGTTTGATGAACAAAATGCCTTCTATGAAGTCTAAATAAACAAGATGGTGTTCTGATCCAGGTATCTCCAAGCTACCTGGACCCTGCAAGTCATCCAAATGTGTCTGGATTGAAAGAATAAAAAACCATGGCTGATATAACTGCAGAATTTTTTTTTTTCTGAAAATTACTTTTCTTACCTGTCTCTCTCTTTATAGGAATTCAGAAATAGGTTTGGGAATCATCTGACTTCAACTTCAGACACCTGTGTTGCAACTCGACATGACTCGGCATACTCCAGAATTGTGCTGCAGATGTTCCAACATGACTGCGCATTGTGGGTAGCTGCGGGCCTGGCTTTCATTGCTCTTCTCTTTGCATTTCTGGCCAGAGTCTACGCTTACAACATAAATAAATGAAGCATCCATAAAGAGTAAGCTTCTAATTAAAACCTTCAAGAAAGCAACCACACCAGTTCTCAAGAGGCAGCCATCTGAACTGGTCATGCTGCCTTGTCTGGATCCCTTCTTAATGAGGCTCACCCTGTCTCACATTGAGCTCAGCCATTTGACCTCACATCACAGCTTCTGGAACATATCTTTCTCATCAAACTCCTTTTGACTTTTTACCAACAAATGCAAGTGGTTGAATTTCTTTCTTTTCTTTTTTTTTTTTTTCTTTTTTAATCTCCAGTCATTAATTCCTAACCTAAGTGCACAGTAGCTCTGGTCATCAGTGACCCTGGCCATCAGTGGCTCTGACTATCAGTGGCTCCTCTGGACACTCTTTCCTGGTGTGGAAGAACATTCAGCCCTTAATAAACATCCTTCAGGCTGTGTTTGGAGTCCCCGTGCTACAAACATCTTTTTCACAGCACACGTGTTCCTGAAAAGTTTATACAGAAACCTATTTTGGGAACTTGGACCCAAGTCTGCCACTTAAAGGACTCTTCCTAGCATTTTAGAAAATGTGAGGAATCCATGCCTGCAGTACCCACAAACTTTCAAATAAACCATACTTCTTTCCTGCACGTCTGACTGGACATCATCAGCCTCTTCTACTGAAGTTACTTCTTTCACAATAAAAGGAATTGGTGCAATAAGTAAACCCTCCGTTTACCAGAATTTAAATAAGTATTTGGATTGGGTAGGTAGAGGGAAACAAATTCAGCGTCTTTAGATACCATGGGATTTATTTTCATCTCTAGACCCATCCCTCTGTTAGCTCTTCCTTACATGTGCCCACTAAAAAGCCCATCCCAAAATGTAGTATCATCAGTTGTCCAAAAAAAAAAGTGTGTATGCAAACACATGCATGATCTCTCATTACTAGCATAATCCCTACCATGTGCTTCTATGAGGAAGCATCGTATTGTACTGAGGGTGGCTGCAGGCCTGGCTCTGGTCCCTCCTCTTTTCCTGCTTCTTTGGTCAAAGTCTATGCTTACAGTTTAACTAAATGAAGCATCTGTAAGGAACAAGTTTCTAATTAAAGCCTTCAATGAAAGGGAAAGCAACCAGCCAGTTCTTAAAGGACAGTCAAAGATCAGGCTCCGGAAGTAAATCAGTGGATAGAGTGCTTGGTGTGCAAGCCTGAGAACCTGAGTCCAAATTCCCAGGACTCACAGAAGACTAGATGTAGTATCACGTGCCTGTGTAGGCCCAGCTCCTATGGCAGTATAGAAGGCAGAAACAGGAGAATTCCCAGAAGCTCACAAGCTGACCTGCTGCATGCATTAGAAAACAAGAGACCCTGTTTCAAGCAAGGCTGAAGGCAAGGAGTGACACTTGAGTTGGTATCTGACCTTTATACACATGTTTGAAATATGTGCATACCTTCACTCACGCATCGCTGACACTAAGATTGCAAAGGGCAAAGATCTGCCTGTGTCCTCTGAGTGCTGCAGCAGGCCTTGGGAGCATGCCTCCATGGTCGCAGAAACTAAGAAAGACAGCAGCAGCTCCCACTGCCTGCCTTTCTTTATAGGCATAGCCATTGCTTGGTTGATAGGCAGTAAGCTCCACCGTGGTGCTTGTTTAATAAAAACGTAACAAACATCAGAATACTTTCCCAAGCCTAGAGCCATACTACATAGGGCAGAAGAGCTTTATACCTATAGCGTGGTTTTTCTCCTTACTTCCCCTTTCCTACCCTGCCTTTCTTCCTCCCTCATCCCCATCCATCCCTCCCCTCTAATCTTCTGCTTTCTTCTCTTCTTTTCTAGTCTCCCTCCATTTTTCTGCACACCCAAACACTCAATAGCCCCAACTGCCCCCCTAACAACCTCAAAGGCCGCTTTAGGACTCCACGACTATGAGTCCACTGTGCTCTTGGGTCCACAGAAGGACCAGTCATGCTGTGACAGTGTGAGCTCTCACACACCATGTGCACATCTCTGTTGGTGACCAACTTGCACTGGGAATAGCAAAGGCTCTTTTCTGGGACCAGAGGGAGGGAGGGAGGGAGGGAGGGAGGGAGGGAGGGAGGGAGGAGGGAGGGAGGAGGGAGGGAGGGAGGGAGGGAGGGAGGGAGGATGGATTTCCAAAAAGTGAGTTACTTTTTGGTTGTTGTTGTTTTTGAGGCAGGGTTTGTCTGTATTGCTTTGGATCCTGTCCTGGAACTAGCTCTGTAGATCAGACTGGCCTCAAACTCACAGAGATCCTCCTGCCTCTGCCTCTGCCTCCCCAGTACTGGGACCAAAGGTATGCACCACCAACGCCCAGCAAAGTGAGTTACATTTTAAGCCAGCACCAGGCGTCCACCCATTAATCCCACTACAGAAAACACTATTGATAATGCTATCTCTAACACTCCCTGTTTATGGCATTTACATAAATACAAACTATTTCATGTCTACCTTTTACTCGGCATTGTGAAACTCATTCGGATTGTTAGATGTAGCAGTGATTCATTAACACATATTGCTGTGTTTTTCTATCCAAAAATACCTGGTGTTTACCCGTCCTGCATTTGTTTCTGACCTTTTTCATTTTGAGCCATGCTACTCTAAAGATACTGTGACACATAAATCAGCGTGCTGAATGTGTGCTGAGGAGTGGAGTTGCTGTTACAGCACTTGCTTGAGTTCAGCTACCATAGCCACTGAACTGATCGTGCCAATTCCTGACCCACAAGCCAGCGGGAGGAAGTCAGGGCTCTGCATTTCCTCTGTACCTGTGAGGTCTTCAGCAGGCCTCTCTCTGTCAGCTCCTTGCAGTGAGCCCCGGCCCTATTTTAATAATAAGGATTGAGACCGTCATTCACTATCATACTTGTGCTAGACATGAGGTACATTACTGGTGCTGTTCAGTTCTGAAAAACCAAACAGATATTACCACCACACAGCTGAGAAGAAAGCTAGAGAACTCTCAAGACTTTGTTGCCCAAAGTTCACAGAGCAACTAAGAGGCGAAATTGCAACACAGTTCCAATACAAAGCCCCAGTGCTGAACTACCCTGCTCCCTCTTCTTATCTTTGACCTCAACTTGACCTGTGCTAACATATATGCTTAGGACTGACTGTGAAGATGCTTGGGCTCTAGGCAAGTCCAGCCTCCAAACTGACAGCATAGGCCAGAACTCCATACAAGTTTTAAATAAAGGGTTGGTCATCAAGTTGTGTGTGTTTTTTTTCTCTCCTCCATTTGTCCCTTCATCGTACTCCCTGCTTCACCAAACATGAAATGGTCCACTTGAGAATGTAAAGATTTAGTAAAAAACTATGCTCTGTGCTGAGAAAATGTGTAAACAGATGTCCAGCACATGCTTGCATCAACAGGCCTGTTCTCTCTGCTGACTTCAGCCTGGGTCAGCGTTTGTGTGTGTAAGATGCCATGGAAGGAAAGTTCAAGTTACAAAGGAAACCTTAAGAGGTTTGACATAAAACAAACAGTTAAAAATGAAGAATGGAAGAGAGGGAGTGAAGGGAAGTGGGGGGGGGAGGACATTCTTCAGGGTTGAGCAAAGGTGAAGTGTAATGGGATAGGTCTGTCAGCATGCTTGACTGGAGAAAGCATTCCAAGTTACTACAGGCGTATCTTAAGTGTGTGCAACAAACATGAATATGCATATCAAGAAGGCTTACATGATCTCCAGAGCACCCTAGGAACCACAGAAGTTCGATGAGGAGTCCCTCAAATTCTGAAAGAAACAGCACTTATCAAATGCCCTGCAAACTGCTAGCTCACAACAGTTACATTTTAGGATCAGCGAGATGGTTCAGGGAGTAAAGACATTTGCCACCAAGCCAGGTGACTTGAACTTGGTCTTCAGGACCCACAAGACTTCCACACATGCAGTGTGCTAAACACACACACACACACACACACACACACACACACACACACACACACAATCATCCCATTTCAACATTATGTAATGATACCATCCGTATCTTTGTAAAAACAGAATTTTGGCCACGGATGTGAATAAAAAGCAAGCGTCAAAGGAGAATCGAGGTAGAGCGAGGAAGGGAAGGAACACATGGCCCCGTTTCAAGGCCTAAGTTGTGGTGTGCTGGCCAGCAGCTGCACACCTCCATTGGTAAGTCACTGTGATAATCTTAAAATGAAGTAAAAAATTATTTTCATGACACATGTTTTTAAAATAGTTCTTATGAGATAGTAGACCGTGGCTGTGCACTAAACAGAACCGTTGGCAGTTTCTTCAGTCTGCCTGCACCATGGTTCAAGACCATTTGAGAATTTCTGCTGTATTACACCACCTAAGATTCATGCTCAATGTATTTAATGTGGGGTCCCAATTACTTCAGAGTTAGCTTGTTGGGCCACACATCTTCAATACACTTGTTCTTTCTTTTGTATTTCTATTTTTTGAGATAGGATTTCACTTCAAAATAGGGTCTCTACACAGCCCTGACTGTCCTGAAACTCACTGTGTAGACCAGGATGGCTGTGAACTCATAGAGATCCCCCTGCCTCTGCCTCCTGGGTGTTGGATTAGACCCTAGTCACTATGCCCAGTCAGAAATACACTTGCTCTTAGCCCACAGTGGGGTTTGGTCTAAATGGTGTTGAAGCAGAAGAAGTTAAGGAGCTGAGTCAATGGAATATGTCTCAGTGGTTCCCAGTATACAGCTGAGGCAGACAGTATAAAGAAAAAACTTTACTATTAGCGAGCCTTGGGTTTAACCAACCCACTTTGTCTCAGAGTCACTTCTATAAAATAGAAAGACATGTTATTGCAGGGTGTTGAGACTTGTATTGCAGGACATTGTGTTTATAAAATACTGTGTCCCTACAGGGCAGTGGTGGTCCACACTTTAATCTCCCTGCACTCACGAGGCAGAGGAAGGGGCATCTCTGTGAGTTCCAGGCCAGCCTGGTCTACAAAGCTACACAAAGAAACCCAGTCTCATAAAACCAAATCAAACAAAAAAAAAAAAAAAAAAAAAAAAAAACTATGTCCCTAAGTGGATGTGTTGGCACATGCATTTAATCCCAGCATACAGGAGGCAGATGCAACTTGATGAGTTTGAAGCCAGCCTGGCCTACATAGCATTGAGACCATGTCTAAAATAAAAATATATGGTGTCCTTAACACACATCACTTCCCTTCCTTACAGAACATTAGCCATTGTAGAGGCAAAAAAATGTTGATGCTTCATAGGAAACATGAGATAATTTATTCTAAGCCCAATTGGAGTGACAGCAGAATGGAAACATAGATTCAGGTGGTCCCAAATGACATGTTCCACTGTGGAAGTGGGTTCTATGAACCTTTAAAGACACCGAATAAAAGCACTAAATCATCACTTTTAACAAGTTGCTTTCCAACAAATTGGTGGGGACAGCAAATAAGAGAGGTATAGAAAAGCAGGAGAAATTCTGCTGTAGGTTTCAGATGCAGTCAGATGATGCTCTTAATTTGGTAATTAATGGAACAGATTCCTAAGTTTTTACTGATACTCACATAAAGATGGTAATAAGCAGGCTAATCAATCAATCAATCAATCTCTCCAACATGGATATGACTTTTGAGGACACTTACACCAGTTAGTTTTAGATTCTGATCAACATATGACCACTCAAAAGAATTATATAGGGAATAAAAAGATTGCTGCCTCAAGGGACTTTGGGTCTGAGACTACCAAATTCAGCAAAGGAAGGAAAATTCAAAGAAAATGGATTGCAGCTGCATTTGAAGAGATCAAATTAATGCAGAAGTTCAAGCGCAGGTTTGAAAGGCTGATCTGAGATCAAGAAGGAGACTCTCTGTGGCCAAAGATGAAAAGGGCATCTAGATTAAAAGGGAGGCTATGCCCTCCCCAGCCCTGCCTTGAGGGCAAGAGAAGGCAAATGCTGTGACTGTTGTTTCTGTCTGTCCAGTACCGTTTCCTAGAGTTTTATAGTTCAAACACCCAATGGTGGAGAAGGTGAAATGTAGGATTTCACTTGATCTCCGTTTCCCCAGCTTTTGAGCATCTAAAGCCATCAGTACTAATGACATGCATGCAAGAAGATAACAGAGGAAGGGATGGCCTTGTGCCAAAATGAGGGAAGTGCCCTGTCCAGAAAAGCCTGCTGATGAGGGACATCCGCTCTTTGTATCAAATCTGCATTTTATCTGACCAATGCACATAATGATACATGTTACACCAGACTACTTCCATAGACAGCCATAAAGCCTGTGGCTTTTAACATACTTAAGGTTTTCCAATCAGGAAGTATACTTTTTACTTAAGGCACTTTATGTTGGGCCCACATATGACAAACACACAACTATTGTGTCAAGTGTTATTTCAGAGAGGCACTTGGGATGACTCTGATGACATTCTCAACCCCAAAAGTCATTCCTACACTACCTCAAGGCGAGAAAATATTGAACCCTTGCACAATAGCTTATTTTAAAACAACCAGGAACAATGGAAGCTTCTGGCAGGTGAAGCTTCATATTAAACCGGATGTATAAATGTGGGACCCTGGGGAAATTCTTCCCCAACCTTAAAGCTCTTGAGAAAGTGCTTTGCAGCAAGACTTTCTTCCTTTAATACTAGATGGTAAGAAAGAAGCAGTATACTGCAAAGAAAAGTCCCAGGCAGGGTGGCTATCCAGAAGAGCTAGATACCAGAGTCAGGTGAAGGCGTGGCAAGAAAGGAAATGTACAAGTCAGACTCCTTACAAATGCATAAGTGCCAAGACTATCAACATGAGTAGTAACATTGAATCCAGCAGCATATTAAAAGGATTGTTTACATTTGTGATGATGACATGGCATTTATACAAGGAACCTAAGGGTGGCTCAACAAAGTGCGTTATAACTAGAATAATGAATAGAAAAATTAACATACTACATTATGGCTAGAATAAAGAATAAGAAACCACAGTCATCTCAATTGACACACACAAAAGGTATTTGATTAAAAAAACATTGCTGGCTGCCTAATGACACACTCAGCGTTGAAAGGCTCCAAGTCTTCTCCCTAAAGTCACAAGTCAAGAATGTCCTCTTGCACACTGCTGTCCAGTATTGTGCCAGAAGTTAGAGCACTATCACACTCAGAAGTAAGATGTGAAACTATTTGCAGATGTCATGATCCTGCCTGTAGAGAGCCCTGTAGAAATTCTCAAGGAAGCCATTAGTGCTAACAAATAAACTCAGAGAAGATATACATTACAAGGCCAAAAGTAGACAATCAAGTGTCTATATACCAGCAAAAACTAATCCAAAATCAGATTCAGAAAAGGAACTACATTTACAGTTATATCTTAAAAACATTTAATTTTTAATTATTTACTTACAAATGAGTATGAAATGAAAGCTTTGTATGCTAAAGACTGAAAATTGTTGCAGATACACACACACATACACATATATAATACGTACATACATACATACATACATACATACATACATACATACATTTGCCAGTAAATCATGGAGAGTTAACACAGGTTCATGAATATGAAGGCTCAACTTTGTGAAGAGTCAGTACCACACTAATTAAAAAGAAAATATGTATGGTTGAGTGTGGTGGCACACACCTTTAATCCCAGCACCTGGGAGGCAAAGGAAGGTGGATCTCTTGAGTTTGAGGCCAGCCTGGTGTACAGATCAAGTTCTAGGAAAACGAAAGCTACACAGATAAAACCTGTCTTGAAACAACAACCAAAAGAATTAATTAAAAAATAAAATATGTGCAACGATGCTGTGGTAATTACATCTTGGTATGGGCTTAAGACAGGGATGAAGACAAATGAAATAGGATTGCTAGTCCTGAAATAGATTCTTGCACATACAGTTAATTGATTTTTAAAATGCTATTTTAATTAATTTTTTGAACATTTCATATAATGCATTTTAAATATATCTACCCCCTACCCCCAACTCCTAACATAACCACCCTTCCTCCTCTTTCTTTAAGTTTAAAGCAAGTCATTTGTCTTATCTAACCAGTCTTGGGAGGTTAACCCACCATTAAAGCAAACTGATTTTACCAAAAGAACCATGAGTATTCAATAAGGAAGAATTCACCTTTTCAAAACGATTTGCTGAGGGGGGGAGGGGTGAATATGCACATGCAAAGAAAGAAATTAGACCTCACAGTGTTAAAAACAACAACAAACAAAAACAAACCTACTAACCTAAAGTGGATGAAAGACCAAAACTTAAGAACTAAAAGTATAGACATTTAAAAGAAAATTTCAAGGGAATACTTCATGGCATTGATTTTATAGATGTAACTTCAAAAGTACAGTCAATAAGAATTAATTGAACTTCACTAAAATTAAGAATTTTGAAACATCCAAAAAGCATTGTGGCTACAAACAGACAACCTACAGAAATGGATCAAATGTTTGTAAACAATATATCTAGAAACATAGTTAAGAGAGTCTAGTATATAAAGAACTCACATAATTCAATTACAATAAAAAATACTAATCCAAACTTGAATAAATGAATAAACACCTCTTCAAAGAAGACACACAGATGTCTTGTATCTGCAGGAAAAGGTGGCCAATAGCAATGGTCATTAAGGAAATGAAACTCAAATCACAATGAGTAAGCTCTTATTGTTCCATGCTTGTTGGTATCATTATCAAAAGAACAGGAAGTAATGGAAGTGTTTATGGTGTGGAGAAATCAGAACCCTGAAACTTTTTGGTGGAAGTGCCAAATGATGTAAGCTACTGGAAATTAGGGCGTTGATTCTTCAAGATTTAAAGCTATAATCAGCAATTTCACTCCTGGCTATACACTCAGAAGTCTCACAAGTAGACTCAAAGAGAATCTGAACACCAATGTTCACAGTGTTGCTACAGCAACCAAACATGGTCTCCCCAGGGCTCATGGTATCCTCACACAAACAAAATAAATACACACAGCAGAAGGCTATTTATTCAGCACTGAAAATGAATGAAATTCTGCTATTTTTGCAATGCAGGCGAGCCCCCATTCATTCACCTATTTGTGCTGAACCCAGAGCCTTGCACATGCTCAGCATGCACTGAGCTATTATGTCCTCAGGCTCAGGGGAACCTCGAGCACATACTTGTTGTAATTAGCCAGATACAGAAGTACAAATACTGCATGACCCCGCTCATCTGGGTTTCCTAGAATGAAGATTACAAGTGGCAGATGGGATAGTAAAGTACAGTTCCAACATATGAACATATGAGTTTCTGATGGGATGTGCAAAGTGTTACCTATGAGACAGGACTGAAATTAGAATATGGAGTAATCTGAGTCTTTGTTATAAAGAATTTTGAGGCTGAGGATTTAGCTCAGTGGGTAGAGTGTTTGCCAAGCATTCCCAAAGCCCTGGGTTTGATTCTCAGACATGCACAAACTGAGTATGGTGCACTCCTTCAATACTAGCACTCAAGATAGAGACAGGAGGATGAGGAGTACAGGGTAACTTTTGGCTACGTATCAAATTCAAGTTCTGAGCTATATGAGACCTTGTAAACAAGGTCAATGAGATGGATCAGCCAGTAAGGGCACCTGTCACCAAACCTAGCAACCCGAGCTCAGTCTCTGAGACTCACATGAACGAGAGAGATAAATGACTTCTGCAAGTTGTTATCTTACTTCCACATGGATGGCATTACATGTGTGTGCTTCCCTTTCCCCCAGCACAACAGCAGCAACAACAACAAACACTGAGAATTTTAATTCTGTGTTAAGAAATGGACTCTGATAGGAGATGTTATTCTGTAAATATGTTTCTCATAGTGGTTAATTAATAAAGCACTGTGGCCAATGTGAAAGCAAGATAGGCGGGGCTAGGAGACAAGGAGGAAAGAGGAAGTAGTAAGGAGGAATCAGCATGTAGAGCCTAGAGGAAGCAAGATGCTGCCGACACACCGCGCTCTGATAAGATGACCTTGTGGAAATACTTAGATAAGTAGAAATGGGTTAATCATTAAGACAGAGCTAGCCCATAAACAATAATAGCAATTGGCCAACAGGATTGTATCAAATACAGAGTCTCAGCATGTTATTGGGGCTCGCTTGGCAGTGGGACCGGGCTGCCGGCAGGGAGGAACAAAGAGCGGGACCCGACTGCCACCTGACTGGCAGCGGAGGGGGGGGTGGGTAGGGAGTGGGGGTGGGGGAGTGGGGGGAGGAGAAAAACCTGCTTGTAACAGGACTCTATGCACTAGCCAAGGAAGAGCTATTGCATTGGCTTCAGAACAACTTCCTTAACCTTGCAGGCTATGAAGAGTTTCCCATGTGGTAAGATAAGCAGTGACAGTGTGAAAATGCTGCTCTTATTTATACTGAGGGTCAGTGAGCATCTATCAGTTTACTTTTGACACTTCTAGAAACATACAACAAAGTATTGCTTTCTTAGGATCCTTGAAGGAAGGCCTAAAAAGAGTTAAATCCCTACCTTTAGTTTCACTCCTTTGTCCACAGCCAAATTTTCCATTGTGGCCACTTTCAGGAGTATTGTAGGCAAGCCTCCACTCAGCCAGGTGTTAGTGGTCCCTGTTTTTAATGTTATGACTGACACTCACATTGCTGCTGTCTCTCTGGTTCCATCTGTCTTGGGATTGGCACCGTAATGCAGAGACAGAACTGGATGTGTGGATTGCATCATTATTTTGATTAAGAAAGTGCCTTAGTCAGACTGGAGCCGTCTTTGTTGTTCAGCATCTCTCATCCTCACCTAATCTTTCCTTTGGCACTTCCACATAGAATGATTCTGAGAACCCAGCAACTCTTTATCCCTCTAGCACCTGCTACCTTCTTCACTCAGCTGCCGTGATTTAAAGGATTGACTCCATCATTCTGTATCTCACAATTGTTACCACACCTGTTCTACTAAGAATGCAAGTCCTTTGTTCTTAATAAATAGATATGGAAGGTCACCAAGAAAGTCAGCCGTAGTAACTCTCTTGGGATATGATTGTAGAAAGCAGGTGTTCTTGGTTTTTCATTTCTGTGGTTTGTGTGTGTGTGTGTGTGTGTGTGTGTGTGTGTGTGTGTGTGTGTGTGTCTGTGTCTGTGTGTGTCTGTGTGTGTGTGTGTTTACAGCCTGTGTGCATTCTACAACCATACATGGGGTTGGTCGGCAGAGAAGAGATGGACTTCTGCCACTGCAGGTGCTTTCCTGTGGTCTACCACCTTCATTTACAAACTTCACAGTAAAGTGCTCAAAGCTGCCACCTTACAACACTGGACAAAACTAGTAGAACAGTTCAGCCCCAGCTCCATGCTTTGGGCCTTATTACAGGACACTCTGCTCCAGGAAAAAGTATATCTGCCTTCATTCTCTATCTGAGAGCTCACTTAGAAATCAAACAAACAAAGGAGGAGCTGGAACTGGTGGACTGAAGACTGGTCCAATATCAAAGACAGAGAGATCTTTTAAATTATCCTCAAACTTTTATATGTTTATTATTTGTGAGTATGACTGTTTATTATGACTCTGTGTGTGTGTGTGTGTTCTGTGAAGGTTTGGGGTGTGCTCATGCATGTGGAGACTGAAAGTCAACCACAGATGTCATTTTCCAGGAGCTGGCCACTGTTTTCTGAGACAAGGTCTCTCATGAGCTCCTGAGGCTTACTGATTTTACTAGGCTGACTGCCCCCACCCCCAGTAATCTAGGAATCCTTCTGACCTCATCACTGTGGTACTAGGCACATGGTGCCACACCTAATTTTCCACATGGATACTGGAGAGTGACCATTTCTGCAGCTCAAATTCTATTTTGTAACATTGAAGATGGACAATGTCTTAGGGCTTCTAAGTGCTATGATGAAACATGACCAGAATCAACATGGGGAGGGAAGGATTGTTGGGGGACTACATATCCTGAATCACAGTCCAGAGGGAAACCAAGGCAGGACTCATACTAGGCAGGAAACCCGAGGCAGAAGCTGATGCAGAGGTCATGGAGGGGAGCTGCTTACTGTCTTGCTTATAGAACCTAGGACCACCAGTCCAGAGTGATGTTACCCACAATGGGCTAGGTCCTCCCATATCAATCAGTAAGTAAGAAAACGCCTACAGCCCAATCTTCTAGAAACATTTTCTTAATTAAAGTTTCTTCCTCTCAGATGGCTATAGTTTATATCAAGTTGACACAAAATTTGCCAGCACAGATGGGGTTTTGAGTATTTTATCAGAATGCTGTATTACAAGGAAGCCCTCCCCACAAAGGAATATATGGCTGTCACCTTTCACTGCTCTATCTTCCCAGTTGTGTTTGTTTGTTTTTAATATCTGAATCTTTAATAATTTTCTTCTCATGCACTCCTCCAAAATGTAAGGTCTCTGACCCCATCCGTGCAAGATAAAAACCTCCAAGCCTTCAATTAATATCCCTTTTCTTTTTTTCTCTCTTAACCAAGAGAGGCTTTTGAAGACAGGAAGGTTGAATGTTCCATTCTTAAGCAAAAGTCAGTTGGACACGGGTCTAAGACATTTAATCTTATCAAGCTGATTAGATTGCCTAGAGCCATGAAAATGATAAAAAGCCACAAGAAAATGGAGTGGCTCAAAATGGTGCGAATTCAGGTAGGAGAATGTTGTTAATGCTGTCGACTTCCATATCAAAAAGAAAGCGGGGAGGAAAAGGCAATTTAACAGCAGCTTGCCCTTGTGCTATGTGGCAAAGCCAAGCTGTCTATCCAAGGAACCGTTGCAACTCCAATTAATATTAAAAGCAAAACCTGTGCTAACTGAACACTGAAAACACAAATGCAAAGCTGTAAAAAGTCACTACCAGCTGTCTGCTGGTAATCAGTCCTAAACAGCCTCTGTTGCTCTGTAATGTGTCAGGGAACTCAAACTTCTCCACAGTAATGTTTGAAATTTCAGTTGCGATTTGTGTTGACTGCAAAGCAATTGCTCTTTCTCGGTTCTTTAAAAAAAAAAAAAAAAAGGGAGGGGGGAGGGAACTGGACCATGTCCCTTGGCTTCAGCTAGAACCTGCATTTCTGGATGGAAAAGCTGGAGTGGAGAATCTGTAGGTCAGTACAGAGTAAGGGCAGGGACTCAGAGACATTGTGAGACAGACCACTTACTGCGCAGCACACAGGGAGTCAGACGTCAGAAAGAAGCAACCGACTTACCGAAAGCCAGTCCTTTAGTTTAGGGAATTTCTAAGCAAAGATCCTTGAAGACTAAGCAAAGATCCTAGGAAAGACTGACTTTGGTGTAGAGATGCTAAACTATGGCATTTGCTTTTGGTTGTTTTTAGTGGCTTCCCTATTGTACCCCATGGCTTGTCCATGCCAAGGTAGAAAGGCAAAGAATGAATGAATAAGCAAATGAGTCAATGGGAACAAGAGCTCAGCATACACAGACAACAGAAGACCAAAAGCATTAGGTGGAAGGCCCCAGTTTTCAAAGGTCTACTAGGAAGTGGGGAAGGGTTATAGCATGGCAGGCAGCCTTGGAGAATAAGGAAGATAACTCTTTTTCAAATCAGATAGCCATTTGTCACACCCTTAGATTTGGGTTCAGAATGTCCACACACATACTATAAAGAAAGCACTTGGTCCTTCCCTGTGAAACAAAACAAATCTAACATACCTCACATGACTGTCACATGTCATCACATTTGGGTGCTCTAGACCCTGTACTAATGGTTATGGAAGGCCTCACACAGATGCTCTGGCATGGTTACAAGTAAATTTTGCTCACAAAATATTGGTGCTAAAAGAGAAACATGGGACAGAGACAGAACTCAGTGGTAGAATACTTGATTGTCAGAGGAAGAGTGCTTGTCTAGCATGTATTAGGGCCTATGTTCAATTCCTGCCACCAGGGAGAAATGGGGAGAGACGATTGCGGTTTAATAAGGATCAGGATAAACAAATAGGCTGAATAAATGTTTAGTCAGGGAGAAATAACTCACAACATAGACAGATGAACACCAGCAGTTTGCACCGGATGCTCTCCTCTCCGCAACCCGCCAACAAGAGAGCGTTCCCGGGCTCCTCCTCAGACCTAGTTCCATGGGTCACTTCCGCCCCTGGCTCCACCCCCAATGGGTGTGGTCAGTGCCACAAAAGCAGACAAAGTGAATATCCCACTACAAGAGACACACAGACAGAATTTTAAGTTTTCTTCCTTCTAATTAAAAGTATTTTGTTCACTTTGAAAGAAAAAAGACCCACATGCTGAAGAATGAAATTATATCCATATTTATCACCTTGACACAATCAGGAACCAAAGACCTCAATGTGAAAGCTGAGATGCCGAAATTGCTAGAAGAAAACATAGTCAGTAGCCGTCAAGAGATAAGTGTAGAAAAGAACTTTCTGAACAGGACTCCATTTGTCCAGGAATAAAGGCCAACAATTGACAAGTCTCACATCATAAAGCTAAAGTTTCTGTACAGCTACGAAAATAAGCAATACTGCAGAGGAAGCCCACACACTAGGAGTGAATATTTGCCAGGTATTTATCTACCAGTATTAATACCCACAATATATAAGGAACTAAAAAAAAAAAAAAAATGACTTATTTTAAAAGTGGGCTGGGATCTAAACAGATGCCTTAAAGAAGAAATAAAAATCACTAAGAAACAGCTCAAAATAGAAGTTCAACTTTGCAATTTTCTCTTACCCCAGTCAGAATGGCCCAAGATACTGACAACAAATGTGGCAGAGGGTGCAGGGAGAGAGGATGCCCATTCACTGTTGGTATGATTGCAACCCGATACTCTAGGTACTCTGGAAATCAGTGCAGGGGGGGGGGTAGTCTCAAAAAGCTGAAACATCAATGATGAGCTTTAAAAGGAAATGGACAGAATTAGAAACTATTGCATTGCCTGAGGTAGCCCAGACACAAATACTCTCATCTGAGTTCCCCAGCTCCAAATCTTCAGGCGTGAGTCTGTAACCCCGAGTAACCACAGAAACCAAGAAAGTAAATAATATCATGGGGAGCACTAGAGAGGAGACTAATAAGATACGATGATCTAAAGGGGAAATGAGGAAACGGATGCCTTAGTTATGGTTTACATTGCTGCTGTACAGCAACCATGGCTATAGTAACTCTTACAAAGGAAAACATTTAATTGGGGTGATGCCCTTACAATTCAGAGGTTCAGTCAACTATTGTCATGGCAGCATCCCAGGCCAAGATGTTAGTTACCATGGCCTCGGGTGGCAATCCGGCCCCCCACATCAGCCTGTTCCTCACCACCCTCGCTTCTTTGGGTCTGCCTCTTCCCACGGCACATGGACCGTTTTGCTTACCCTTCTCTCCCATTTCTCCACCGTATACTTGCTCATCATAACGGCACATGGCCACCCATCCCTGGAAGGCACCAAGTGGGCCTGGATATGCCTTCAGCCAGCCCAGAATGTAAGAATCCAGGCTGGCCCATGGGTGTCTTTCACCTACCTGAGCTGAGTCATACTGTGATGTTATCATGGAAATGCAAGGTATATATGTATAACGAATAGTATTCAACTACAAAAATTACATGATTTTGCAAACACACTGGGGGCCATTGCATTAATAAGCTAGTGACATGTGCTCACTCATTTGTAGAGACAAATGGTTGACCTCCTGAAAGAATGGGACAGTCACGGAGACTGGAAGAGTGGAGGGGAAGGGGAAGGAGACATGTTCACTAAGGGTCACAGACATAAGAAGGATGAGCTGTTTTGTGAAACATTAACACATTGGTTAAATCAAGAATGGAGTCTGTTGTGTTTGGGTTCTCAGAAGTCGGGGTTTTGCAGTCGGGGTTTTGCTATGTACTCAGGCTGGTCTCACACTCAGCCTTTTAAGTGCTAGGATTATGGGTGGGCACCACCATACCTGGCGTGTGTTTCTGTACTGAATTATCACAGTGTACCCCCACACGGTATACAAGTGTGTCTCAGCAAACAGTTGCTCATCTGGTAACCATAGTGACAGAAGGGACCACGGCGGAATGGGAACAGTAACAAAACCAATCCCTTTCTACTTTGCTTTATTGAAAAGGCAGAGATTGGGCATTCCCACCTTCTAATTAAAGTTTCCTTTTGTGGAGGTGGACTCTGGTATTTGAAAATTGCTACAAGTTTCATCAAATAAGGAAAAGTAAAAATCCATGACTGAATTTGCTGAAATTTCTTTGCCTAGGGATCAGTCCCGGAGCCTAGAACATGCTGACCAAGTGCTCTGCCACTGACTGATATCTGTAACCCTTGGGTTTTATAAGGACTCACACTATATGAAGTTCAGGCTGGCCTAGAACACTCAATGTAGCCTCGGCTAGCCTTAAATTTCTGATCCTCTTGCCTCCAGGGTGATGAGATTATAGGCATATATTACCATACTCTGCTGAATTTTCTGTAATTGTAAAACAAATAGACAATGCACAGGGTGAATATTTTTCTTAAAAACATGTATTTAGAGCAAGGGGAATATGTCTCAATGGGTAAGACCACTTGCTCAGCAAGCATGAGGATCTGTGTTCAAATCCCAGTACACATATCAAAAGCTGGGCATGGGTATGACTGCCTGTAACCCCTAGCCTTGGGGGATAGAGACAGACAGATCCTGAGAGCTCACTGACTAGCCGACCAGCCGAGCTGATACAGCAATCTCCTGTTTGGATGAAATGGTCTGTCTGGAGGCAGTAAGACAGAGGGACAGAGGAAGATGCTTGCCATCCCGGGCTGGTGTTCACATGAATGTGTGCTGGTGTGCACACTCGCGAAGGTGCGTGCAACAGCCTCACTCTAATATAAGAAAGGAGAAAAGAATTCTATTTAGCCCCTTTCTCTTCTTTCGGTCGCTTAGGGGAAAAGCAGATTGACTTAGTTCTGGCCAGCAGTTCCCCATCTCTAGACGGTGACAGTTCCAGATCCCCTCCCTGTCTCTAAGTGTTCCCGGATCAGCCGTGCTGGCCCCATTTTCTACTTTCTCCAGCCCTAGCTGGGAAGCAATTTCTCAAGACAGTTTAACTTCAATCGCAGGTAATTTTAATCCAGTGTAAGTATCAATCTGACATGGACATGTTATCTTCATTATTTTAATTACTCTTCAAAAACTTCTTTCTTACTGCCCAACACTTTCCAACTAGAAATTGTCAGAGTTCATCTTATCACGGCTTCAGAGTAACATCATTTAGCCACATACCTAAAGTCATGAAATTTGTTTGTGGAACTCTTTATCTTAAACTAGAGCAAGGGAAAAAGTTCCCTTTTTGATGGGAAGTCACCCACCTCTGTCACACTGCTGTCTGTGCTCTTCTGAACAGCTGACAGCTTCTGTTAATTTACTTCCCGTCTGGAAAGCTGGAGTGATGTTTGAATAACAGCAAGTCATATCTGATGTGGCAGCAACTGGCAACTCTGACACTGAGCTTGGCTGTGGCCATCACCCAGGATTCCTCACTTCTCCTTGAGAAGCAATTACAATTTCACAGGCTGGAATTAAATCTCCCTGTGGTATGAGTAGAGTAACTGACGATGTCAAAGTGATTTCGAGCTGCTAATCTCTTGCTGGAGTACGAGTGAAAATAGAGCCCTTCCTTGTGGAGAAGGGGGCCTGGCAACTCTAAAACTCCAGCTCTTTGATATGTTTTAATTCACACTGAGCTCAGCTGGCATGGCCTCCTCACACGAAAACTGATAGCCGTAGTTGGTAGAAGATGTGGTGTTTTCCTAATGATGGAAGTGAAAGAAGGTTAAAGGGAAGGAAGAAATATGTTGTCTGGGAAGGAAAATAAAATGGGATGAGGAGATGGTTCAGTCCAGCAACATGTCAAACAGGAGGGCCTGAGTCTGATCCCCGGTGTCCACATAAAAAAAGCCAGCATGGTGACATGTGTTTGTCATCCCAGCACTGGGGAGGATCCCCAGAGCTCACTCGCCAGCCAGCATAGTGAAATTGGCCAAGCCCCAGGTTCAGTGAGAGACATTGTCTCAAAAACTAAGGAGCCAGGCTTGGTGGTGCATGCCATTAATTCCAGGACTAGGGAGGCAGAAGCAGGTAGATCTCTGTGAGTTCAAGGCCAGCTTGGTCTACATATTGAGTTCTAGGTTGGCCAGAGCCATACAGTAGAAACCCTGTCTAAAACAAAAGATAGAGGGTAGCTCCTGAGGAACAATACCTAAGGCTGACCTCTGCCCCCCCCCACAAATATGTATACACATGCAAGCTCACCCATGTACACATGTGTACCTCCACACAAGTTAGTTAATGTTTAAGAAAGCAGGCTGGAAAGATGGCTCAGCTGGTAAATGCTGAGATTTACAGGTATCCTGACAGGCCCAGCCTCTGAGTCACTCCTATAGAGTCCTCACTGAACACAGAAGACAGTGTCATAGTTTTGCCTGTAGGTGTAGGTCACTTTCTATGCTTCCAATCTGATTATTTGGGGGGTTTTGGTTGACTTTACATCGAAACATCTATATGTTGATGCTTAAGGTGATGTCCTCTGGACTGGAGAAGGAATTTGTGCTGACAAGTTTCGCCATGCCTGTTCCTCCCATCTGCCAGGACTGTTAAGTGGGATAGATGGTGCTGTCAGTGGTAATCCATAATATATTAAAATTCAGCCTGGTTCTGTGGATTTCACTTAATTAGACATCAACAATGTGTTTTCCTGAGTAAGGACTCTAGACCTGGCAATATAATTACTTAAACAAACAAGCAAACACCAAGGAATCAAACAGGATAATGTAGCCAAAACATAATGTGCATGCATCAGAGGTGATATTTATCAGCCAGCCATTGTCACATCCCCCTTGTTTGTCTCCATTTCCAGTGGTCAGAGACAAGAAAAAGTGTAGACCTTCAGCTCACCAAGGATGCAAGGGTGTTGGTGTGTGGTACCCCAACATCATATCCTAACCCAGTCTGTCCTTCATCCCAATGGCTTGACTCTCAGTGTTCATTTTAAAATATGGTTAAATGCACACAGCATACTTATGTACCCAGATGACACTCAATATATCCTCAATGCCACGCAGCTACCACCTGCATCCAGACAGCACTGTACTCATTCAACAACCATTCCTTATTCGCCTCCCCCCCCACCCAGGCCTCAGTGTCCAGCCTAACTTTTCAGAACCTCTGCTCTCTTCTTTCACCATTCCATTGTGGGGGCCAAACTCAGTCGGTCAGGCTTCAGGGGCCAGAACCCTTTCCCATGGAGCCATCTTGCTGGGCCAGCAAGAATTTTAAAGCAATTATCAGACATCAAGCAATCCCCTTCCCCTCTCAACGTAAATACATCTAAAATAGGAAGGAGTATCTTTTTGCATAAATCAACATAACAAAATTAACATGAATTCCTTAATACCAATCAGTATGTAATCAAGATTTACTTAAAATATAGTCTCTCATTTGATTGTTTTATTTGATTAATTTATATGTCTTTTTTAGGAGGGTGCTGAGTCTGGAGCTTAAGGCCAAGCATGTATTAAGCATATACCCTGTCATTCAACTGTTCCCCAGCCCTTAGTGTCCTATAGGTTGGCTCTAATCTCTTTCCCTTTTGACTAAACTATTGTCTCCTGAAAAAAACAAGGTCAAATGGATTGTAGAATGATGAAATAATCTCTACCTTATGGTATTTCCCTCCCTCCCTCCTCATTGCTTCCTCTCTGCCTCCCTCTCCTTTGGCGAGGGTTTGGTGTGTAGCCTTGGACCTGCAGTCTTCCTGTCTCAGTCCTTTCTCCTGGGTCCTGGGATTTCAGGTATTCTGTACAGTACCTGGGTATACATAGTTAGTTGTAAACACTTTCTTTCATTCTGCCAAAGTGACATAGTCATTTTCTACAGCTGTCACTCTCATTTAACATCACCTGTGAGATTTAACATCACCTGTGAGAATCACTTGATACATTTTTCCACTAAAAATAAAGTACAAATTCCTGGTCTTTATGCCTCTCACTTCATACTGGACCCTCAGCTCTAGAAGGGTCATGGGATGTAGGTGGCAGTGAAGACATCTGCAGTTTTAGTGAGGCGTATAAGCAGATTGGAGACAGGCAGTCCCCTCCGAGGAAGCATCACCTTTGTAGAGACCGAGTGTATCAGCTCATCTTGCTTTCTGACTACAGAAGCATCCCTGTTCTGGGAAAGGATCCAGAGTGTCAAAATATTCCGGTGGAGGGTGCAGGGTTGGGGGGGGGAGATAAAAATCAATACCACCATCTCCCCAATTTAGCCACTTCAGCCAGAGACCATTTGAAGGATACAGTAAGGCCACCAAGAGCTTTAGCATGCTAGAGTGAAGACCTCTGGAGAATGAGATCATCGCACACTGACCATACATGAGGACTTCAGTCATAGGATATGGACACATTTGCATGAGATTCTTCTGTACTTGAAACTGGCCTTTTCTCCCCAACTTTCCTCTTTACTCATTCAATATTATTTTCATCAATACCGACTTGCAGTTTCTTATTCTACACATTGGGCTATAATCCAATATTACTCTCCCACTTCCAGCTCCGTCAAATTATTCCAGCATTGACTACTGAGAGATCACTCACTTAGCTACTGAGTGGTACCCTGTTGATATGCAGCATCAACTTGCAATCTGTTTGGTCTTAATCACTTCTTTACCTCTGCTGTGGCTGGACACCCCAGCTCAGACTCAGAGTGAGCCACTTCTCCAAGGATCCCTGGCTCCTTTCATCATACAATGATTTTATCAGCCAAGATCTGAGTGCCAGGGGCGCTTGCTGCTTTTAGAGTGCCAATGCTTTCTGTCCCCCTCAGATGACTGACTGTGCCAGGAAATATATGTATGCTATATGGTAGTAGGTCTTAATTGACAACTTGACAGGATGCTGTCACCATGGAAACACTCCTGTGAGTATATCTATGATAGTGCTTTCAGAAAAGGTTAATGAAGATAGAAGAACCACCCTAAATGTGGCTGGCACCATCCCAGAGGCTCAGGTCCCACAAGGAATAAAAATGGGAACATAAACTGGGTACCAGCATTTATCTCTCCTGCTTCCTGACTATGGAGGCTATGTGATCAATACTAGAGATATGTCTTAAATTTAATAATAATAATAATAATAATAATAATAATAATTTATTCCAGGGAAGTCAGGACTACACAGAGAACACACACACACACACACACACACACACACACACACACACACACACTGTGAAATAAACTAAAAATCACAACAAAACTGTTTATAGGCACACAATGATCCACAAGTCCTAGGAACTAAATTGTTACGAATGACCCGCCACACAGCCTCCTTGCCTCATCTCTCATATCCCCAAGAACACAAAGAACTAGGTTTCTGTAGCCAAGGAACATTTATTATTTAAATGACTGAGGCATAGATGACATACACATCATACAAAAGCATCTGTGAACACCATTCAGTAAAGTGCCTGCCTTGCAATCACATAGACATGAGTTAATCCCAGGACCCAATACAAAAAAAAAAAAAATCTCAGCTTTCCCAAGGACTTCTTGCTATATACCTTTAGATAAGTGACCCTCTCAACCCTCATCAAATGAGCTTCTTTTTATAGTAGATGTCAATCAACACAAATACCCACAACAGATCAAAGTGCAAAGAATAATAAATTGCAAAAGGCTCAGCCTTTTCCCAAGGTCCAGGGAACGTCGAGGACAAGCAGGTGGGAATGCTCTAAGAGGCAGCAGATGAATACAAAGAAAGTTTTCCAGACACTACAAGACATTTGCACAGACGAGCTTACAGTGGTCAGACAGTATGCGCAAGGCCTGCACTAGCTCATGTCAAACACAATCCCATCATGGAGAGGGGGAAGTGGGCACCTCTAGCCACTGATAGTTCCTGGGAGAGGGGAGTCCGTTTCATTAAGGTTGTTGTTCTTTGTAGACCACCCAGACTCCAGTGGATGATCCCATAGCCCCTTGAGAATCACAAATCAGACCTGATATCAGACCTGATAGCTTTTTTTTTTTTTTTTAAAGAAGACACAAAGTTGGTTAGGTAGGGAAGTGAGGTGAATCTGGGAAGTGTTGGGTATAAGGGCTGGATATGGTAAAAATACATTGTATGTCTTTCACAGACTGTGCGTGCGTGTGCGTGTGTGTGTGTGTGTGTGTGTGTGTGTGTGTGTGTGTGTGTGTGTGTGTGTGTATAAAGGCAATTCCCTCCTCAAGGAGCTAATGTGCACTTTTCAGGAACATGGCAACTTGGAAGAAAATCTACCATGCGTAAGGTCCTTGCAGAGCAAGGGATGCTAGTTTCCTTTGCCTTCCTTTGACTACCTACATATATGATTAAAAAAATTGTTGCCAGGCAGTGGTGGCACACACCTTTAATCCCAGCACACAGGAGGCAGAGGCAGGTGGATCTCTGTGAGTTCAAGGCCAGCCTGGTCTACAGAGTGAGTTTCAGGATGGCCAGGGCTACACAGTGAAACCCTGTCTCAAAATAAAATTAAGATATGTATTTATGTATAAGATGCTAGGTTCTGATTCACTCATATCTCAAGCTGCCACAATTTTCTTATTCTATAAAATGCCTATATTTGAATGAGTAGGATGGTAAATGTGCCTGCTGCCAACCTAGCCAACTGAGTTCCATCCTTGGGACACACATGGTTGGAGAAAAAAATGAAAAACAACTCCTGAAAGTTTGGGAAGAATAGGGAGGTGTGGCTTCATTGGAGAAGGTGTGTCACTAGGGGTGGGGCTGTGAGGTTTCATGCCCATGCCAGATCCAGTCTTGCTTTCTTCCGGCTTCTACCATGTGGATGAAATGTAAGCTCTTATCTACCGTTCCAGGGCCAAGCCTGCCAGGCTCCCACCATGTTTCTTGTCATGATGACCATAGACTAACTCTATGAAACTGGAACCAAATTAAATTCTTTTTTTTTATATAAGATGCCTTAGTCACAGAGTCTCTTCCGAGCAGTGGAACGCTGACTTAGATAGGTGGCACGTGCCTTTACCCACCCAGCCAGCTCAACAGCCCTTAATTTGTGAAGCCACTGCCTTATCCAAACTCACTCAAATGACTGTACGCAATAAACGCTAATCTTATAGTTCATCTTCTGTAAATATCTAAAGTTTTAAAGTAGTCTTGGGGCTAACTTTCAAATTACTAATGGAAATTTGTTTTGAATGGCTTGATTTACTTTCAGGTACAGAACATTTATTTTGATAAATTCTGAAAATTAATCAGATTCTCTTGGTTTCTTTAAAGATCGGTATTTGTAGTGTACAGTTAATGAGAAATAATTCCTACCTTGGCATTTGTCATTACCATGAAACTGGGGATTTAAAAGGAGAATGGTCTGTGAGCTTAATTGATTTAAGATTAATTATCCCACCTACTTAGGAGAAAATCCCAGTTTCTTGGGTCTTTGTGGCTTCCTGTATTACCATTTCTGCCACTTTCAAAAGGTTAAATGTACTTTGCTGGTCATCATGGGCTTCTCCCTAAGGGGTCTTAGTCTCTCCCCAGAGCAAATGCCTGAGGTCAGGGCTATAACACATTAAGAAAAGTGAGCACTGTGGGTTCTTCCCTCTCAGAGCAGAACAAAACCAAGGAGATAACAGGACTCCCTGGCACTTATGAAGCCATGAGAGAATTGTCCTTGTCACAGTTCTTCTCACCCCACACAGTAACTTAGCTATATCATTACTAGAACGGTTCAAGAAAGGACTAGAGATGTGCAGAGGGGGTGGAGTTTAAGAAACAGAATAGTTATTATTTAACTCACATACTTGTTTTTGATAACTTAAAAAAAAAACATGGGCATAGGGAAATGGTAGAAAAGCATAAGTTGAAAAAAATCTAAATCCTTGGCATTAACAAGTGGTGACTGGCACCTGTAAAGGAATAAAGAGGCAGAGAAGGAAGCCTACAGCAACTTCAAGACTTCAAGTGAATCTTCAGGGAGATAGTTCAGTTGGTAATGTGCTTACTATGCAAGCAAAAGGACCTGAGTTCAGTCCTCAGCGCCCATGTAAATTGATACTCCCAGCACTGAGGGGATGAGGGGAAGATGGATAGCTGGGGTTCACCAAAGCCTGGCTAAAATCATCAGCCACGGGTCTCAGTGAGAGCCCTGTCCCAAAACATAAGGGAGATGGTGTCCATGGAACAACTCTCAAGGCTGACTTTGACCTAGTCTATATGCAACATACACAAGTGCTCTTATACACACACACACACACACACACACACACACACACATACACACACAAATATTCAGAGTCATAAATTTGAGAATACCAAAGAGGTGGAAAATGTATTCCCAGATGACTAGAACCCCCAACCCCAAACTTAAAGGATATAACTATCTTAGTACATGAGGACCAAAAGGTCACCAGGCAGACTTTTCTTTTTTAACCCAATCAAGTGTATTACAAGCACAGGTAGGAGATAAAGAAAGTTCTCGGAGTAGTAAGAGGAAATAAATAACACAAGAGTGTCTCGGTTCTGACAAACAGCTTCACGGGTATATGTGTGTGTGGATCCTTATAGGCTAGAAAAGAGTGCATGAGATTCTCAGTGCTTAAGGAAAGAAAGTGTTACCTGGAAGTGACTTTCTGGTGGCATCTAAGTCTAGTCACCCCAAATGAAGAGATCCATGACAGCCTGAAGAACAGATTCCAGCCAAGTCCAGCTTAATGAACAATGGATTTATTAGGGTTACCTACAAGAGCAGGGTGAGGTGAGTGTGGGTGACTCAAGGCAGCTGCATCACTGAAATCCCACTCCAGTGTGGGTGACACTCATGGAAACTCATGACACTCATCACAGTAAACTGTGCACCTCCTGTGTGCTTTGGTACCTGCCATGACCACTCGCACCTGGTAGGGGAGGCAGGAGGCAGCAGATGGCTAGCATCTCAGTTAAGGGTCTGGTGACTCACATTCACCTTCGAGGCATGAAACTGTGGGGGTTTTGTGTGAGCTATCATAGCTATTCTGGCTCAAGAAGTAACCATTGTCTCCAGGGGACAGATTTCCATATCAAGCAAGAACACTGTTTCCAGCTAAACTATCCTTTAGAAATGGACAAATAGAAAGAATATTCCAGGTCAAACAAATGTTAAGAAACTATATCTTCACATGTCCTATACAAAATGCTAAAGGAGCTCTTCAAACTGAAAGACAAGACAAAAATGTTTAAAAGTTACTTGTAGTGGGATGAATGGTTCAGGGGTAAATACACCAGCTGTCTAGCCTAATGACCTGAGAGCTCTACCCAGGACCCACGTGCTGGAGGAAGAGAACCAACACCTACGAGCTGTCTTCTCATCTCCATACAGTGGCATGTGTGCAAGAGAGGACAGTTAGGTAGGAGAGGGGAGGGAAGGAAGGAGAAGAGGAGGGAGGGAATAAATTAGAAAACAAGACACAAAATGGCTTTAATGAGATCTGATTATATATGATATATAGTATATAATTCTATATAATAATATTGAGTCAAATATTAATAATTAAATGTCAATGAAATAAATTCTCCAACTAAAGGACAGACTGAATGTGTAAAAACAAACAAGCACCAAAATAACAAGACCCAACAATGTGTTGCTTACAAGAAGCCAACTTCACTCTGTGAGCAAGCATAGGCCAAGAGTGGGGGATGGGATGAGGTGTCCTATGAATGTAATTCTTAAAAAAGAAGGATTGGCCACAGTGGACATTAGAAAAAACAGACATAAGTCAAAAGCAATAAGAAGATGTAAAGGAGGCCATTAATAATGAGTTATTAAAGTGGGTAAGAGAAAGAATAATCCTAAATATATGTGCACCTAATATCGAAGCACTCAGGTATTTAAAGCAAGCATTAATGTCTCTGAGGAAAATAAAGACTCCATTGCAAGAATAGTTAGAAACATTAACCTTTCACTTTCAGCCATGGAAAGACCAATGAAAGAACAACAAAGCTAAATTCTATCTAGGCCAAGTGCACCTAAAAAAGACACCCACAGAGCAGCAACCAACAGCTACAAAACACATATGGAACATATGTTCCAAGGCAGATCACAAGATGGGTCACAAAGCAGGGCTCAACAAATTTTTAAAAACTTCAAATCACATCAAATATCTTTTCTGACCACAGTGCAACAAAACCAGGAATGCATAACAACAGAAATGTTGGAAACTATACATATTCATGGAAATTAGACAACTTACAGGTGAGTAACCATTGGAATTAAAGAAATGAATTATGAATTTTTGTTCCTAATTTAAAAGTTGTAAATTTTTTCTTCAAATGAATGTGGAGCCAAACCATATAATCAACCTACGACACAGAGCCAAAGCAGTACAAAGAGCAAAGATTAGAGCTACCAAATCTACATTTAAACATGTGGAAAGATTGCAAATAACCTATGACTGCATCTCAATGAACTAAAACATATCAAAACAAATGCGGAATTAATAAAAGAAAAAATAAAGGTGAGACAGAAATACACAGACTTAAAGAAGACGAAAGGAAAGCTGGCTCTTCAAAGAGGTAAGCAGAGCTGTGAAAGCCTAGGCCAGGATAAGAGGACGGGAGGCTGGAGACAGGTAGAGCTCCGCTGGAGAGCAAGTGTGGGGACTCAATAACACCCAGGTACAGGGTGGGGGCAGGCGTTGAGGTGAGGATACAAAATGTGGTGAAAATGGAGACATTGCAACTGATACTTCAGAAATGCAGTCAATCATTAGCAAATATTAAGAACAATTATATTCCAACAAATTTCACAATCTAGAAGAAATGGATAAATTCCTAGACACATACAGTTTGCCAAGATTGAATCATTAAGAAACAAATAATTAGCCTTTAATCCTAGCACCCTAAAGGCAGAGGCAGGTGGATCTCTGAGTTAGAGGCTTGCCTGATCTACAGAGAGAGAGTTCCAGGAGATCCAGGGCCATGCAGAGAAGCCCTGTCTAGGGTGTGTGGATGGGGGATTGGAGAAAGAAAGAAACTAATAATTAATAACAGGTAATGAGACTGAATCAGTAATTTTAAAATATCATCTACCAAAGATAGCTGTGCTATTGGGTATGTATCAATCTCAAAATATTTGAAAAAAAAAAAAACTTGAAGGAAGAACATGTTCTATGAAACAAACAGAACTCTGACACAGAACCCAGATAAGGGCACCAAAAGGAAGAACATGACAAACCAGTATCTTTGATCAATACAGGTACAAACATGCTAGTGAAGTACTACCAGGCTGAGACCAATGGCACAACAGAAAAATGATTCCCAGTGCTCAACATACGCAAATCAACAAACATGATGTAGCATAGGAGCACAATGGAGGACAAAAGTCAGAGGGTCATCTCAATAGTTACCGAAAATACATTTGATGACTGCAATTGCGATAAAAATGCTGAGCAAATTAGGATTAGAAAAATCAGGTCTCCACATGAGAAAGGCCACCCTCACCAAGTCAAGAGCTGGCAATACACCCAATAGTGAAATACTGCCAACTGGTGTTTCCAGGACTAAACTAGACAAGGGTGACAACATTTGCTGCTTTTATTCACCTTATTACTGGGTGTCTTTGGCTAAGCTAACAGACTGGGGGGAGAGGGGGAGGAAGGAGAGAGAGAAAGAAAAAATATTCAAGCAGGAAAGAAAATTAAGTTGTTTGCATGTGATGCAATCTTTTGGGGCCAGTCTCTTTCTATGTAGCCCTGGCTGTCATCTAATTTAACAAAGACCTACCTGCTTCTGCCTCCAGATGCTGGGGTTGAAGGCACATGCCACCACACTCAGCTCTGTGATGCGATCTTCTGTATAGAAACTCCCAAACACCCCCCCCCCAGAAAGACTCCCACCCCAAACACAGCAAAGACAGATTCCCCATCCCAAAGACAGACCCCACCCCACTCCAAAGAAACAATTAGAATAAACAAATCCAGCAAAGCTTCAAGATACAGTGTTCATATAACCACCACAACAACAAACCACCAGGACACCTGAGGACACTGGGATTTACAAGGCTGTTTACACAAGATTCTCTAGAGTACAGGGAACAAAAACAGACAAATGGATTCCATCAAAACTTTGTGTATCTTTGCAACAAAGAAAAGAATCATCAGAATGCAGAGACAACTTAGTAATGAGAGGAGAAAACTACCAAGAAAACATCTCACCAGGGTCAAATGTTCAGAATATATTAGGAGCTTAAACATCTTAATGGAAAAACAAATAATCTAAGAATGGCCAACAGATCGAATGGACATTTCTCAAAAGTAGGTATGCCGATGATGAGTGGATAGACTAAAATGCTCACCACTGCTAGTCACTGGAAAATGCTAGTCCAAACCACAGTCATAGCTAGGCGTGCTGGCCCACACCATCGCTAGTGATGTGGAGGCAGGAGGATCATGTGCTACATGAGATCTGATCCTGCTTCAAAATAAACAAGCAAAGTAACAAACAAAACCCAGCTTGCTCCAGCAAGACAGACTCCTTAAAAAGCCAAAAGCAACCTGTGATGGTTCAGCAGGTCAAGGTGCTTGCTGCCAAGTCTGGTGGCCTCACTTTAATCCCTGTGTCCTACATGGTGAAAGGAGAAACTCCATTCCTCAAGCCCTCTGACTCCCCTGGCAGGCACGCAGAAAACAGATGAGTAAATGTCTTTGGTTTTGTTTTTAGGTTCAAAAGGCTTGCATCTGTGGAGAAAAAGGAGCCTCAGCACACTGGCTGTCTAAAAGTAAATCTGTTCAGTGACTGTGGATTTGCTGTCTTAACATGGAGATTCTGAAAGCAGTGGGGCTTGGCACATGTTAGCCAAGTGTTCCACCACTGAGCTCCATCCAGACCCGTCTCCTCTCTTAAAAAAATGGACTTATGATATGATTCAGCAATACTGCTGCTGGGTACATGTATGTTCTTAGAAATGAAGTTGGAATGGCAGAGCAACATCTGTTCTCCAAGTTATTACTGTACAATTTATAATAGCTGGGCTATGGAAACAACCCAAGGGCTCGGTTGACAAATGGGTGGAGAGAACATAGGTCCATGCACAGCAGAATGTTGATCACCCAGAACAGGGAACAGATTCCCGTCCAGGACAACATGGATGAACTGTGGATGGTTATGGGAAGTGAAATTAGTCAGGCACCTTGCTGCTCAAGTGTAGAAAATTTAAACAGTTATTCTCATGGATTCTGGGGGAGGGGAGGAATGGCAATTACTAGAGGCTGAGGAAGGTGTTGGAAAGAGTGGGGAAAGTTGAACAATGGGGTGCAAGCTTTCAGTGAGCTAGGAGAAAGGAGGTCTAGTGTGCTGATGCAGTGTGTGTGTGTGTGTGTGTGTGTGCGCGCACACACACATACACACACACACACACACACACAGGAACACAAGTTGGGGGTGACAATGATTATGTGGCAGAAGGAAAGATTTGAATGTCTGGGGGTTTTTGGTTTTGTTTTATGGCCTAAAGAGGGAGCAAATGTTTGAGATGTATTTAAGTTGATTATGTATGTGAGTGTGTGTATCAATGTATCACATATTGTGTCCTGAGCCTGGTTAGAGTCTGACTACCTATCTTTGGCCTATCACTTCCGCATAGGAGTGACTCAGCAAAACGGCCTGGGCCCAGCTACTGCTGACATAGAGAAATATCATTGGCCCTTACACCTCACCAATCCTGAGGTCCCCACCCTCTTGTGAACACTGTATAAAAGTGCGTGCCTGATGCAATAAAACGAGCTCCCACTTTGACAAGGCTCCTGGCTCAGTGTGGTTCTCCCCGATGGCTAGGAGGGAGGTGCATGCATGTGTGGTCTGTGTGGTGTTGAGGCAGAGGATGTCCAGTGTCCTGCTCTATCTCATTCTGCCGTATTCTCTTGAGACAAGTTTCTCAGCAAGCCCCTTATCCTCTCTAATAAAACGTCTCACTAAGCTCTGTCTGCCCACAGACCTGGCTGTCAGGATGAAGGTGGAGCCAGACACATGGAAGGGGTTTCTTGAGTTGTTCCTCCTTGGAATTTATCCAAAGGCTTCCAGACCTTGGGGGCATCAAAGAAGATAATAGGTAATAGGTACTATAATAGTTTGGGTAGAAAATGTCCCCAACAGGTTCCTGTTTGAACACTTGGTCCTTAGCTGTGGTTGCTACTTTGGGGGATGGGACACCTTCAGAGACAGCTTTACTGGAGGAAGTGGATCTCTAGGGGATGGGCTAGAGGGTTATAGCTTAGCCTGTTTTGTGTTCCATCTTTTTTCTAGTCTGCCCAGATGTGAGGAGGCCCAGTTAAATACTCCTGCCTCCACGGAACTGCCTGATACCACGTGCTTATAGTGATGGACCTGTATCCTTAACTGTGAGTCTCCCCCCCATACTTCCCCCCCCAGCTGTGTTGAAGAGACAGGTGATGTCGCACAGCCAGGCCCCTAAGAGACTTACTCAGTCATTAAGACAGACCATACCAGAAAGCAGTCAAGACTCACAGAAGTGTTGGAATCTGACTGAGAAACTTGATATTGAGTAATGTGATCTCTTTAGTGAATGACAGAGCAGGGGTTTGAAAGCAAGTCTTACCTCCAGGTGTTCACTAAATTGTAATTTCTCGAAGAAGGACAAGGGTGAAGAAAGAAGTCTAAGAAAGATTACAGAATGTAACAGCCGAACCACCTGTACCCTTTTTTTTTCTAAAAATATCCCAGTCTCATGACTTCCGCCAGCGTATATTGATTTCTAGGCAAAAGGACCTCATTGTATCAGCCATGGTAGGGGTGGGGAGTTTCGGCCACCCCTCACTAAGTGTGCAACAGGTTTAGCCTAGGTTCCTCAGGTAAGATGGATGCAGACCAGCACATTGCTGTTAAACCATGGAGAGCAGTACCAACACGTATCAAATAGTTTGCATGCAGTTTTCATGGTTACCACGAAGGCATAGACAACCTGGGAACATAAAGATGCACTTTTGTTGTTTTTGAGAAAGGGTCTCACATGGCCCAGGCTGGCCTCAAACTTACTACATAGCTAAGGCTGACATAGAACTTCTGGTCCTTTCTCCTCCTTTCCAGAGCTGGGGTCACAGGCCTGCACCACAATATCTGGTTCACACAGAGCTGGAGATCAAACCCAGGGCCTGGACATAGCAGGTAAGCACTCTTCCAACCTCCAGCCACTAAGCTGTTCTTTTAGATTAATTAATTAATTTTTGCCTTCGTGTTTCTGAAGTCTGTGCCAGGAACCGCAGCATTTCTTTCTGCCATCTTCTCTGGCTTTTTGCACATACATTCGGCCTGTGTGACCTCAGTGCTTCCCTGTGTACCCTAATCATAACTCCCAAGGGAGGATTTATTCTAACTTTATTTTTATTTTGAAAATTCTTAAACCTAGAGGAAGTGGTGTCACGTCATGCCCCCCCACCCCCTCGGCAGAGCACCTAGGGTGGACATGAGTGAGCTGGTCAGCCTCAGATGAGAGCAAATAATGTGTAGAAAAGAAAAGAGGTGGCGGGTTTTGAAGGCTTCCTAAGGCAGGCAGCCCCTGAGCCCACATGACCTGGCACATGACACTCCAATATTTTCAAGGTCATGGGCCCTAGGACCAGGAAGCAGTCTGATACAACATCTGATTCAATAGGTGAAGAAGACAGACTTATAGCTTGATTTTTACACTGGTATAGATTTTTGTATATTGATACAAATTTAAGATTGTTTTTCTTATACTGTATAAATGTCTCTTGTTTATGGTATTTTTGCCTATTGATACAAATTTAAGGTTATTTTTTATTATACAACATTGTATATATATGTTTCTACTCTTGTTTAAGGTGTTGTACTAATACAGCTTATTTAAAATGTAAGTTCTAGCCCTTGAAAGCTATTATTACAAACTAGTTAGGGTAACTAATACAGGTTAGTAGTCATCTATAATGATCAAACGTATAAATCATGTCAGGAATATTTTTCAAGGTTAAACTGATATTTTTTAGATAGATGGGTGGCTTCAAGCACTTCAGAGACCTACAGAATATGGCATTTAAAGATGTTTTAATAACACAAGGCTTTTCATGACAGTGAGATGCATCTGCTCCTGACAGCACCAATCTACTTCAAAAAAGGATGCTGGGCATTGAAGAACCTCCACATGGAGTTTGCTTTCTATGTGGCAGAACTAGCTGCTGGGCAAAAAAACTGATATAGCATAGTAGTATGCTATCCAAATTCAACAAGCAGGACACAAAAGGTGACTGCTGAAGCTTGCCAAGGCAAGGTAGAATAGTCTTTCAAAGTTCCTGCTTCGTAAAAAGTCTGCCACATATTCTAGGTCTGTAGCCCAAAGACGCATGCCTAAATGTTACAGAGGAATCTTGGGGACTGTCCTGGCAGCCAGATGCCACTATCATTTCTCTAGTTTGGGAAGTTGTTTGCTCTGCACTTCCTGTTTACTCAGGTAATATTGTATCCTTCTTGAGTCTCTGATGGGGTTGAAGATTAGATAGTTACAGTTTCCTTGTTACCAAATTTAGAAAAGAAACTCACAAAAAGAGATGTAAAGTATAAGAGGTGAGAGACATAAAAGCTTAAGTTGTTTATCTAATGACATGTTTTAAGTTCTAAAAAGACGTCTTCAGGATGGTAATATAAGTTAAGATAAAAATTTGGACTCGTTAAGATAGGATAGATAATACAGTACTTTCTTCAAATTTGCCAAATACATATGGATTGGTTATTGTGAATGTAATTCTTACCTGATAATTGTCTTTATTGTATACAGTTTTACTATGCCATAGTAAAAGATCCTTTCCTTTTCATTTAGACAAAAAGGGGGAGATGTTATAGGTAGTTTGATCGCACTGCTACACTCTGAGACTGTTAAATAAAGTTTACCTTGTATCAGGGATAGAGCTAGCAGTCAGCTGACTGGGATTGGTCATGGATAGAGAAGACACACAGGAAGAAAAGGAGAGAACTTGACTTTGGCTTTGTTTGGGTTTGGGGAGAGTGAAGAGATACCTCTCTTTCTGGCTCTCCAGCTGGTTTCTTCTCAGCTTCTCTGAACTAGAAGGTTTTCACCCACCACATCTGATTTCTGAGTCTTTGTTAATAAACAGAATGACAGAGACTTAGCTTGAACCTACCTATCATGGCAGAGCCAGGACGCAGGACCAGAAAGTCTTCCAGGACCTGGCCTGGGTGGATGCAGGCATTGCCTGTGGGGCCATGGAGCCATAGACAATAATTAAAAAATACCAGTAGATCCATGTGTAGCACTTAGCCTACAGAAAAACATTGCATTTATGCATCTATTCTGCAGCGACACTCAGAAAACTATGGTTGTCATTTTCAAAAGGTGTCAGTTTTCCTCCATGGGAACATAAACCTCGGATTTACAAGCAAGCCTCTTCCCCATGCACTCTTTTGGTCTGTTTGGGTTCTCTTTGGGCTACTAAACCTTTTAGATCCCTGTAGTGTGAAGGAAGTGTTAAATGTTGCTGTTAATGGAAGTAGGTTGTGCTAAATTGGATATCTGCGAGCAGCTTTATGATCCATAAAAGTCAAAGACTGTTTATGTAAAAGATAAGGGCAGGCCAGGCCCTGGGTATTCCTTGAGGATCAGTGGGAGGGTCTGGCAGGAAGGAAGCATGAAAGGAGTCAGAAGAAATGGCCAGGGGAGGATGCAAGAAGCCTGCGGAAGCAGGGACAATCAGTTCACTGGCGTTCCATTTGGTGCACTCATTTGGGACCTGGCATAAGACACAGCCAGTGAAGAAAAGCCACCTTTATCCTGTGTTGTTGGGTCATATATAGCCTTCTCCTTAGCTGGTTTTTGTTTCACACATTGGCACCACCAAATGCTCAGGTAAAAAGTAAAAACTGCCATTCTTAAGCTATACATACTTTGGGTTAGGTGTCCTTCCAAGTCCTCAATGGTTTGGTTTTAGCCTTGCTCCTCCTAATTCTCTGCAGGCCACCACTCCCAACATGTGTGTATGTGTAGTGTGTGGTGTGGTATGTGTTTGTGGTATGGTGTGTGTGTGTGTGATGTGGTGTGTGGGATGTGTGTTATGATGTATGGTATGGTGTTGTATGTGTGTGTTGTGTGGTATGGTGTTGTGTGTGTGTGTGTGTGTGTGTGTGTGTGTGTGGTGTGTGTTATGGTGTGTGTTATGGTGTTGTGTGTGTTGTGTGCTATGGTGTTGTGGTGTGTGTGTGTGTGTGTGGTGTGGTGTGTGTTATGGTGTTGTGTGTGTTATGTACTATGGTGTTGTGGTGTGTGTGTTGTGTGCTATGGTGTTGTGGTGTGTGTGTGTTGTGTGCTATGGTGTTGTGGTGTGTGTGTTGTGTGCTATTGTGTTGTGGTGTGTGTGTGTGTGTGGTGTGTGTTGTGGTGTGTGTGTGGTGTGTGTGTTGTGGTGTGTGCTATGGTGTTGTATGTGTGTGTGTGTGTCTCTGTGTGTGTGTGTGTTGTGGTGTGTGCTATGGGATTGTGTGTGTGCTATGGTGTTGTGGTGTGTGCGTGTGTGTGTGGTATGTTGTGGTGTGTGGTATGGTGTTGTGGTATGTGTGTGTGTGTCTCTGTTGTGTGTGTGTGTGTGTGTGTGTGTGTGTGTGTGTGTGTGTGGAGTTCATGGTACAGTCACATGCAGAGAAAATGCACTTTTCTTTCCTATTGATGATCTGCTGATAGAGTGGCTTCAGTTACAAAAAGCTGAATGTGCACAAGTTATTCCTTTAAACATTTATAGATGCCAATTAATCCTAATGACAATATATTTATTACTGTTAGCCATTTATTAAAAACTAGGGAACTGAAGCACAGAGTGATTACATAGTGAACCAAGTGTATGTGACAGAATGATAGGGCAGGGAGGGAATACTCTTGAAGGACACGGTAAGTAAGCCCTCAGTTTTTGCATACTCACACACATGCACATTAGGTCTTTTTGAAGTGGCAGACATATTAGTCCCAAGCTTATGATTCTCCCCCCACCCCGTCTCTTTTTCCAGAGTGCTAGGATTATAGGTATGTGCCACCATACTAGGTTCCTTTACTTTTTTGAATGTGACATCTGGGAAGGTATAGACATAGTGACAGAATAAAAGCACTGATCTCTGTACCCACATCATGACCTCTGTACCCATCCTGTTCTCTGCTGTGGTTTAATTGGTCTGAAATTCTCCGTGACCTGAACCCATCTGTCTGACATAAACAACAGACTCTAACCTTTAAACAGAATTGACTATTTTTAAAAACCAAAATGACAGGTAAGCTTGTGTATACAAGCCCCACAGGACACATTCGGGGGAGAATATAGGCCCTTAAGTCTGTTTCAGGGAAGTAGCAGAGGCATACATTGGAATGAAAATATGAAGAATACAGCCTTGCTTATAGAATGCCACTTGGAATTCACAAGGATAGCCTAGGTGTCAGAAGTTCTGGAGACAATGTCTGTCTTAATACACTAGTATTTACTTTGGAATGTAAATGTCTGAAGTGGATGATACAAATCAACTCCATCCCAGGTGCATGAATAGAAGCAAAGAGGCAGAGACTGCACTTATTAACGTAAACAGGGAAACAGAAGTTGAAACCATCAATGTGCAGAGGGGGGCTTCTTTGAAAGGGGCTTTAAAGAGGTAGAAAAACTCACACACAGAGCTGATTTGTGACCCTGGGAGTCTCTTTGAGGCTATTAATAACTAATAATCATATGGAATATTTTAGCTCTGAATGAGACATGAGCATCAAATATTCGACTCCCATGCACGCCCATGTTTGCAGCAGCTGTATTCATGACAGCTAAGAAGTAGATGAGCAGCTGGGCTGTGGTGGTGCACGCCTTTAATCCCATCACTCAGGAGGCAGACGAAGGCAGATCTCTGTGAGTTCGAGGCCAGCCTGTATACAGAGCAAATTTCAGGACAGCCAGGACTACACAGAGAAACCCTGTTCTGAAAAACCAAAATCAAATAAATGCCCAGAGACAAAGAGGTAGACATGCTCCAGCTATCCTCTTGGATAAATGGATAAGCCCACTGTGTTCTGTCCTTAAGATAAAGCCAAGAGGGAGCAGGGGTAAGGAAAGGATGATAAAAAAAAAAATCCCATCATTCAGAGGAATGTGAGCCTCAAAGACCACATGATCAATACTAGAGTTCCAGAAACATTGTGTGTGATTCTACTGAGTCTAGCCTAGAATGACAGCCATACAGGCATTTCCAAACTTTTGACATTGCAACAGAACATAATTTCTCTTTCTACAAAGTTCCCATTTGAGAACCTGCAATCAACTTACAAAATAAAAACCATGAAAAAAAAAGTCTCATGATTTAGGTTAGGAAGTGGGTGGGGCTCTGCTTCTGTCTTCATGTGACCATCAAGGACACTTGTCATTGAATTTGGGGCCCATTACACACCCAGAATTACTATGTCTGGAAGACCATAAGTTATATGTGTGAAAAATCGTTTTTTTTTTTCTCTGAATAAACCCACATTCATGGTAATATGTATAGTCTTTTAGAGCTCATTAAAGACTATCCCTTGGTGTTGAAACTTCAGCAAGATGGAAAGCCATAAGATAAGACCTTAGGCAGTGCTGGCTAAGCATTTTTGCCTTCTCAGGCCTAAGCCTACTAAGAAATCAAGTCCCACTGTCCCTTCTCTTCACAGCCCAACCTACCACCCTGTACACACGCGGTCTGGAGAAGTTCAGCATTCTTTGTACTCCTGTTAGTTACAGAGGCAGGGTAAGGGCTTCGTTCCTGCTATCAAGTGAGGCAGCCTTTGTCAAAGAGCTATTTTTAAATCACATTGCTGTGCTTGTACAACATAGGGGATCCGGCTGGGGAAGCAGAAAGCCTTGCATTCCTGGCAGCCCTCACAGGCTGTTTCCAAAGAAACTTATCAGCCTGTCAACATTCTCACCAGCCCCTTGCCTTCCCAATGTCACAGGCCCGACAAAGTGCAGACAAATGTGCTTCTCGAAAGCCCTCCGCCAAGACCCAGCTAGGCAATTTTTCATGTCTCGTGTCCAAAGCATATGATAGCAGTGACTTCCAGACAGCCGGGCCACAGCTCCGGTTCTGTGAACTATGTTGTCAATTATTATTATAATTCTCTTTTATTCACAGTTTGATTTCCTGTAGGTTTGGTCTTGCTTCCTATTCAAATGCCAGCCCTGAGTCCTCTTCACAGGCGAACTAACCAATCGTTACTACAAAGAGGAAAGTCTGCCCGGGGAATCCCACACACAGTTGGGCTCCATGCTTACTCATTTTTCCTGGGCAGCAATCAGTCCTTTTTTTTTTTTTTTTTCGGAGACAGGATCTCTATGTAGCCCTGGCTGTCCTCAAACTCACAGAGATCTGCCTGCCTCTGCTTCTGGAGTGATGGGATTAAAGGCCTGCACCTGAATTAACTACTAGTCTTTAAAATTCATCATCATCATCATCATCAAGCTAGGGCAGTGGAAAACTCCATTTTTGCTTGCTTTTTTTCATTTATGCATTTTTGGTTGCTTTAAGTAGAAGCTCGTGTCTTTAGACTTGCCTTAAACTTGCTATGTAGCAGAGAGGGACCTTGAACTCCTGGTGCCCCTGCCTCTACTTCGGGAGTGCTGTAATCACAAGTGTGTGCCAGTCCACCAGGCTTACACAGCGCTGGAGATCAAACTGAGGCCTTTGCACATGCTCGGCAAACATCTCACCAACTGCCTGCATCTCCAAGCCTTCCATCCTTATTTTCTGTCACTCAGCTTGACTCTGGTTTGGAAATCTCTTGTTTCCTTCTCCTAGCCAGTCTGGTTTCTCAGAGAGCAGGAATGAAAAGACCATTGCAGATCTCTGAAATGTTTGGCACGAGATCTAGAGAAAACTGCCAGCTAAGAGCATTAGTGCGATTGCCTTTCGATTGAATGTTAGAAAGCTCTTGAGCATTCCTGGAAGCCCGATGGCTCACAGGGGAGAAGAGCTGGGAGAAATCTCCTTATTACCTTATTACAAACCTGGTGATCTGTAAGGGAAGTGTTTTGGTTAACTTATTCTTTTGGTCACCCATGGACATGATGCTGGGGGATGAGTTCCTCCAGGAGGGCCTTAGGGCGAAAAAGGAAGCAACATGTGCAGAGTTTGCACCAAAAAGAATCAGGCCAGGCTGGCAGTAGGCTCCTGCAGGGAAGCTCAGCCATGCTGTAACACAAGTCCTCAAGGAGAGCCAGTCATCCGCCCCCTTGCACTCACTCCCACATTAAGAGAAACACATTAAGCCTTCCTAATGAGCTAAATCACCTCTACAGGTCCTGCTAACCCTCAACATTGTTACCCTGAGATGAGCCCAATGTGAAATTGGGGGGTGACCCTAGAAAGTCTGTCTGCGTTCAAGAAGCAATTGGATGTTTTGGTCTACAGTCTAGGATCCCTTTCTGAGTCCTCATTTTGTGTTAAAGTGTTTAGATGTCTTAAAGATGCTCAAAACAATCACACATTATTCCCCTTCTTCATTCCACTCTCATTTGTGGTGCTCTTCAATGCTCCTTTTCGAGAGAGCATATTCTGTTATTAGGAGTACTTAATGCTGACACACCCCATGCCGCACCTGTTATATACAACACCCCATTGTCCCACCTGAAGGAGATCTGGCAAATTGGCCTCACCAGCTTTAGCCAGGGCTTGGCAGATGTTTCCTGTAAACAGTCAGATTGTAAATATTTTAACCTCTACAGGTCATATAGCCTCTCTTAAAGCTGCTAAAATCTGTTCTTAGAAGTGTGCGAGCAGCTGTGGAGAATGAGTGGGCATGTCTATGTCCTGATACAGCTTTGTTTATAAAGCCAAGGTGGAGAGTGCCAATCTCTGGTTCATACCAATCATGGCCTGTTTCTAAGAGCTAGAGACTTTGTAGCTCTGTAGGAAGGACCAAAGCGGATGGGGCCTGAATGGCTACCCACTGTGGCTGTCATGCTGGACAAGGGGACTTGCATCTTGGGAGATGAGAACTGCCCCTCCCCAGAGCCACAACCAGAGCTCTTTAATTACAGAAATTGTACATACTCGTGTGTATGTTGGAGGCCAGCAGAGTTAGATATCCTGCAACTGCAGCTACAAACAGTTGTGAGCTGCCTGATAGGGTGCTGGGAACTGAACTCAGATCCTCTTCAAGAGAAGCAAGTGCTCTTAACTAGTGAGCCATCTCTCCCGCTTTCTCCTTCTCTCTTTCTCTCCCTCCTTCGTATGTTGCTGTGGAGGGAGCCATCTCTCCCTCCTTTGTATGTTCCCACTTTTGCTAGGGATACAGGCTCAGTTCCCATGCTTGTATGATGGGCACTTTTCCAACTGGGCCATCTCTCTAGCCTGCTTTTGCTATGAAATGAACAGTGCGTATAAATATCCACATATACCCAATTTCTGTCCCTTGTTAATGATTGCTCCCTCTGACCAGTGATTTTGCAGGAGGAAAGCCCCGCTAACAGTAAAAGTCACTGAACTATACACATTTACACCGGAGTTCTGGCACTTGGCTCTTGACAGAGGAGGAACGTTGAAATAGCTAGAGGGAGCTGTGGGGCCAGAGCACCTGTGCTGGGGTGTATGTTAATTTGTTTGGAAATATTTATCTATGCACACATAGACTGTGCACTTGATGAGCAACTATATTTGGGCTGTACTTACATGCTTTTTTTCTCTGCCTTTAATGCAATCAGTGCACATTATAGAGGCATGAATATGCAAATGTTGAATAAAGCTTGAATTTTTTAATTAAAAAAGCTAAATCAGGGGAATTATAAGAACCCAATTTAACATTTTAAATATGATGTGAAATACTCTCCTTCGTTCCCACTCTTCGCCAACAATTTTGTTGATATGCAGCATGGAACTTGATTGCTTGGTCCCGATCCGCTTGGGAAGGAATTGGTGTGGGTTTTAGGGAGATCAAGGGAAGCGAAGGTGGAGGAGGAGGAAGAGAGGGGACAGAAAATGTCTAAAGAGTGACTTTCTTCTCTTACTAGTGGATGTCCTGGGTGCATGGTTTATTGCTTGTGTTCTTATGAAGGGCCGGGGCCTAAAAATGTGTATTTGGGAATTACATTTCCAAAAGAAAGCATTTCTCCCACACAATTTCTCTTAGTTCATAAGAATTACTTTTAAGTCAATGTGACACAGCAACATCAACCACAGCTTGATTTCCACTCAGCTTGATAAAAGGCGGGGCCTCTCGGCTCCCTTCTCAAACTTGTAAAGAAACATCGTCTCTTTGGACTTGACTCTTTCCAAAGAGAAAAGCAAGTCTCTCTTCTGGCTTGGGATTAAACAGTGCTTCTGCAATCGCCTGATTATTTATTAAACACTTCCTCGAGTGGGATGAAGTGCTGTCCATAATTAATTATAAAGACTCAGGCTCTTTAGATTCTAGACTCTTCCATGACTTGCCCAGTCAGTGATCCTGGCCCAGAGCCCGGTAGGGTATAATTAGTGTTGATATCAAGAGATGTCTCTGCCTGAGCCAGTGAATCCTTGTTTAATTTCAAATTTACTTCTGGGCCCCAGGGGTGAATGGGTTAACCCATCTCTATGTCCCTAATGGAGGTCAAGTATGAGTTTCAAAAGAAATCCTTTAAGTGTGTGTGGTGGGGAGGAGGCTGTTACACTAGCACTGGTACTGAATTTCCCACTGATTGATAAGCTAGTCGGAACAAGAAGTAGCGAACCCAGTGTATAATGGTGAGACCTACCCAGTGACTCTCAGTGTTAGAAAGTTTTACACCTTGGTTTCCTGGCTTAGCACAAGGGAATCTTCTCCTAGACTTGATCTGAAGTTCATATTTTACATCACTTAGTGCACTCATAGTTTAAAGGTATTCATACTCTAGAATGCTCCTCTAGATAATCTGACACTCTTCAACAGCTGATATTTTTCCGACCACAATGGAAGACACTGGACATGCCCAACAAGAGACTAAACACCCTAAGTTAGCATCAAAGGGAAGATCGCCAAGGACTTTAGGTCAACATACCATAGGGATGCTGCACATCTGTGCTTATACTGCATTATTTACAATAACCAGGAAATGGAACCAGCCCATATGTCCATCAACAGATAAATGGATGAAGAAAATGTGGCGCACACACACCATGGCGTTCTGTGCAGCTGTAGCCAAAAACAATGAAATCATGACATTTGCAAGAAAATGGGCAGAAGTGGAGATGTTAAGTGAAACAAAAATGCTGCATGTTTCCCCTTAAATAAGGAACCTAGGTTTAAAATTATGTATATGTGGGTATATATAATACATGAATACATTAGCATTCAATTTATAGCTACCTCAGGATTTTAATCCATGTTTCTGTTCTCTTTTATGAGATCAGTGGGCTGGTGAGAGGTGACATATACTACTCAGCTTAAATTAAATGCTACTTTTCTTACATCTAAGCAGGAAAAGGATTTAAATTTTTTTATTATGTTTTTATTCATTGTTTTGTTTTTGAGATGATTTTTTAAAGTTTTTCCCTTTTTAATTGTGTGTCTCTGTTATGGATGATGTGTATTTGAATGTGAGAAGCCAGAAGAGGCTATTGGATGTTCTGGAACTGGAGTTACAAACAGTTGTAAGCTGCCCTGCATAGGCTGGGAACCAAACCGGGGTCCTATGCAAGAACAGCAAGTACTCTTGATCACCAAGGTGTTGAGACAGACTCTAGCTCTTTAGCCCAGGTTGGCCTTGAACTTGTTTATTTTTCCTACCTTAGTCTCCAGAGTGTTGGCGATTATAGGTGCACACTACTCCACTTACGGTTTTTTTTTATTTTATTTCATTTATTTTATATTTTAGTTTGTAAAACTTGTTTTATTTTGGAGTCATATAGATGAACAGAGAAACTGCAAAGATCACTCAGAATCCTTTTCTCCCCTCATTCAGCAGAGTTCTCTTACATCTTTGTCCAGTCTCCAATGATGGTACCACCCCACATTAGTGTGGTATACGTGTGGCATCTACAAGAGCAATGGTGATATATTACTATTAACTGAAATATTGCAGAAAACCCTCTGCACTTGTACTCCCTTGCCATGACGAGTCTCTTAATGTTGCCACATACAGGAGGAACACTCAGCATTTATTGCAGAATGGGTATGAGGGTTGTGGTGTGTGTGTGTGTGTGTGTGTGTGTGTGTGTGTGTGTGTGTGTGTGGTGTGGCGTGCAGGGCTGGAATGTAAGTCTCCATCTGCAGACTTCATCACGGTGAAAGTGCTCACACAGAAGTGCCTGGGTTTTCCTGGAAGTGAGCATTTCATTGCGGTCAGCCTTGCAGATGCCAGTTAATCCCAGGTATGTGTAAGGTGATGGGATTCTACGTGTCAACATAGCAAGGAGCAGCAAACACGCTCTGTCAACACGCATCACCATTAGTCTAGCTACAGCTGATGCCTTAGAGTCATCTCCCAGAGAATCAGGGCAGCCCAGATACGTTTCTTGCTCGCAGTACAGATGGAGGCCAGGAAAGCAAGCAGATGCAGCGGAGCTAATCAGGCTGAGACACAGCAGGGGAACTCAAAGCTAGGCTTCACACGCTTCCATGAGTCTTAATTAAAGAGCCCGGTGCCTCCTTTTGTTTTATCTGTTGCCAGTGTTTGGTCTCCTATTGTGACAGTTTTTTGTTGTTGCCTTTTTTTTTTTTTTTTTTTTTTTTAAAGTAACTATCAATTTGCTGTGGTAATCTAATGGGGAGAGAGTTCTCGTCTGGGAAAGAGCAGTGGTGGTTGCAGCTGGCAAAGAGTTAAGTTGCTGCTTTTCTCACAGTTGCAAACCAACCATGGCAAGAGCCATTTCTGGGCAGGCAGGAGAGAGTCTGGGAGACTGGGGGAGCATCCCACTGCCTTATGCAATGGCCAACAAACATCTTTAAGGAAGAGAGTACTAAACACTGGAGCAGGCTCTTAATAGCAGGCAAGTGGGGAAGAAATCTTCAGACTGTTTCACACCCCAGTAACAAATAGTGGAAGGAGGAGAAATCTGGTTATTGACGGAATCCAACACCCTGCTCTTCTGTGAGAGTTGGAGGGGCCCTGGCTGTGAGGAGATAAGGGAGCTCGTGAACAACCAGGCTTCCCGAAGTTGGGGGATTAGCCCCATAGTGGTGCTTGGGATGGCAGGGAAACTGGTCTCTGGAGAGTGAATTACACGCACAGCTCCAGGCCCAGTTTCAGTTTTGGATGGATGGATGGTGGTGCTGAGTGTACAATGTGAATGCACTTGCTGTCCCCGAACTGTGCACTAAAAAATGGCCGAGACAGTGATGCCATGTGTTTTTCCGCACAATTGAAAATTAGTATCTAAGCAGAGGGTTGAAGTAAGTAAAGGGACAAACAAGCTTCCTGAGAGCAAGGGACGTCTCTTATTTGCCCTTCTCTGGCCCCTTGAAGAGTCCTTGTTGCACAGTACTCTATTCAATATACTTAATAGAGGTTTCTTAAGCGTGTGTGCGTGCGTGCGTGCGTGCGTGCGTGTGTGTGTGTGTGTGCATGCAGTGCTGTGTGGGCCTGCCATCCTGCCATAGGTCAGCCTCTAGTGTTCACAGCTTGCTTTTGAGACAGGGTCTCACCGTGGTCTGGAGCTTACCAGTTTGCCTGTCCCACTGCTCAGGAGACACTAGGAGTCCTCTCGTCTCTGCCTCACTTGCACTTGGATTATAAGCACACACCGCTATGTGTGGAGATTTTTTTCTGTACATGGATTCTGAGGATGGAACCCAGGGCCTCTTTTGTGCCCGATAAGTGCTTTACCAACTCAACACCTCTCAGGTCCCTCTAGTGCTTAGTTTTATACATGCACAACATCACACATGTGGCTGAAAGACGATGGGAAGAGGCATCGCTGCCTGTGTCAGACTTTCCATCACCGTGACTAATGCCTAGATAAATTATTTAAAAGGAAGGAAGAGTTATTTCACCTCGTGGTTTCAGTCCATGCTTGGCTGATTCATTGCTATGGGCCTGAGGCAAGCTGAGCATCATGGCAGGAATCAGGGTGGAACAAAGCCTCCATCCTAGTTTGCTTTCTGTAGCCATGATAAGCACATGACCAAAAGCAAACTGGGGAAAATGTTTTTTCTTTGTTAAACTTTACAGATCACCATCCAGGGGACCCAAGGTATGAACTCAGAACAGGGACCCAAAGTCGGGAGCTGATGCAGAGACCATGGAGAGATACTGGCTACTGGCTTGTGCCCTATGGCTTGCTCAGTTTTCTTTATTTTTAGAAAACTCATTTATCTATTTATTTTTCCAATACTGGGTTTCTCTGTGTAACCCTGGGACTGACTCTGAAGACCAGTCTGGCCCTGAACTCAGAGATCTGCATGCTTCTGCTTCCAAAGTGCTGGAACTAAAAGCATATGCCAGTACCACCTGGCTCAGGACTACCTGTCCATGGCTGGCAATACCCACATTAATCAGCAATAAAGAAAATGCCCCACAGACTTTCCCACTGACCAGTATAATTGGGGCAATTCCTCAGTTGAGCATCTTTCTTCCCAGGTGACTCTAGTTTGTGTCAAATTAATAAAAAACACTTGCCATCACGGTTTCTCACCTCATGGCCGACAGGAGTTGAGAGAATCATGAGTGCACTATTGAGCTTTCTCTTTTCCGTTGTGTATCTCCATCCCAACCTTCGGCCTATGGGATGGTGCCATCCACATATGAAGTAGAGCTTTCTGACCCATTCCAAAAATAGAAGATGCTTTACTAATCTGCCAGGTAAATCTCAAGCAAGTCAAGTTGACAATCAAGGTTGGGTATCACACACCCAACAACAGGCTTCGGGGGAGAGCTGGATAGACTACAGATGTTCAGAAAGGAAGATAGATTGGGCCTACCTGAGTGTGAAGTCAGCTCTGCTTTAAAGCCCCCTAATTCAGCACCCCACCTTCGGCTCTTCAGAACCGTGCTCACTCACATGGCAATAAGAGCGTGCAATAACCATAGCTCAAGCCTGACCTTTGTCAGTCACCCTGCAGTGCCTGCTTGACTTGAAGCTCCCTGCTCCTGTCCCGCTGGCTCTCAGACCATCTGGCTTCATCTCCTGGATTGTAATATTGACCTTGGGTGTGTCAAGTTTTGGTGACCTGTTGGACTCTTCCCTGCATGGTTCTCGATAGAACACAATGGCACCAGAATGGTGACAGAAATGAGTCCTGACATGTGAGAGCTGGAGCCTGGTGTTCAGTCAATTACAATTAGGAAGTCATTAAGTCAGGCCAGACGCAGAAACGTAGATCAGCCTTATTGTACCTCAAATCTCACTAGAGACCAGTTGACAAGCCACGAAGATTTACACAGCCCATGTTCAGGGAGGGCCCCACGACTTCCCTCTAGGGATAGAAGTCTGGGGAAGAAATAACTAATAGGTGGTTCTGTGAAGTATGAGCAAGGCAGCCCTCTGCCAGCAGGTTTGCTTCTGTGGATTTGACCAACTGTGCATAAAAACTAATAGGAAATCGAGCCAGTACTAAAAATGAACAGAGTTTTCTAGTCCATGTTCCATGACAACTCAGTAAAACACCCCTTTGCTCTTATTTTTTACTAAGTACTGCAGGTGAATGAGAGATGATTTTCAAAGTATACAGCAGTGTGCACTGCTCTGCATAAGGAACTTGGGCATTCTCCGATTTAGGCATCCATGAAGAATCTACGTGGTACCAATGAGCGGCTATAGACTTAAAAAGAACAAGATACTGATGCTCTTTGACTTTGTTACTTTGGAGCCAGAATACAGGGCTCATCAAAGAAACACAGATATTGCATAAATGGGACCAGTTGAAGATATCTCAATTTTCTTTTTAAGTTGATCCGGGAATAATTTACTTTTCTATTTTTCACCTATATTGCATATGTATGATAAATATTAAGATAGAGTGGGAAATGTAGGTGTATACTGTTTTGACTGGAGGCTTCAGTTGGCTTGCCTGGATAGTCCTTGGGTATAGACATCTTCAGTCTGTAGCTTGTGTGTTAATTTAGGTCTATTATGGAAACACTCCTGCACTCTCAAATGTTTCAGATTGGCTGAGGTGGGCTTTGGGTATCTGCATACATGCTTGGCTTTATGTTTGGTGTATCCCTGTACATAACAGTCTCACTTATGTACCTTTAAAGGACTAATAGCTTGCCTGGTACTTTTCAGAGGAACATCCAAGACAGCTGTCCTGACCTGTTTTCTGTTACTCGTAACAGAATGCCTGTGTTTTAGGAAGGAAGTTTTCTTAAAAAGGGAAAAGGTTTACTCATTTCATAGTTCTGGGGGCTGGATAATGCAGGGTCAGGTGACCATATTGGGTGAACTTCATGGATGTATATAGTATAAAACACAAACCTAGCAAGGGCAGAGAGATGAGAAGAGAGGCCCAGTCCCTATAGTCGCTGACTCCTCCCCCTGAGCAAAGCATTCAACATCACAATGTGCCTTTCCAACCTAAACCACTTCCCTTCCCAACACAGAGGAGTTAAGCTTCTAACACAACTCTTTCCTTAAAAATATTTATTTTACGTGTGTGTGTGTGTGTGTGTGTGTGTGTGTGTGTGTGTGTGTGTGTGTAGTGGGGGGTGATGTGTGTGTAGACACAATAGATCCCTGAAGCTGAAGTGGTAGGTGTAGGCATTGGGATATGAACTCTGGTCCTCATAATAGAGCAGCAAGCACTCTTAACCACTGAGCCATCTTTCCAAGTGCTGCTAATACACAACGTAAGCTACATCGTCAAACTATGGCAACACACTCTTAGGTATCCTCATCAAATCTTAAATGTATTTTTTTTGCTTTCTTCAATTGCTTTTAGATTTGTGTATGTATGTATGTACACACGCATGCTGGCATGAATGTATATATTCTTTTGTAAACCCTCTGTGTGAGTGTTGTGTTGTGATGATATGCATGTGTTTATGCATGTTTATGTGTGTAAGTGTGGGCACATGAAGTCAATGGTGTTGTGGGATATTCACTGTGTCTGCTTCTGTGGCACTGACCATACCCACTGAGAGGTGGAGCCAGGGACAGAAGTGACCTGTGGAACTGGGTCTCCGAAGGAGGCCAGGTACGCTCTCTTGCTGGCGGGACGTGGAGAGAGGAGCATCCAGTTCCAGCTGCTGCATTCATCTGTCTGTGTTGTGAGTTGTTTCTCCCTTAATAAACATCTATTCAGCCTATTTGTTTATCCTGACCCTTATTAAACCGCAATACAATGGTGCCCATGTGGAGACCAGAGGGCCTTCTGAGATGTCCTTGCTTTCCACCTTGTGAGAGACTCGGCCTCTCATTATTCACCAATTCGAATGCCAGGTTAGGGTGTATTTTGTCTCTTCCTCCCATCTTGCTGTAGGAGTGCTGGAATTATACATGTATACTACCACTTCTGGCTTTCCATGGGCTCTGGAGGTTTGAACGTAGGTTTTCACACTTGTATAGTAAATGCTTTACCAACTGAGCCATTGCTGCAGTCCATGACTATTTGTTTTTAAGACAGAGTTTTGCTATATGGCCCAGGTTTGCTTTGAACTCACTATGTAGCGGAGGCTGGTCTTGAACATGTAGTGATCTTCTTATTCCTGTCTCTCAATTGGTAGGATTATAAGTGTATGTCACCATGCCCTACTTCTAATGGTATTCTTTCTTCTTCCTCCTTACATTTGTTTATTTGTTCATGTGTGTGTGTGGAGGTCAGAGGATGAGCCTTAACAGTCCTTTTTCTCCTCCTGCCATGTAAGTTAAAGGGATTGAGACTCAGATGTCAGGCCTTAAGGGCAAGTAGTATCTTTGCTCGCTGAACCATCTAACTGACTCCCTAATGGCATTTCCTATACAGGCTGGGATAATCTACTGGCAACTCAGTCTTTTGAGGCCAAGCGAGCATGCTGAGCTTGCTCTAGAGCACAGAAAGAAAGTTCTGGGTGAGAGTGTTCATATACCCTTATGGTTTTTGCTTCTTACCCTTCCAAAGATAAATATTGAGTTTCAATCAGCTAGGAGTTGACAATCATGTTAGAAACAGGGAAAGCTATGCAACTATGAGTCGGCAGTTTGTTTCTGAGTATGTCATTGTGAATGGCAGAGGGGGAAGGTAGAGAATGTAAGTGACATCAGGAAGTTAACTCACCTGCCACCAGCTATCTCACCACCCTAGTGTACTGCACACCTTTGTGACAAGACGATGCAGGTGACACATTACCTGCTTCTGAGACCCTTTGAAACTCTTGAATCGATTATATTCCTAACCCATGAGACAGTTTTTAAAACTATCTAGTTAGATTTTAGCTATGATTCCAGTTTCCCCAACAAAAAGTAACTTAGGGGAGGAAGTCTATTTCCTGATCACAGTCCATTACGGCAGGGAAGACAAGGCAGGAGGGATAGAAAGCAGCTATTGACATCAGGTCAAAGTCAAGATGAGAGAGAATGAATACTGCTCAGAACACTTCCTCTATTCTTATAAAGTACAGGACCTAATCGTAGGTCACCAGAGTAGCCTCACTGCCCCTCCCGCTTTGCAGATAGTTCTTGGGTATTCATGTATCAGGTGCTTTCCTCTGCACCCAAACTCCTGATGAGAAGCTATGCAGCAGAAGAATGCTTTGCTTCAGTTCATGCCTTTGTGGCTGGGGAGGCAGCAGCTGCTGGAGCTCTGGTCTTGGGGAAGAGCTTACCAGTTGGTCACATTGATGCAGACAGGGGCTCCATTGGATCAAGAGCACACTATATAAACCATAAACCCCTGGTGATCTGTTTGTACCAGCCAGGCTTCACCTCTTACTGGTATGTCCACATGCACCTCAACACATTTGGCCCAACGCATTTATAGATGACAGGATTGTATCACAGTGTGAAAAGGATGGATGCCTGTGTAAGATTCCACAACCTCCCCAAACAGCATCGCTAGCTGGGAATCAAGTGTTCAAACATATGGGCCTTTGGGGGATGTTTCACATTCAATACAGAACACTTTAAAATCCCTATTTATAAACATGTTCTTCATATATTGAATTAAGGTTCTCTTAAGACTGTCTAGGTATTTAAAAGCATCTTAGAGGTCAAACCAATGAGAGTTAGGTTAATTATTAGAACTAGTTAAACAGAGTTTTGAAATGGAAGGCACTGGATGTCTGAAGATGTCACATGTTCCTTCATGGTAGAAGTTAAAGCAGAAGCCAGTGAGATGATAAAGGTAGAAGGGTCTACAGAACGAATATCAGGAAACCTCAAAAAATGGCTCCCAGACAGCTTCCTTACCCATATTCTTGTCAAGTAGCCTCTTTTTAGGAGGGATGCTTCCAATGGGACAGGTCTGCAGAAGAATGTGACAACTATAGTGTCCTGCTTCCCTTGGTTGGTTTCCTGGTCCTTTACCTGAAGGCAAAAGCCAGCTTTTCTGTGGTGAGCCACTGTATAGAGAGGACACATGACAAAGAACAGAAGGAAGTCCTTGGCCAGTGCTCTAGAGGAAGCTGGGAACTCCAGCTCAGAAGGAGCTGACTTGTTAACCACTCATGAGTTAATCATTCCCAAGTCAGGCCTGCATATGCCTATAGTCCATGTACCTCATCACATGTGAGATCTCAAAGCAGAAGACCCAGGTGAGAAACTAGAGAGAAACTAGGAAATAAAAAAATATTTTTTTCAAGCCACTTAGTTTAAGTATAACTTGTCATAATAATAAACAAATACAGTGTAGTGAATCCTTGTCTTCTATTGCCCATCTAAGTCTGAGGGTTTATGAGTTCAGGGTTTAAGAAGGAGACTTGGAGGTAGTGAACACACTGGTGCCTAAATGTTACTTCTTTTTCTTTCTTCTTATTAAATCCAATAAATAGTTGTGCTTATCTGTTGGGATTCATTTTTCTTTGTACTCAGACTTGTCAGCTGGCTGAAGCCTTATTAGGCTGGTCTGAGAAAGTGAGCTAATTCAAGCAAGAGCCTTCAGAAGCAGTAGGAAGTCCAGCGAGGAAAAGGAAGATGCCATCTGGCTGCTAATGCAGTGTGCTTTGCATGTGAAATAAGAGTGATCACAGCTCATATCAGCAATCGGGAGGTGTCATTGATTGCTCTGGGTCTCAGCAGTTCTTGATAATCTAGCCTATTATTTTCACTGTTAGCACCAGGGCCCATCAGGGCTGGGACTGAATGGTTCCTTCAGTCATCCATTTGAGATGCTGACACCATGGCTTTCTGCATAGATGTATCTGTGACTTAAATGCTCTTGGTTCAATAAAGGAATTAGAATGCTTTATCGTCATGGTAGGAAGCCCTGGCAGGCTTTGCCACTGCCGTTTCCAAGGATCTATTACCTTGCAAGCTCAAACTACGTAGTTAATGTTCTGTGTGGAGATTTCCAGTCTTCATGGCTGAAAACAGAGAGACAGTGACACGCTTGGGCTTAATGCTGTTGAAGAAAACACAAGCTGCAGTTGGAGATGCAAGTGATTTAAATAAAAGATAAGTCAGCACGTAAGCCTTTCGTTCCCCACCAGGCGGACTTCACAAGGTTTGAACAACAGTGTATTTTAAGTCACTGGAATATTCTAGAAGAGAGCCCCCCAAGGAGATCCACCATGTGAAAATTGTCTCGTGTTCCCAGCCCATTGTGCATTGTACCCCAAATGAAAATTACCTGTCTCTTTTGTGTGTGAGTGTGTGTGTAATTCTCATGTATTAATCAGACAAAAGCATGGAGTTAATTATAGCATTTTAACACATGTACATAATGTATTTTGATGATAGTCACCCTCCTATGCTCTCATGCCCATCTCTTCTTCTAGCCCTCACCACATTTTTCTTTTAGTTCTATGTCCTTTATTTTTCTCTAAATCCAACATATGAAAGAAAATGTTCTGTCTGCCTTTGTGAGACTGGTTTATTTTTCTTATAATGCTCTCTAGCTTCCATTTTCCCAAGTGGCAGTTTTCTTCTTTGTGACATAATACAACTCTGTTATATATTTATTGGCTCATTAATACTATATGCATATATCACATTTCCTTAATCCATTCATCAGTTGATGGATACTCAAGCTGATTTTATAGCTTGGCCACTGTGAGTTTAACTTCAGTGAACAAATTGTGCAGGCATTTACAGCTAACTGACTTAGAGCCCTTTGGGTATATATCCAGGGATGGTATAGTATAGTTGGATCATGTGACAGATATTGCTTTAATTTTTTAAAGGAACCTCTATATTGATTTCCACAGTGGCTTTGCTAACTTTCATTCCCACCAACAATATTTATAAGACCACAATCCTCATCAATATTTGTTTATTTTTGTGTGGATGTCTGCTTTTGTGTTTGTTTTTGTTTAGCTCAAGACAGGGTCAAATGTATTTTATGCTGGCCTCAGACTCATTTATGTAGCCAAGGATGACTTTGAATGGTTGACCCTCCTGCCTCTTACTCCCAGTGCTAGGATCTTGGATGTATGCCACCACATCTAGCTCATGTGGTACCGTGAACGGAACCAGGGCTTTGTGGATGCTAAGCAAGCATTTTATCAACTCAGCTACTTGCTAACTGGAAACCTGACCCTAAACCTAAACCTAACCCTCAAACCCTAATCTTAAACCTCATAGTTTTGTTATACATGGTAACTAATAGTTTATCTCAGGAGCTGTTTTGTGAGTGGACAGAGGATAGAACACTGAAAAGCCTGTGATGTGTTGGTGGTTGCAACTGCCACCTCCAACATCCATTGGTGGTGTGCTCAGCACAGTGGTTCATATATTCTAACTGTACACACATTTCCATTTTCAAAGTTTTTCACCAAGTAGTGTATCAGAGACTACTGCAGAAAGAATATAGTTAGAAAAGCAGAAACCCAGCCTATGAATCCTTTCTTTAAGAATAAATTGGACTCTTGATGGTAAGGTCCTATTGCTGAAGGCAACATCTACACATCTTATTTAACATGGTGAAATTGAGCTGATGCCTACATAGAACCTTCAGCCCTATGGACCAGTATTCATGGTACTGGAAGATACTCTGCACACATCCAGAGGAGAAAGATGAACATCAATCACCAGGTACAAATTCTTCAATATACAATGATGACCTATCTGTAAGATGCACTAGTGTAATCGTGGCATAAAGCTTGTGGTGTAACCAATTAATTTCCGACTTGAGTTAAGGCTCACTCCATAGTTGGAACCCATCCTCAACACTGCTCAGGTGGCCAAGAACTTGAAACTACATAGGCTAGGAGAAAACCAAATACTACTGTTCTGCTAAAGGAACATGGCAATAAAATGACCCCTAACAACATTTTGCTATACTCATAGATCAGTGCCTTGCTTATCCATCAACAGAGAAGCTTCCTCCTTCAGGAGACAGGAACAAATACAGAGACCCACAGCAAGACAATCTGCAGAGAGTGAGAGACCTTGAAACATACTCAGTTTCAGATGGGATGTCTTCATCAATCACTCCTCTCCATGTTCAGGGAACTCTGTGGTAGAGGAGGTAGAAAGATTGTAAGAGCCAGAGGGGATGAAGGGCAAAGATACAAGGCTTTCTAAATACAGCTGGACTGATGCACAGAGACTGAAGACAGAGAAATGGACACAAATCCCCCATCCCTAACCCAGAGGCTTTCTCCAATGGATAAGTGCTTGCAAATGGAAAATTAATTTTCTTCAAAGGAGTCTCACTAGGGTACAAATCACTCATAAGGGCAGGACCCGTGTCCAGCAGTAGACAGCCAACACATCGTGAACTCAATGGCATCCATGGAGATTCTTTAATCTCATGATGTTTTGTTAGGCATTTCTTTTTTTCATCCTTCCTTCCTCTCTTCTCCCCCACCTCTCTCTCCTTCTTTCTTCCTTTCTGCTTCACAGGTTACACACACACGCACACATGCACGCACACACGCGCTTCTGGTTTTGGGTTTTTTTTTTTTAAGGAATTCCTTTGTCTGTGAACGTCTGTGTCTCCATGTCTTATATGTGTTTCTTGTGATTTTTCTTTGGCTCTTCTATTTGTTTGTTTTGTCTACTCCAACATGTTTTCATGTTACTCTAATTTATTAATATTTAGATGTCTGTTTGTTTTCTAACAAGAGACAGAAAGGGTATGGATCCAGATGAGAGGAGAGGTGGATAGAATCTCAAAGGACTTTGGAGAGGGGAAACCATATTCAGAATATATTGTATGAAGAACATCTATTTTCAATAAGAGCAAAATAAGAAAAAAAAGAAGAAACTGACTCTATGGAAAAAGAAAAACAATGATGAAATCTTAAAGCTGAAGGGAAGAGGGTAGGAGGGTGTAGAAGAGTTGAAGGAGGGCTAACTATGTTCAAAATACATTGTATGAAATTATCAAGGAGTTAATAACATATTGTTGAAATCATGGTAAAATACAAATAAAAGGACTGATCACTTTTGTCACCACTGTCTAAGTCTAGAACTTTTTGTTACCGTACAAGGAAGTTTCATGTCTGTTGAATTGTCATTCTCTAACTCCCCCTCCCTGAACTCTCAGCAGCCATTAGTCTGCTTTTTGTCTCTCTGGGTCAGTCTCTTTGTACATTTTATAAACCTGGAACCAGACAGAGCCCTTCCATATAGCATGCTATGCATCAGCATTCCATTCTTTTATATAGCGGAATAATATTCCATGGTATGAATATTCGAATTTTGTGATCTTTTCTTCAGTTGATGAATTCGAGTTGTGTATGTGTTTCTGTGTTGTTTTGAGCCAGGGTCTATGTAAGTTCAAGGGTGGCCTTGAACTTCTAATATTCCTGTTTTCATCTTGTGGTGTTTGCATTGCAGTCCTGGTGATAGACACCGGTGCTTTGTGTATTCTGGGGAAGAACCAACTGAGCTACAACTTCAGTACATATGCCCTTTTAAAATATTCATTTATTCATTTATGGATGAGATCTCTATTATCAAGCTTGGCCCTATATTCCTGGGCTTATATGTGCATCTTGCCTTAAATATCCCAGGTTAAATTATTTTTTAAACATTAATTAACAAAACAATATTAAGTTAAAATCATCATATATATATAATGTATATATATATATATATATATCATAAACTATTGGTAGATAAGCACATTATTAATGACAATGTGTGACTAAACTTCAGAAATAGGGTCCTTTCTTGTATGTTTGTTTAGGAGACTGGCCACAGGAGGGGACTGTTTTTATTGAAAGCAAAGATTCATGACTCAACTTTACCTTCTGAAATGCTAAGGCCAGCATATAAAAAAGTGTTTGGAAGATGTGGTTCCCTGGAGAAAAGGGACCTTCTGCACGCTGACAGTTAGTTTAGTTACCTTTGCTGGTCTGACATGGACAAACTGAAGTTACAAAAGGGACACGTGATCCCAGGGCCAAGATCCTCAAAGCTTTTGGAGCAGTTCTAGGAGGAAGAAAGGGAAGGAGGGAGGGAGGGAGGGAGGGAGGGAGGGAGGGAGGGAGGGAGGGAGGGAGGGAGGGAGGGAGGCTTTTCTGCTGACAAGTGTCTGGAGGCCGCATTCCCACCCTCAATTCTGGGCACTGTGTTGTTGATGTGTAGGATGGCTCTACTTCAGTCATTCAAATGATCACCCTTTCCCTGTATGGTTGGGATTTTCATGATTCTAGTATGTTTCTCTGAGTAGTACTATTGCACTGGGGTCATGTTGAGCTTTGAGAATGGAAGGAATATAGGATGAGAGAATTTATCATCAGAGATCCTGGCAGTTAGAAAGGAAGACTGGGGAGGTTAGAGGTGTCTCTAACCCTTGTTCTGATAATAAGAGCTAGGCAGCTGTATATATGCATACATACATACAAATATATATATTTGACACAGGATCTTGAGAACATACATTTGTGCTAAAATGTTTTCACATGTATTTAGTGTGTGTGTGTGTGTGTGCGCGCACATGTGTGTTTGACAAAGGATCATGCTGTAAGCCTAGCCTTGTGTCAGCCCTGTCCTGATCCATTGTCTCAACCTCCTGAGTGTTAGGATTCAGGAATATTGTGTCTGAGAAGAGCTAACGAAGAACCCAAGAAAGTAAGCAGGTATCCGATAAGAGGAACGGGGCTCCTCAGATGGAGGTTTTCTTGTAGTTTATGTAGACTGTGGCTAGTTTCAGTCAAGTCCTCTTTGTATTTGGAGGTTCTTATGTCAGTCTTCTTTTGACATCCTTATCGTAATTTGTCAGTTACAGCAGAAGAGAAAACACAGCTAGCTTCTTAACCAGGGGAGGTGGAAACATAGGTGTTAGCGTTTTTCATACCATTTGTAAATCTTCTTTTTAAAAAAAAAACACGTGGATTCTGGTTTTGTTATAAATTCTTAAGATGCCTTATACAAGAGAAGAAGCTATGGTGGAGATGACTAGCAATCACTTTCCCTTTAGAAAATCAGGTACCACGCATGTAGCCACACATCTGTGGGGCAGTGGTGCCTGGTGTACTCCACCCCTATAGGTCCCAGGTGTGATCTGCCACTTCAACCCCAATTTCTGGCGTGAGAATTTCTTGACCCATCCCACCCCCCGCCGCAATTAGGACCTAGGTTGCTCATACCTTCAAATGCACAACATATGGGTTCAGGTGATTCCAGCCCAAGAGCATGGTTCATCCACCTATGTCAGACGAGTTTTTAAGGAAGCTGCACTATTTATCTGGGTTGCTATAGTTCCCACATTATGATGACTCAGCACATCCTTCAGAAATGCACATGACTAAATGTCACTTAAAAGTGCATTAGTGTTGGACATAGATGCTCAATTCATCATCCTTCATTAACGTATTCTATTTTAAATTACACTGTATGTGTATGTCTGTAAGGGAGTATGTGGATGTCAGTTCAGGTCCTTAGGAAAGTGAGGAGGTGTTGGACCCTGGAGCTGGAGTGATGTGAGTCATCTGACATAGGTGCTGGGAACCAAACCCAGGCCTTCTCCAAGAGCAGCATGTGCTCTTAACTACAGAGCCATTTCTCCTTTGGGCTGGAAGCATTGGCAACATCATATATCACAGGGCCCAGAGTGTTTCCCAGTACATCACAAGGGGTGTTAATCGCCATATGCTGAATTTTGTAGCACAACCTGACAAGCATTTACATTTTTACAAGCATTTACATTTTTATTTAAGACATGCCCAGAAAGGCTTAGTTGGAGCCCACAAGGGTTCTTCACGTTTCTGGGCCAAGGCACAGAGTTAGGTGTCATACCATAGGTTCCTCCAGAGCCCAGCTCTTCATAGAGAAATGTTAAAGTCATTAGCATTTGTACTGTGCAGGCATTGCCTGTGTTTGAAAATCCCCACTAGCAGGGAGCTCACTACTCTAATTTATAACAATGAAACATTTCCTCAGTTGTATTTATGCAAGCAAACTCAGCAGCTATCCTTATTTATCATATTTCCCAAACAGATTGACTTCAGGGTTACCTTCATTCAAAATTATTCAGCAAAGTTGCTCATAGTCTTTTATGGTAGGGCTCTTCCATAGCTGAACACTGGTGATTGGGTGGCTGAAGGTTCTGAGGAGGGTGTTTCTTGGATGTCTAGTATGCACCGGTTCCCTGACTTGTCAGTACATTACCTCAGCCTCTGCTCCTAGTGCCACATTTATGTGTCTGTGCCTTCTCTCTCCTTCAATCACATAAAATCAATGGCCCACAGTATTCCAGCATGACCCTGCCCTAACCCCACTAATGAAATCTGCAATGACCCCATTTCTAACTAGTGTCACATGTGGAGATGTTGAGAGTTAGCAATTTCATCATATCTTTTGTGGGGAAAGGATGGACTCAGTTCAACCAATAAAACACACTTGATCTGTTTTTCCTTGTTCAGGAACTGAACTCAGCCTTGGCTAAATGCCTAAGAAGAAAACATCTCAAGTTCTGTTTGGGACTAAGGAGCTGCAAGCCTGGCCCCTCATCTCATGACACCCAGGAATATTAGAGAGGGTTCTACAAAAGGATGCAGCATCATTGATAAAATGATTCTTCACTGAGTGGGGAGGCTGTGGCTTGATGTGATGGTTTATTGCTAATTCCTTAGCTCTCCTTTGGTGGGTTTGGGTTTCAGCACTGCTCTATCTCTCAGCCTTTTCCAATGCTCACAACACTGTCTTGTTTCATCCCTGTGCATCTCTATCCACTTAGCTCATCTTATTGAACCTCACTTTCGGTGGCTTTAGTTAATAAACATAAAATCAATTCTGTGTTTTTGCCAGCCACACATGCTCAGTATTGGTATTCCTGGCTGTCTTCGGGGGCAGGGGAGGCGTGCCTTTCCCCAGAACCACTGCTGGAATTTAGGTGGTATGAGCTCAGAGGGCGTGTTTTAAGAAGCACTCACTTGCCTTTTGCTGCACCCAACAGAACATTCCATCTCACATCTGAGGACGAGCACTCCTCCATGAGTTCAGTTAAGGCAACGGCTCTGGGACAAATGGCCAGGCAGGGAGGAGAGAGAAAGGCACCTTAGTCATCTGGATGAGTATCAGGATCACTTCTGGAGGTGCTGCTTCCACATCTGGATTGCCTGAGTTGTTTGACAGGCAGTTTCACGACAGGATACCTTGTCTTTAGGTGCAGTGGAAAGATGACCCCAGATAGGGAATCCCAGAAGCTGAATGCTAGAAATGCCAACAGAACCACCTTCCTTATCTATGAAACAAAACAGCAACACCACAGTCTGTTGAAAGCCAATGGCTGTCTAGAGTTGGGAGCATGCTGTTCTGTCCATGATCCATGTCCATTATGGATAAGGGGAAGTACTAGAATTCACTCATAAACACATACACACTCCTGTATTGGATTTGTGTTGCTTGTATTTTGTAACATTTTCTCCTTAGCAATACAGTTAGTGTTTTTTTTTTTTTTTTGTAGGATGTTAGTTGTTCTTCTAAAATCATTTTAAATAACTATCATATTTCATTTAAATGACCATATAACATTTCAATGTATGGGTGTAATATAGTTAATCTCATGTATTTTTGGGCCTGTCTCTAGTTTTTCTGTAATAAATAATGCTTTCCAAGCTTTCTTCTGTGCAACTGACTGTGTGATATCTTGCCTGTACAAATAAAGCTTGTCTGAAGATCAGATAATGGAGCTAGCTAACCATGGAGGTCTGGAGGTTTGTACAGACAGACAGGAAGTGAGATAGCTGGACATCGAAGCCGAACTCATGCTCTTTTCCGCTGGGAAGCTAGTGAGATAAAGGTGGCTTTGGCTCGCTTCTTCTCTCTGATCTCTCAGCATTTTCCTCTGTATCTGACTCCGGGTTTTTATTATTTAGACCCATTAAGAACTCCATTTACAACTGACAGCATGTGTCCTTCTCAGGCCTGGCTTTGTTGTGTTTTCCCCCTCTTTTTGCTTGATGCATATGTATTCACTCAGCAGCAGCAGTTTCTAGTTGCTCTCCCCGACTATATTAAGCTCTTAGAGTCTTTGTTCTCGTCCTTGAAGCATGTGTATTTTCAGTATTAAAATAACTCCTTTGAAATAAAACAGAGTTGGAAAGCATTATACTCTACTACAAAACACACAGGAGAACTGGCTGTCTATTATCCTGCTCAGGCTGCCATAACAAAATGCCACAAACTGAGAGGCTTAAACACTATAGATTTGTTGTCCAGGGATGCTGGTAGAATACCTGCCTTCCATTCATGAAGCCTTGTGTTTGAGTCACAGGACCACATAAAGTAGGCACAAAGGTGCGTACTCAGGTTTAAGGGCATCAGAAAACAGAAGGGTGTGGGATATCAGGATCACCTTGGAGTATGCCTGCCATCACCAGCCATACTACTTCCTAGTGGATCAATTTCTAATGTTGAATTCCATTTCTGACACATGAGTGTCTTAAGCTATTAAACATTTATTTTTATCCCTTCTCTTTCCCTTCCAATTTAGCTGTATTACTTCTTAAAACATACTTGTATACTGTGTTGCATTATGTTTTATCATGATTATATGCATGTCTACAGTGGCTACGCCTGTGTCTCAGAGATATATAGTGCACACTGCTCAGTTTGAATAGAATTGGCCCCCATAAACTCATAGGGAGAGGCACTATTAGGAGGGGTGGCTTTGTTGGAGGAAGTGTATCACAGTTTACTTCTTGTTGCCTGTAGATCGAGATGTAGATCTCGGTACTTATCCAGCACCATGCCTTCCTGCAGGCTGCCATGCTTCTCACCATGACAATAATGATATAAACCACCCCCAATTAAGTGTTTTCCTTTATAAGAGTTGCCATGACCATGGTGTCTCTTCACAGCAATAGAAACCCTAAGACATTTGCCAACTGTTTCTCCAAGGTGCGGGTGCTATTGTTTCCAGCTTTAGATATAATGTAGTTTTTTTGTTTTCTTTTTAGAATGGCTTGGGATCTGTTCTTTGTTTCTGGGTTTCTGAAATATGATAATATGTCCTTTGTACTTTAATATTCACTTAATGATCATTTTCAATTTGAAGTTTCATCTATATTTCCTTTAGCTCTGCAACTTTCTTGTGTTATTATTACTATCAGACATGCTTCCCAGTATTTTCTGTTTTATTTTCCAACTCCTATTCTTCAAGTTTTGGGCATTCTTGCTTAATCTTTAGCATCCTTGCCTTTGATTCTTATTGTATGTCCTCTTTAATTAAAAAACAAATCTGCCTTATTTTCTTGTACCTTACTGAGTTTATAAGTCTGGCTTTCTTTTTTCTTTTATTTCCAGCATTTTCTAAATGGGCTTTATTCGTGTTCGAAAATGGCATCTTATTCTTGAATTAAATGTAATAAACAAAATTTTCTTTTGCTTTCTGTGTTGTTCTTGTATCTCTGGGGTACCTGAGGGAGGAACACACTGTGAGGAGGGGTTGTCTTTGGGTCTTACTCTCCACTGTGGAGGTTTTCTCAGTACAGAGAGTGGGGGGCCATTAGCTTCCCATCTTCCAAACCACTTCCTGCACACTGTCCTGTCTCATGCATGCACCCTATGTGTCCAAATGGATATCCCACCTGGTAGTCAGCACTTGGGATTTTGGGGGAGGCAAACTGGCTGCTGTTCAGCACTGTCATCCCTACCAGCTCTCTGATGCAAGCCTTCTTTCCTCCGCAGGATGCTGACCACACTTGCATTTGCTGTCTTAAATGTTGTTGGAGTTGCTGACGTCTCTGGTTTTTAACAAGACAGCCTGTGTCTCAGAGCCTTTTCTGTTGGTGTCCTGGGAACCTCTTTTCCAGTGAGGGAGAACATGTCATTCTGCCATTTAAACCCCCACAGCACCCAGAGTGTCTTTAAATGATCTTTTACTTCCCTGGTGGGAGAGGCTGATCCAGATGTCCTTGTCAAGGCGGAGGACCCTAAAGCCAAGACACTTTCCCCACCACACACTGCTTTGATGGGTACATAAGAAAATGGAGAAACTCAAATCCCATGGAGGACTTTTCCAAAATGTAGCAAATGGATAAATGGTCTATTTGAATTATGAAATTTCTTGTTTGACAGTGCCCATGGCTTGTAACTACTTGGTCCAAATTAGATTTCACAGAAACATTATGTCTTGATTATAATATTAGAATTCTACAGCCAGGCACACAATATGATTTGAAGGCCACAAACTCGCTAACTGTCAGACCGAATCTCCCTGAGCTCTTCTGTTTGGCTTTTACTAAAACAGAAAACTCGCCAAAGCTTTTCTGGCCAGAAGGAAGCAAAGTAAGGACAACCGCATCAGTTCTATAGTGGCTTGGTTAGGATGGTACTGCCTCTCATGACACAGTCGAGGTGACGGCGGCTGTTTGTGATTGAGCAGCACCAAAAGGACTTCACTTTGATACTCTCCAAAGCTTCAAAAAACATGGTCCTAGGTGCCCACACTCCAGGCTGGGGAGAGGCACAACTTATGAAAAGCCTTAGCTACTTACTCTGTGTTTGCAATTTTCTGAACTGAAACTGGCATGGTTTGCATTAGCCAGTGCTCTGCAAATCGTGGAGAAGGAATTGAAACCAATTCTTTGGCATATATGAAAGCTGAGCCTGTGGTTCCTGGCTCCTCAGAGGGCCTCGTGGGAGTCCCAGTGTAAAGTGATCTCTTACAAGACTGATTGCAACCGTGAGCCAAGCAACATCTGTGCGCTCTCTCTCTCTCTCTCTCTCTCTCTCTCTCTCTCTCTCTCTCTCTCTCTCTCTCTCTCTCTCTCTCTGTCTGTCTCTCTCTCCAGTAAACATTTCACATGTAGAAACTGGAGTTTTCTTTAGCTTTCTCTTTTCTTTTAATGGTAAGTAGATTGACTCATTAAACAGACATACATCACTTAGAGAAGCATCATCCACATTTAAAATACATATTGGGGAGATTCTGCGTTGATAACTGTGTCACCCATCTGAAAGATAGGATGGTTCACTCTTGCTTAAATATTGCCTTGAGTTTGAGGGAAAGGTGCAGGACATCAGTTTAGAGGTGCATACAGTCCAAGTTACTTCCCTCTACCTTTTCAAACCGTTTATTAGTGAGGTTACCATTTGGTAAGGCCTTTTATCCCACAGCTAGTCGTGCATTCTACCCTTTCTAGACCTCAAGTGGAGGAAGTGCTTCCATTTCGTACCAGCATCTACGATCTGATATGAGATTTCCACCATACCACAACAGTAGCCAAAAGGAGGGAAGGCTGGGTTAGAAGAATTTTACAGCCAGACAGGCAATATGATTTGAGAACCACAAACTCAGTGGCTGTCAGCCTCAATTTCCAGCAGCCAGAAGCTGGAAAGGTTACAGAGACTAATGAAGGCAACTTTATTCCTTGACACATTTGCTGGGGGCTGGCCCTGAAGATGGGCAGGGGCCAGGACACTTCATTGCCAGCATCTTGAAAAGGTTCAAAAGTCAAATTTGCAATCCAAGCCCCAGAGTGTGGCTTCTCAAGACACTGCTGGAACCTTTGGTGAGAGAGGAGGCGCTTCTGTCTCTTGAACCAGCTCTGCTAAAAATGCATTCTCAGCACACTTGGTTGGACCTATGAATGGATTCCGATCATGTGTATGTGTGTGCGTGTGTGCGCGCGCGCGCATGCTCACACATATATGCTCATGTGGGTGGGGATGGGGTGGTGTGCACTTGTGTATGCATGTATACAGAGGTCAGAGACTGGGGTCCAAAAGAAATTCAGGACAAATGACTGATTGTGGTGCGTATTAGCATGCCAAATCTGGCCTCCAGACTCTCTCATCCTCACAAACACCCTTGACAGAGTCCGTGTTAGCATCCTGGCTCTTCTCATCCAGTCTCCCCCCCCCCAAATTTTTCAAGGGCTTCCCTTCCCCCAGCTTCATATTCCATATAACTGCCATTTCAGCCATGTGCCCATTTTCTTTTGCTCTCTCTCTGTCTGTCTCCCTGTGGGTGTGTGTGTGTGTGTGTGTGTGTGTGTGTGTGTGTGTGTGTGTGTGTGTGTGTTTCCCTCCCTTGGTCGTCCTCTCTTGTTTCTCCCTCCTCTCTTTCCTGCCATGGTCCAGATCTAGTCTGCTGACCATATTCAGTGTACTGCCTTCCCTTCCCTTCCTGTTCTGTAATCTTCTAGATGCCTCTGGCTGTACTGTCCCTCCTAACTACAATAGAAACCTCCCCCTCAGCCATACTTTGGAGCAGTCATACCCTTACTTTTTAAAAGACAATCTTGAGTGTTGTTCTTCACACACCAACCACAGTTGATTTGTTTATGTATCTTATTAAGACAGGCTCACTCACGAGCTGGGAGCTCACCAAGCAGACTAGTCTGACTGTCTAGTGAGCCCCGGGGCTCTGCCTGTCCCTGCCTTTCTAGTATGTGCCACCATGCCATCACATAGGTGCTGTTGATGGATCTGAGGTCCTCATGCTTGCAAGACAATTTCTTTACCAAGAGAGCTACTTCACACTTCCAAGATAGTGTCAATGGGAAGGATGTAAACAATATTCTTAAAATATGTGATCACAGGCTTCTCATCACTTAGCAAGGCAACCCACTTCCAGCCTCTTTAGAAGTGAGAACAATTGGTAAAAGTAATGATTTTAGTAGGAAAACTCCAACTTCTTTGCAACCCAGGAGAAGAATCTATGGTCACAGTTGTCTCTAGCTGATAAGTGCATCTAGCCCCTTTTATCTACAATGTCTACAATGGTTATTTGTGTCTCTGAGAATATTTTTTTTTAATGTCTTCCACTTAACTTTATAAGTAAGTCAAAATTTCCTTTTTACTTATGTTTGGGGCTGATGCTACTATTGAATACTATTGGCATATCAATTTTTTAATCTCCTCTGAAATGTAGACCATAGTATTTTTCTACAGGATCATGATGAACACTCCCTTCTTGTCTGGCCTTGACAGGTGCTCACAATGTCACTCGGAAGGAATCACACGTCCTAGCCTCTGGCCTCTCTGGGAACCATATTTTGGATAATCACATTGATATTCTAAAAATAAACATTTACAAAATGCTCCCAAGGAAAATGTTTGTGTATGTGTACATGCGTGAATGTGCATTTCATCTATAATTTAGGGTCTTGAAGATTTTTACCAGAACATGGACTTATAAGGAAAGCTGCCAATCTATGAGCATGATTGCAGACCATTTACAGTTTATATTAATTTGTAATCCATTAAGCAGACAGGAGGCAGTTAGTGTGTTCAGACCTAAGCCAGACCAATGGGGGAGAGTAGGAGCTCCAAGCACCGTGCAAGGAAAGATATCATGGGACTGAGTACAAGGTTCTGAGACGGGCATTCAGTTTTGCTAGCAATTACTTTAGTAACTCACTTTTGTTCTTATTATTTTTAACTCTGTGTAGTTGTGTGTATCTGTTTGTGGGCTTGTACACTAGTGTGCAGTGCCCGTGGAGGCCAGAGGCATCAGATCCTCCAGAGCTGGAGTTGCAGTTTATTGTGAGCTGAAGGATACGATCCAGGTTCTCTGCAAAAGCATCACATTCTTGTAAATGGAGGTTTCTGTCCCAAACAAACATACAGAGGCTTGCATTGATTAAAAACCATTTGACTGACAGCTTCTTCTTGGCTAGCTCTCTCTTAATTATTAGCACATTTCTATCAACCTATACATCTCCACGTGGTCTTGGCTTACCAGAGAATGCCCATGTGTCCTATCTTCCCTGTAGCTACACAGTATCTCTCCCATGACTCACTCTCCGAGTTCCTCTCCCAGAATTCTCCTAGTCTGGTAGCCCCACCTATACTTCTGCCTGGCTATATCCTGCCTGTCCATTGGCAGAAACAGCTTTATTCATCAACCAATAAGAGGAACATATATTCACAGCATCCAGAAGAACATCCCCCCATCTCATTCTCTTAGCTGCTGAGCCATCTTCAGCCCCTGGTTGTGTAACTCTTAATTGTGTAATGGGGAGGGGGGGTTCATTCACTGAAGCATTTAGCTTCCTCACCTGTCTAATTAGGAGTGATGAGTAAGCTCTGAAAATCCTTAGCTCTAGAATCTGTCATTACAGGCATCACGCCTTCATAGTGCTGGTTGGTTCCTCAAAACCACACCAGTGCTGCGTACAGAGCACTGCAAGGGATCTAGGATACAGGCTCACAGGACCCTTGCCACCTTAAAGGGAGACAGGTCCCATGGCACCCTCAGCCTGTTTTGAGTATGGGACAGTTTTCTCCCAAGTCAGTGCTTAGCACAAGCCTTGCTTTTCTGGTGTCACCTTCTCTACCTGTGTGAGCTCTTAGTCACTGGGGAGGAGACTTTCTGTGTTTCCTGCTGCATTTGATTCCTCTGAGAAGCAAGGTACCTGCCTCTAACTTCCTCTGTTTGGTTCTTTCGATTGCACTCAGTATCTTGGCAGAGATTGGTGGAGTCATGGGCCCTGCTCTGTTGGAGAGCTGTTTCCTTCATCTACTCACATTTCACCATGACCCAGAAATCCTTCCAATCTCGTGCGCAAGCACACACACACATGCTCATCTCTTCATAGGAACCAAGAAAGGATAAGAAGTGACTTCCAGAGGAAAAGCTAGTTTAGGGTGATGGGGGAGTGGAGTGTGAAGATACCATGGGGCCATGGATGCCTGAATTTGCATTCATCTTCTATTTCTGTTGTTTCTAATTTGAGGTTTGGAGAGCCTCTGTTGACTGTCATCCAGCTACCCTGAAGAACAGATAAGTTTCACATGGAAAAGCCTTCTGGGTTGAGAGGGGAGATTTTTCTGGGAAACTGTTGGTCTTCAGTTTAAACAAATGGAGTAGGAGATGTCATGTCGTCAGTATACAAGATGGAAATTCTCAAATTAACCTCCCAGCATCTTTCAATGTTCATTTTTCCAGAAAGGAACACATACAAATTTCATGCATCCTCTGGCAAAATTCTGGCTGGAGACACATTTCTGTCATAGATGACAAGAATGTAATCACTACATGATTCCATCCGGGGCCTCTGCAGAGTCAAGTGTTTCCATGTGGTCACTTTCTGATAGAGGTCAGGATGAGCCGGCTCCACCCTGCACACTTCAGGAGGGAGACTGAGATTCACTGAGGTAGTAGCCTGAGAAGTGAGTCATGAGAATTTTGCTCACCCTACCCTCTGGGCTACAACTTTATTAGGTGGAACTGATAAGCTTGATAAATTTTGAACTATTGCTTTCTGCTTGCCAATAACAAAGTCTTACTGTGTAGGATGTTGGGCTATTTTCCGCATCATACCCTTCCTGTTTTCCTGAAGAAGCTACTTGCTTCCATCTCATTGGGTCTTTTGTGTAGAGAAAAAGAGAAGTTTTTAAATTTTTTTTCTCCTTTTTACTTTTTTTCTAATTAAAGCACCATGATGACTGACTAATCAACAACTTCTTTAGATTTTCTCCTGATCCCCATCCCTCTAGACTCCCCCTCTATCCAGGGCTCACATAGCTTCCTTTGTTAATAATGAGATGAAGCTAATGACTCAGAAACTGGTGATTTCTTCGAGCCTCTCAGTTAGCATTTCTTAGGTTATGCTTTTTGTCTTTCTTTAGGTTTCCATCCTTCTTTCTTCCTCTCTCTCTCCTTTCTCCTTCTTCTCCCCACTCTTTATCCCCATCCTCTTTACCTCTTTCTCTTCTTCTTTCCCTCCTTTCTCTATCCCCTTCCCTCTTCCCTCCCCTGTAAATTATACCAAGACTTTGATAACTTCAAACATTAGATTCGTATTTTAAATAATAGGAAGCTGGGAACTATTTTTAGAATTCTCAAACCACCAGCAATAATAACAATGGCAAGACATAGAAAACAAATATATATTTAGTGACAAAAATTGCATATACTTAAACAGATATGCCATGTTAGAATGTTTTCATAGTGATGTCCTGAAACCATAATTATTATATCTTAGTAAAATATTCAGTCAAATTTTGTCAGGCTGAAGAATAATGATTTTATAAACTTTTTGTGGAATAAAAACTTAGATGTCTAAGAATTCTATTAACTATCTCAGAGTTGAATATTTTGAATACAGAAGGATTTTTTAATAGGGTCCTAGTGACCACAAATTTAAGTCTGAGTTCATTTTTTTTTGTACCTCAGGAACATATCTTTTTGTTAATCCCCTTATTCAAAATACAAGAAAAATATTTCTAGTAATCACACCTGGCAAATAAGCCCACTACTTAGAGGCAAAGGAACAGTAACCACCGGAAACGCGCAGCAGATGATGTAACCACTGGAAACATGCAGCAGATGATATCACTGAAGTGGGTCAGCAACAGTTCCAAGGCAAGGTTTCTGAGTTGTGATGAAGCACCCCAAAAGCAGAAGATGGAGAACTGAGCTGCCCCTTTGACATTAGGCTGGAAGCCACTTTCCAGGAAGATGCTTCGAAAGACAAGATGTGGCAGCTTACCAGGAAAGTTCCTTCCATTATTCACACAGAAACCTGATTCAGGAGAAGCCCATCAATTCAGGCTGTTTTCTTCTGGCTGGGCTGCCTTCTGGGAAAGAAAAGAGGAGGTTGAGGATACGTGGGGAGAAAATAAAGGTAAAAGTCAGATGGGAAATACATGGGTAAACATAAAAGACTGTGTGAATGTGTCTTACTTAAAGTTGTATAAAGAAATAATTACACTTGGAGGGACACACTGCCTTGTTTATATTGTGTATAAGCATTGTGTACGATGGTAACGGCACAGTGGAAGAGGGTGGAGAACTGCTGTGTTTTACCCGAAGAATGCAAACCTAAGTAGATTGTTGTGTGCTAGGATGTTTATAAGCTGGGCATGGTGGCCTACACATGTGATCCTAGCACTCAAGGAGGAGGGCAGAAGGGTCAGAACTTTAAGGTTATGTTTGGTTACATAGGGAGTTCAAGGCTCATTGGGCTATATGAGACCCTGTCTCAGGGAACAACATCCACAAAAATGCCCACATTATAGAACAGCTATTAAGAAATTAACTTTAAAAATCAGTTGAGACGAAATATCAAAGCAGAAAGTGTCTAGCACAGAAGAAACTTACAAAGGATGGGTAGAGAAACAGAAAGGACTTGAGACAGGGGAAATGTATTTCAAAAGGCAGGTGTAAATCCAACTAAACGAATGATTGCATTAAATGTAAACAGACTAAATACTCCAGAGGCAGCAGTTTCCAGAATGCATGAAAAAGAAAGCTCTAACAATATCCTCTCTACAACAGAGACACAAACTGATTTAATGTAAAAATTGTAGGAAAAGAATATACTGTGCAAACAGCAACCATGGGATATCTTGACAAGCTATGTCATTAAATAAAACAGCATTTAAATAAAATAAAATAATATTACTACAGCAATCCTACTTCTAGATACATATCCAGAGGAACTAAAACCTGTGTGATATATAACCAGTGGTCTAGTCTGGAGTGGGTATTTCCAGATTCTTACCACCCCATTCAAAGAATTTAAAAAGTGCACAAAAATTGCAAAGCAGTAAGTTTTCTTTAAAGAGACACACAGGATACATTGCAAATAAACAACAGGCTATTTGAGCTAGAGTGCTAAAGACATTGTTTATTGTTTGTAGCTTCCTTTCCAGGCATTCAGGAGGAGGGCACATTGATTGTGAGATACAGTAACAAGACATGACCATCTGTGCCATGATGGCACAAATTTCATGGTAATTTTCTCATTGGATTTAAGGCTTGCTTCACAAACTGGAACTCTACCTGGCACCATACATTTCTCTGTTTAGTTTTTATCTGGATGAGAGAGAGATGTGTGAGGGTCAATATGTAATTTTAGCTATAGTAGTGTTTCTTTTATGAACTTGGATTCTTTTGTGTTTAGTGTATAAATGTTTAGAATGGCAATACCTTCTTGGTAGTTTCTTTCTTTCTTTCTTTTTTTCTTTTTTTCTTTTTTTTGTCAAATTAGAATAGTTGTACCTGTTGCTTTTTTTGTTCCATTTTTTTGAAATACCTTTTTCCACCTCTTACCCTAAAGTGATGTCTTTCTTTGATGGTGAGATGTATTTCTTGAATGTAATGGAATGATAGATCCAATTTTCTAATCCAATATGTTAGTCTTTATCTTTTTACTGATGAAATTGTTAATATTAAGAGTTGTTAGTGAGCAGTGTTTATTAATTCATTTTATTTTGTTGTAGTGTTGTGGAGGTTCCCCTATCTTTTGACTAACTGTTCTGGGATTATTTATTCCTTGCGTCCTATTGTGAGTAGTTAACTCTCTCTTCAGACTGAAGTTTCCTTTCTAGTGCTTTCGGTAGCGTTATACTGGTGGACAGAAATTGTTTAATTTTTTTTTATCATGACAGGCACTTAAGAAATCAAAATAAATGGAGATTCATTCCATGTTTATGGACTGGAATAGTCAATATTGTCAGGATGACAATTGTCTCCTGATTGATCTACAAGCTCAATATTATCCCTCTGAAAATCCCAGCAGGTTTTTCAACTTTTGGTGGAGATTAATTAGCACATTGATTTTAAAGTGTCCTGAAAATGCATAGGATCTAGTATAGACAAAATGAATATTTTTGTTGTTGCTTGTTCTTTTTAATTTTTTGTTTTTTAAGACAGGGTTTCTCTGTGTAACTCTGGCTGTCCTGGAACTCTCTCTGTAGACCAGGCTGGGCTCTCTGCCTCCTAAGAGCTGGGATTAAAGGCATGTCCACCACCAGGCACAATGTGAGTTTTGAAGAAAGGACAAAGCTGGGTGATTTCTGATTCCCAACTTCATTCAATCTAAACCAAAGGTATAGCTACTAAGACTGTGGGGTCAGCATAAGGTAGACATATAGGCAAAGAACTAGAGTTAAGGTCCCCCAAATTCATTCTTACATTGATAATCTACTGGCTTTTTAATCATAGTGAAAAACTGGTTAGTGGGAGGAAGACCAGTCCTTTCAACAAATATACCAGAACAGTTATCATTTTTCTTCATAAGAAATAAACAAACAAAACCCCCACCTCCATCTGAACCTTACATCATACACAAAATTCAACTCAACCTAGCCAATGTTTCCTTGAACGAACATCAAAGCTATGATATATTAGAAAGAAAACATAATTTGCATTTCATCAAAATTAAAATCCTCTGGTCTTCAAAAAACAATATTAAGTGGTGGTGGCGGCACACGTCTTTAACCCCAGCACTTGGGAGGCAGAAGCAGATGCATCTCTATGAGTTCAAGGTCAGCCTGGTGTATAGAGTGAGTTCCAAGACAGCCAAGGCTACACAGAGAAACCGTGTCTCAAAAAACCATACCAAAATAAACAAACAAGCAAAACATGTATTAAGATAATAAACATAATCCACAGGATAAAATTAAATATTTGTAAATGTAATAATTTGTACCACAATAAAAATTAGCATCTATCCATTTATTTGTCTGCTTATCTATTTTTTATCTAGTGTACCGTCTATTTATTATCTATATCATCTATCTAGCATCATCTACCTAATCATTGGCAAATCATACATTTGTATGTATTTATTATATTTGTGTAGTAAAGCACACTCTTACTGAGCCTGTGAGATGGTTCAGTGAGTAAGAGAACTTGTTGTTCAAGCCTGATGGCCTGACTTTGATCCCCCAGAACCCACAGTGAAGGAGCAAAGGTCTGACAGGGTTATCCTCTGACGTCCACACATGAACCTAGCCCCACTACATACACTAGTAATAGGAAAAAAACAAAACAAAACAAACAAACAAACAAACAAAACCCCTCTATAGCATGAGTAATAAAAACCCAGAGACAGATGCTGGGGTTTAAGCTGAAGATCAGAAAAGCAAAGAAGCGAAACATTAAAATGTCCTCAGCATGACTGCAGATTGAATACAGACTGAGACCCTGAGTTCCTGTCTTATATTCCTCTCTAGTGCTGGGATTAAAGGTATGCACCACGACTGCCTAGCTTCTATGGCTAACTAGTGTGGCTGCTGGGATTACCGGTGTGTGCCACCACTGCCTGGCCTCTGTGGCTGTGGCTAGCTCTGTATTCTGATCTTCAGGCAAGCTTTTTTAGATCCTAAACAAAATATCACCACAAAACTCTTTCAAGTAAATATGATAACCATTCAATTGGAAAAAAATTCACAAGATTTAGTGAATTATTTCACTGAAGAATGTGTGCAAAAGACTAATACATGTTTGAAAAGAGAATCCACAGTAATAGTTACTGTTCTCAGTCATGAAGACCACAGCAAAGCAATCCTACCCACATTCTAGTGTAATTACAATAAAAAAGTCTGACAATTCCATGTTGAGGAGGATTGTGAAAAATCATAGCATGTTGTGAAGAATTACAATATGTGGTGGGCATAGAAAATGATTACATTTCTTGAGGAATAATTTAGCATTCCCTTCGAAGGTTAAACATAGAATCCACATGCAACTTCATGATTATGCCCTTCTGAATTCACCCAAGAGAAAAACTTAGGGCCACAATGATGTTAACGTAGACATTCATCACATCATCACTATTTATAAATGCCCCCCACCGGAAACCGTGCAATTGTCCATCAGCGGATGAATGGATATGCAAAATATAGTATACTCATGTAATTAAATCCTATTCAGCAATTTAAAAGTGAAGTGTTGATACATACAACAACATGTACAAACCTTAGAGTCTTTATGTTAAAGCGAGGGGTGGAGCAAGTAGAAAAGATGATTTGGTTCGGTGATCAACATATGAAGTACCTAGGAAAGACAATTCTGGTTTTGGGGGGGGGCGTGTTGTTTGATTTGGGGGGGTTGTTTGTTTTATTTTGGCTTTTATTTTTTGAGACAAGGTTTTCAATGTAGCCCTGGTTGGCCTGGAACTCACTCTGTAGACCAGGCTAGCCTCAGACTCACAGAGTTCACTTGCCTCTGCCTCCTGAATACTAGGATTCAAGGCATGCACCACCACTGCCTGGCGTAGGAAAGGCAATTCTAAACAGACAAAACAGGTGAGTGACTGTCCACCATTGGGACAGGGAATGAAGATTAACTAAATGTAACAGCATTGGGAGCTTAATGGAAGGGTTCTAGAATTTCTTCATGATGTCATGCTATTTACAGAGCCATCTGCATGTCTCAGAAAATGTTGGAGAGAACTGTTTTTGAGTCATGGCATTACTTGGTAGCTCAGGTTGGCCTTGAATTCATGGATATATATATATTCACTTATGTGACTGTGTGAATGAATGCTATGTGTGTGGGGTACCCAAGGAGGCCTGAAGGAGGCATCAGATACCTTGAGCTGGACTTACAGGTGTTTGTAAGCTGTCATATATGAATACCAGGAACTGAACTTGGGTTCTCTGAAGGATCAGCAAGCCCTTTTAACCTCTGGGATATTTCTCTTCTCCCTTGACAATTCTGCCTCAATTTCCCAAATGCTAGAATTACAGGCATGAGCCACCCTCCCTACCTTGAGTTTAATATTTATAATGGGTGAATTTTATGTAACTTAATACCTGCAATAATGCTACTGAAAGCATCTTAAGTCTAGATATTCATAGAGATGTTTTCTTGTTAGAGCTATCATTGGGTTTTCTAACTCTCTTTGCTTCTTGGTTGATTTTTTAATGCTGGCTGTAGCTGGTTTGTTCTGGCCTTCTCCTTTATGCTGTAGTAGGTGGCATAGCTGGCCAGCAGGGTTTCAAAACAGATTGTGTAACTGAGCAATTGTGCCAATGCTGATGAAATGTACTTGATTCTGAAAGTAAATATTGCCAGTGAGTATTTGTCACCTACCCCAAGATTTTATTACTATTTTTATAAATTATTTTTTTGTAATTCTGTAGGTAAGTGTGCAAAGAAAGATCTGACCTGTGGAGAGTAACTTTTAGCTTGTAGAAGTAGATGACCTGTGAATAGTGACTATTAGCTTGTAGGAGGATATGACCTGTTAATGGTGACTATTAGCATGTCCTTCTCTGATGCCATTTGTAAACTAGCTAGGGAAAAGTGTTTTCAGACATAAAGTGTCTTGTCTTTCTCTGTGACTGTTTAATGGATTCTTATACTAATATGCATTAATATATTGAAATTGGTGTCATTTGTTTGAAAACGGAAAGTTCAGAAACCAAGCCAAAGCAATATTATCACTCCCTTTCTATTATGAACATGAAACAAACAGAATGGCCAAAGATGATGTAGCTTACAAGCACTTATGACATTTTATTTAGCTCATAAGTTCAAGAAGAATGAGATTCTAGAACCACATATTAGAATCTTGGCAGTGCCTCTGCTATAGAACGTGGTATTCTCTGGTATCTCCATCACTCAATAAACACAAGCACACTCAACAACATAAAATCACAAGTCTCAAGTTTTCTTACATGTGTATATGATCGTGCACATGGTGTGTGTGTGTGTGTGTGTGTGTGTGTGTGTATGTGTGTGTGTGTGTGTGTTTGTGTGTGTGTGTGTGTATGCGCGCGCACACACGCACATGCACAGAGGCACAAGTCGGTGTGGGAGTGCACATTCACAGGCACGCACATGGATGTTGAGGACTGAAGTTACCACTGATATCTTCCTCCTTCCCCTTCGTGTATACATGCAGGGTCTCTCACTGCTCTCACTGGACGCAGATGTTAGCTAGCTTACTTTAAGGGTTTCCATCTTTGTCTCCCAAATGCTGGGATTACAGTTGACCACCATATCTGTCTTACTTTATGTGGGTTCTGGGGACCTGGGCTCTGGTCCTTGAATGTGTAGGGCAGGCTCTGAGCTAATTCTCCAGCCTGTAAATCTGATTTTTAAAAAATACACATGCTAGGAAGTATGTCCCAATATCCTCCATTTCCTCACTTTCTGGGACAATGAACTTATTAAAAACAATGTTGCTCAAATGTTTCTGTTGCTCAGACAAGTTTTGATTTAAAAAAATGTCATAATTTGTCTCAGATTCTTAAAAATTGTAAAATTGACAAATCCTTCCCCTTAGAGGTTTGGTTTGATGTTTGGAAACAGTTGAGACTGTTCCAGGGCCAAATATGATGATTAAACTGGTTTATCATTTTGGAGGATGTAACTTTTAATTAGAAACAGAATATCTCCAGTCAGTATTTATACACTTACTTATTGGGTTACTGTTTGGTGCTATCTGTGGATATTAATATTATAGCATTGCTTTTCATATTTAAAAATTATAGAAATGGGCTTTCTAAGGCACTAAAAGTGATTAGTGACCAAGCTGTAATTACTGACAATGTAATGGCATTTGTCTGTAGAGTTGGAGCTCTGACTTTTTCCATTTGTCCCCGACAGTGATGTTTTAACACAAGCCCATGTCTTTTCACTTTGAATTTTCCAGATCTAAGATCTTGTGGCTGGTGATCTTCTAAGCTGCAGCTGAGCTTATTTTTATAATCTTGCAACTGATGATCCTCCTATCTGAAGTCATAAATGAGCTGTTATGAGTGTCCTGCCTTCAGTCTCCATCCACACTTTGCCTGCAGAGGGGATACTTCAAATGGAAGCAACTCCTGTCTCCCTCTCTCCTTTACTTCCCTGCCCCCAGCCATCTCTTTTATGTCCCTGTAGAATCATGAAGGTCTAATGCACAGAATGCTGTCCCCTTCCTCTTGTTGCTCAGGGGTTCTCTTTCTTCCTCATCCCCAAATAGCCTTGTAACAACTCCCTTCTTATTTTTCAGCTGGACGTGTCTGTTTCTTCCCAAAGAAGGGCTCACAGTACAGGAACTGGCCTAAGAGTCATGTATTCCACTTCCCATGAGTCCTTTCTTCTTCCATGGCATGTGGATGCTTTGGGACAGGCAGGGTTGGGATGTAGATCTGGACCTCACTCTGTCTGTATACAACCTACACACACACCCTTTTTGAGACAAAGTCTCATATAGTTTAGGGTTCACCAGGTGACCTGAGGACTTCTCACTATGCCACATGTCCTGAAGATAACCTCATCTCCCAGTAGCACTGCCTTGGGGACTAAGCTATTATGTATAAAGTTCGGGGTGAAATGAACTTCTTAGCATACCATGGCAGAAGGGAAAAGAAAGGTTCAGTGTGACATCTGGGTTCTGTCACTATGCTGATACTGCCATTTGTTGAGCTTCGGGCTGCTGCACCCTTGTGTATTGTACTTCCTGGGAAGTAAGGAAAACTCCCATTCATGTGCACCCTGCTACACACTCATCTATTCATTCTTCCTTCTTTCCTGTCTAATTCCTGGTTGTGATGCTAATTGTGATCCTCACCTCAAAGGGATTTAGAATCACCATGGAAACACATTTCTGGGTGTGTCTAGGTTGGGCTGTAGAGTGAGACCTTGTATCTCAGAAACAAAAACAAACCAAACAGGTATGGGGCGGGGGAATGCAAATAAATAAATAAATAAATAAATAAATAAATAAATAAATAAATAAATACCAAATCAAGCAACCAATGACAATAACAGTAGCCAGGGGAACTATTAGAAAAGGACTCATGCAAGTACTTCTGAAATTGTTTGTTTCTAGTAGCATTTAAATGAAGGGAGAAGGACCACCCTGAATATGGACAGCACTGTTCCATGGGCTCGGATCTTGAACTCAATATAAACAATAAAGAGATGTGCTGAACACAACATCCATCTTTCCATTTCCTGATTGCAGATTCAATGTAACCAGCTTCTTTCTGCTCCTGTGGCCATACCTTCTCTACCAGGATGGGCTGTATTCCCTTAAACTGTAAGCCAGAGTAATCCTCCTTCAGTTTCCTGTCTGGTGTTTGTTCATATGGATGGGAATAGTAACAAATACTGGATTCTGTTTGACTACTTCAGCTCAGAGATGCCTCCTCCTGCTGCATCCAGAATGACATGGTCCTGGAAACCTGACTGGGGAGATGAGGGAATGAAGGCAGGAAGGGAGGGAGGGAGGGAGGGAGGGAAGGAGGAAGACAGACAGACAGACACACACACACAGACACACACACACGCGTACAGAAAAGATGGAGATCAAGAGTACGCATGGATGGAGCAGACACCAACTACCCAACAAGCAGATGCCCAGCATGTTCATTCCATAGAGCACAGAAGGACAGTAAGTAGTAGTCTTGGGAGGAGTTCTCTGGGGAATGTCTTAGGATTCAGTCACCAGGGAGGAAGACGCTACAGTTGCCAGTGCTTGAACACCACTCCATCATTTATCAGCACTTTTACTGGTACCACAGGAAGCCTTTGCCACTCTTCTGAGCCTCACCCAGAGGAAGTCTTTGCCAGTTCCCATGGGTCTGACACACTCATGGCTGTTGCCACGTCAACAATATGAATTCACTTGGGACTTTCTCCATGCCCTACACACTTATTCAGGGCTTTCTCTACTCCCCATACCCTCCAAGGAGTTTCCTACGTCAGATTTGGGGATGGTCCCTTCACCACATAGCTCTACAACCTCTGTTGATGGACCATTGCTCTAGGCATTGTTTCTTTCCACTGTTGTCTGACTTCTCTGATTCTCCCAGCAGACCCCAAGGGAGAGAGCACAGAGGCTTCTGCATCACCACATTCCAGGGCTACCAGGAATGACTAAGTGAAAATAGAGCTATGGGGGAGGTTTTAGTGACCACAGCCAGCCTGTGGCAGTGACAGATTTTGATGGTTAGAGATCTTTCCACTTGCGTCTTTTCTCTGTGCCTTGTGGCTCTGCCTTCTAAGTCCTAATGATGCCAGCCAGAGGGCACATTTCCAACGATGCATCTGAGGGTTGGAATGACTTAGATAGGCTGTGATATGGTCACATCTCAGGGTAGGATGCTCTCAGCAGTGGTTCTCAACCTTTCTAATGCTGCCACCCTTTAATACAGTTCCTCATGTTGTAGTGACCTCCAACCACAGAATTATTTCATTGCTTCTTATTGCTGTAATTTTGATACGATTATGAATTGTTATGTAAATATCTGTGTTTTTCGTTGGTCTTCATTCATCCCCAAAGGGGCGGTGACCCACAGGTTGAGAATTACTCCTTTAAGAGTTTGTCTGGTCTTTGTGTTGGCTATCTTGATCTACAAAGTTTTTGAACAAACCCTGATTGGGATTTTCATGCTACCACTTCCATTTGTATTCACAAACATCTCAATGTAACATGCAATGTAAGAAGTGCTTACCTGAGCCCCTTTTAAACAGTCTGCCTCCACTGTTCCCCCATCCGCCACACCCCCTTTCCTGCCTTCACTGTTGTTGTCATGGTTGGTTGGCTTGGTGGGTTTATTTCTTTTTTCCTTCCTTTTTCCTTTCTTTCTTCCTTCCTTCCTTTCTTCCTTCCTTCCTTCCTTCCTTTCTTTCTTTCTTTTTGTTTTGTTTTTGAGACAGGCTCTCACTCTGTAGCCCAGCCAGGACTCAAACATGCAGTCTCCCTGCCTTAGCATCTTAAGCCATAGCAGACACAAATAATGTGTCTCTCAATTTTCTCTGTTATAAAATGCCTGAAGCTTACCAGGATTGTGGGAGAGCCTGCCTTTCTCATGGCCAGCACAGATTTTCACAGGGGACAGAAAGCGTGTAAACAAGGCTCACTTGGGCAGCTGAGCTGATGGGAACCTGACAGGGAAACTCCACAAGCTGGAGAATCTGCCTCCTCATTACTAGAGAGGTGATTGGAAATGCCTAGAAATGGCGGTGATGCACACTGGGATGTATGAAAGGCTTTACTTGTGGCTCCTCTCACTTTTCTCTCAGCTGCTGTTCCCTCCCCCTCCCTTTCTCAGCCCTCTGACCTCCTTCTTCCTGTGTTCCCTTTGTGTCTCTCTTTGATGGATAAAAACATTACAAACAATAGTACTCTAAATATAAGATATGCCGTACCATATGTTTGAAGTTTGAACAGACATCAGAATTATATATATTCTCACCTTGTATATATACATATATGTGTACATATGTATGTATGTAGGCACACAGGTAAACACACACATACCTGATCGTGTGGCATGAAATTTCTCACATTGGTGAGTTAATTTTGTTTTTTTTTGTTTTTTTCAGTATTAGAGTTTTAGCCCAGGGCCATTCGCCATCTCTTCAAAGTCCTTCCCTTAGCTTTTCACCAATTTATAAGACATCTACTCCCTACCTCCTGTTTTGTTTTGTTTTCTTTCCTGGAGTCCGGACCTGTCCCTCTGCTGTGCACCTCTGCCATTCCTTCTTAGCATGCTGCAAGCTTGTGGAAGAGAACTGAGTGCCAGGCACTTGCCAGGGAAGGTAGGGAACGGAGTCCTAAGGAGCATGCGCCACTGCAAGAAATGTTCATTCTTCCCAACTCCAGTCTTGGACCAGAAGCTTTGTTTTTCAGTGAGGGCTTATGTCTCCCTCGCATGTCCCCAGTCATCATTCCTCCACCAGAGGGTCAATGTTATCAGCCACAGCCTCACTTTTCTGAGGCAGTGGAATAGCCAGCTCAGGACATAACACGGAAGGCCTGCTCAGACTGTGTTACGTCTCCTTTGTCACTGCAAATGAGCCAGAAAATTTTCTGTAGGGACAGGCCCAGGAAGACAGAGGCTTGATTTCTTTTGTGTGCACACATGTGTTGTGCCTAGGAAATCATTATCTAGCCTTGGATGGGTCATTTTCTTCTCTCACTACAGTGCTACAAATTTAATTATTTGGTCACTGCCACTTTAATTAAAAAGGCCTTCTCTCTAGAGGTTTCCTTTTGAAATTTCCAAGAGATTAGGGTTATCCATGACATGTCAGCATTTTTTATATCATATACTATATGGTTCCTATAATAATATAAAAATGAAATACTGAGATATGAGAAGCTAATCATAGCCTACATTTCTCTCCTAATAATCCCAGATTACATTAATCATAAATGTCAGCCACATCTCTAGATGACTTCTTGACTTTTGACAAAAAGCCTTCATTTTGGCCCTTTAAATTCCAAAGTCAAGGAGAATGTAACATTCAGAATAATTATTAGCATTATTTTACTTTGACATTTCACCCCTGCCTCTAGTTTAGCATTCCATCCAGGCAGCAAAGATGAATGTCATCTTCCGATTCACTGGAGGGAATTGCCCCAATTAAACCTGACTTAAAGGCTATTGGAACTGCTGTATTAATTTGCCGTTCTCCTTTAAAATAGAAAAATATCTCATGAAGGAGAAGAATTTTCATTAAAACCATTAAGGATTTACCGTGACATGAACAAGCAGTTTTTGAATTGACTTTTTTTCCTCCTCAGGCTAGCATAATAATCACTGTGTACTCAGCCAGACCAGGGTCTCCCTGCTGGCACACAGCCTGTCAGGACCAGTCTGCTGCTTCTCCTTGCAGCTCAAAGGTCATGGATACAGTTGTGTCCCTTCTAAAATGATTAGAAGTGTCTTTCAGAAATTCTGGCCTTCCAGGGAACAGAGCCACCTAAGGGTACAACTCTCAGATCACACCCTCTTGCCTTGCAACTACCCCCAACACACGCGTGCACACACAATCACACACACCTACCTCCAACACACACACACACACACACACACACACACACACACATACACACACACCTACCCCCAACACTCACATATACACACACACAAACACACACACCTACCTCCCAACACACACACACACACCTACCCCCCAACACACACACACACATGCACACATACACACACACACACATACACACACACACACAAACACATGTGCACATACACACACACACACACACACTACACTTTTTTTTTTTAAAGGTGGGGAGGGGAGGGATGGCGGGAAGGGAAACTGGTTAGGATATAATGTATGTACAGAATAAAAACAATTTTTTTAAAAGTGAGATGAGTGAGGAATGCTCTGTTTTTAAAAAGGCCTCCAGTGTCATGTTTGTTATTTAAGGTGGAGGGATGAGCAGACTTCTAAAGCACATGTACAACTAACACAGACTTCGTCAGACTTGTCAATGTGTCTCCAGTGCCTGAGGATGACGTCAGTGGATACCCACAATGCACAGCAACCCAGACCGAAGGAGAGAAAGAAACCGCTGAGGTCTGATCTCAGCTTTGTGGTCCAGTCTCTCTGTTAGGCATCTCCCTCCTGAGAAGCCAGCTTGTCTTCCTTTTAATATCCTGCAGTAAACTTCCTCCCAATCGCTAATGAGAAAAGAAACAGTATTGGTTTTGTGCCCTTTTTAAATTAATCCTCAATTTCTTCATATGTGAATTGGGTCCGATACCATCAGATAGATCTAAGTATTCAATGAAATGGTAAGTATTGTGGGCTCTGGATCCAGGCCTGTCCAAGGTTGTTTCTTCCCAACTACTCCGAAATGGAGCAGAGCAAGCCCATTGACCTCCTCCTGGTCTTCTTCTGGCATTTGCTTGAAATTGCAGGGAAAGCTGTGGACACCTAGTTCCCGGTGAGTTTGGGTACAGTTGTCAGTGGGGGAGCTGTGGGAAAAATGGCTTCCTCTCCTGAATCCAGGCAAAATTCATAGCCCCACTTCGCTTGAGCTGGTGGCATTCCTATTCTGTCAACTCGCCTTGACTTATCCTTGGATGTCTGTCTACTTGGGTGGCATTTCTGGACCTGGATAACCTCTATTTTACTGACACCTGTGTCACAGCCTTGCCTTTCCTTGGCAGCACCTCTTCAACTTGCGTAGTCATCCTCTTCACCTGTATGCACCTGCTCCATTGTCCCATGCTTGTGGCTGCCAGCTGGACACGGAATCCACCCACCCCCATGCAGTTTGGGCTGGCTGTTGAGTGAACCTTTGCAAGTAAGTCCTTTCGTACTACCACCTGCCTCTTGATGCTTCATGGTGTCTTTACCAGAATGAACTTAATATTACTTTGCATCTGGGCATGTCCAAACACCTCCATCATAGCAGGAAACACTTTTTCCTATTGCTACATTCTCTGATAAGCAAACACAATGTTGAAATATTTCAGACACATACACACACAAAGTCAGAAAATAAGGTGAGGCTACAGTCTGTGCCCCCCTAAGTTCATGTGTTACAATCTTGGTCCCCAAATTCACATACCTAAGAGGACTTTTGGGTGTAATTTAAGATTAGATGTTGTTTATGACTTTTCCTGGAGGGATTCAAACAGATACTATGTACTGCTGACAGGTACTGATGACGGACCAGAAAAGCGATTCCAACCTAGTTTAGCTTAGCTTTGTGAGACAGTGTGCTCACCTGGGTTGCTTTCAGGGTGTATTCAAGTAGGTGCATCACTGAAAACCCACCACAGCACAGATGACGACTCACAGAAGTTGCATCTCTCAAACTTCCTGCTCAATTGGTAGGCAGCCCCACTAGAGGGTCTCCACTCTGGGGTAATTTTTGACTACTTTTATATTGGGGTGGGTCAAGTTCATGACTTTCATGAACTTCCTGAACCTTGTATGTTTTCTTAGATTCCTGAGTATCCCCTACAGGAAAAAAAAATGTTTAGTTTGGAGGAAAGAACTACAGAATTGATCCATGAGTATGGAGCCCATGATGGCTTTAGTAGCTTTGGCAGGAGGGAAGAGAAGTCTGAGTTAGTGCACACCCTCTATCTCATCATGTGATTTCCTCCATGATGTTACAGTGCAACATGAGATACAGCTCCCCGGTTTACTCCCCAGCCTCTAGTACCATAAGCCAAATCAACTTCTGACTGGCCATGAGTATTTATAATAGCAACAGAAAGTGGAGTAAGAAAGACACTTACATCTGAACACTTAGCTGTATTTTGTTATGTTTTAAAATAATTGAATGTAATAAATAAATAAATTTTAAAAACGATCAGAGGCTTAAATAAAAAAAAAAATTGAACATTAAAATAAGGTTGCATCTCCTTTGCAGCTTCCTCTTGCCCTCCTTCTTTGGAGAGAGGCTTTATCCTGATGTTTATTTTTCTTCTCACACATGTTTTGTGCGTTTACTATGCATTTATGTGTCCACAAATACTACACAGCATTGCTTTCTATTTACAATGTCGTGTAATTGAAAATGTATGTTTTATACATTGTGTCTATTATAGGTGGCATTGTGTCATCCTCTCTCCCCCCGGAGCCCATACTACCTTGGGTTATGACCTTATTTGGGAAAACTTCAATGCAGCTGTAATTAGTTAATCCCTGATACCACTCAGCAAGAGGGTAAGTCCCTATGACTGGTGTCCTTGCCATGTGAAGAGAGGAATGTCCAGAGGGAAGACAGTGTGACGATGTAGAATGGGGATATTGTGTGACTTTTCCCGAGGAAACAAAGAAACGTCTGCCCCCAGGTAGAAAGAACACCCATAGACCAAAGGATTCCATTCAAGTCACTGGTGAGCTAATGTGTTTACTGGAGTTATCTATGGGACTATGGGTGACTCACAGGCAGCTACAATCAGCAAGAAATCCCCTGAGTGACCAATGGGTAGCAGCACCACTAAGAAGCCCCACCCCAGTGAACTGTTTACCTCTTACATAGAAGGATTGGAATCTCTGGGAGAGGAGGGGCCATGTGAGGATGTCCCAAAGGACTCAGGACCCTCCCCTCTCCTTCCACAGGGAATGTCAAAAGATGTGGTCATCTTAGGAGGGTCTCAAGTGGCTCATCACAGCCATTCTGATTTAAGATGTCAGTGGCCAACGAAGCCTTCAAAACACAGCTGTTGTACAGGCAGGACAGTCCAGTCGGGTGTTTCCTTCACTTCATGGTTGTAATTTTTAAATTTAGCCACGTTGGGGGTAGCAGACAACCACACTATTTCAATAGCCCTGGTAGGATTAGAAGCCTTTTTAAAGGATATGTGTCACACACGCAGCTCTTTATTCTGTGACAGCACATTAGGCACCTGCGCTTTACTAAAGGGGAAACAGGGAGTAGCCCGATTGGCTAGAAGTGAGCATAAGGCCATTTGGTTGGGGCAGTGGACAACATGGGTGGCTGCTGGTGGAGACGTATTGTGCAGGGTCACCATGGTCTTGGTGGAAAGCTGTTTCCTCCATGGAAGTGCCTCTCAGCTGCCAGCTGCCATCTGAAGTCCCAGAGGGAGTGACAGAATTTACACTAGTAAGGCCCTCTCTCAAGTGTTTTGATTCTCAATGTGTGGGCTTGACAGTGCATCTTTCTAGCAAGTTCCCTGGTAACTAGGAGATATTCTGAGAACCGCTTTACAGCTGTAATCACTCTTGTAGTAGCTGTTGTCAGCTGGGCGTTTGTTTTGTTGTTGTTTGTTTTACACAGGATTTCACATAGCCTCGGCTAGCTGACCACAACCTTGCACTGCTTTCCTCTACTTTCCGAGTACTGGGATCACAAGCATGGGTCACATGCCTGCTCCTGTCATTTGTATTTTTATTGTATTGTTGTTTCTATCTTTCTCTTCTTTTTTACTTTTGACAAATTCTTGCTATTATAGCTCAGACTGGCCCCGAACTCATGATACAGCTAGCTCCCCGGGTGCTGGGATCACAGGTATCTGCCACCATGTTTAGCTTTGTATTACTTGTTTAGTTTTGAGATGGTAGCTCATAATGTAACCATAGCCCAGAGCTTTCAATGCAGTGTGTGTGTGTGTGTGTGTGTGTGTGTGTGTGTGTGTGTGTGTGTGTGTGTGCGTGCGCGCGTGCGTGCACGCACCCGTGCGTGCACATATTTATATACATATTGGTTTTTCCAGACAAGTTGTATATTTTTAATATGGATTAATTTTTGGCATGATTGAAAAAAATCTTTGTCATAGCCTGGAATGTAAAATTTCCCTTTGGTGAAGTTTTTAGGTTCTAGTTTCTGGTGGGGGACTTTGAGGTGTTAGTGATCCTGAGCCAGTATCACACATCAGTTTCTTAACCACACTGCCTACTCTATGTAGGAAGGAGAGGTTCCAAGCTCACATCTTGCACTGCAGAGTTTCCCCTCTTGTGTAAGGCCACTGATGAGTGGTGTCATACCCAATTTCTTCACTGCCTCTATGGGTCTAGTGGGGGGGGGTCTTGTTGGCCCCTACACTATTATACAATGAATTGGGTCCTTCCCCAAGTTTATATGTTGAAGCCCTAACCAACTCCCAGTTTCTTTGTAAAGTGACTGTATTTGGGAAAAGACATGAAGGTGGGCACAGCTCAATAGGACTGGAGTCCTGTTGTGACAAGGAAGACACATCAGGGATCCATGTATGGAGGCAAGGTCACATGGGATCATGTGAGCATCAGTCACAGCTCCACCCCTTGCAGGTGGCAGCCATCTTCAAGCCATGGAGAGGTTACAGGAGAGAGTCATCTTGCTCAGCCTCCAGATCTCCAGATAAAGTTATCGTCGTTGTCGTCATCATCATCATCATCATCATCGTATTGTCTTCTTCATGCTGTACTGGGGCATGACTCCAGGCCTTCAAGCATGCAAGGTAACTAAGTCACACCTCCAACCACCAGCTCCTTTCAATGCCACATGAGTTCTATGCCCAGGATGTCACCCTCTCTTCTATCTCTCTAGGTAAGAACACTACATCTCTCCATGGGAGTCAGCACTCTCTTATTGCAGCTGGGTGCTCTTGGAACCCCACGAAAAGCCAGGGGCCACTTCCTTTCACTCTTCTGGCTTCAATTCCCTTCAATTCCAACCCTTACGATCCTTAATTTAGTCCTTTCTAGATGCTGTATTTTTATCATGTGTCTGGTAACTTTGTAGGTAAAAGGGTTCAGTCTATCTCAGATTCACGCGCCCTGTTGCTGGATATCCACGCTCCACTCCTAAATCTGTCTAGCAGTTCCCTGCCTCTGATTTTATTCCCCCTTTGCTCCTATGATTTTTTTTACGAGAGTATTACCACAGTCACACTCCAGATAAGAAACTAGAAGTGTGGGGTGTTTAAATGATTCCTTTGGTGACCTTGGAACTTGTCCTCCAGGCAAACACTGGTGATTCCTCCCGTTTATGGGCTGTTACAATCCGAGTGCACCAACAGCAGTTCTAGAAGGTCCGTGACCAGTACCCCAGCTCTACAGACCTGGGAGATAGTTATGTAAAGTGCTGTGGCTTGTAACTGCAAACTCTGGATTTGGGAAATGCTGAGATGATTCCTTCTAAGTCAAGCTACAAGATGCTGCTGGGAGCACTCCTTTCCACTATTTATTTTCTTCTCTCTTGAAACAATCCATGCCATGCCCACTAAGGGGATGGTTTTCATATCTGTTTATGCCTGATGTTAAGCAGACATTCTCTCTGATTTTTGTTCTAGTAAATTCTTCTGCCAGCATTCAAAAGATTTTCCTCATTAGAAGATAATCCTGGAACCCTATAGAATGTTATGTATAGTATAGGAGGAAAGTGATGTACTGGGATACCAGTCTGAGGTGTTTGGCTTAGAAATTGATTCGAAGGTGAGTTTTCCTTGTGTCCAGGCCAGCTTAGTAGTGACTGAGGAAGTTTCCTTCATTCACAAACAAATTGCCTGTGACCTGACTTTGAACACACTCTCCACTAGCTACTATGAAATCTACATCAGCATTTTTGTTGTAATTTTTCCCCTTTACTCAATACACAGATATTGTATATATATTTTTTTCAGATACAGTGTAACAACTTGATACACATATGCAACATACGGTGACAACTCAACATTTTTTTGGGGACTGGGGAGATGACTCAGTTGGTAAAATGCTTGCTACACAACACAGGACCTAAGTTCAGATCCCCAGTAGCCATATAAAAAGCTAGGCACTGTGGTGTGTGTTTGTATCCCAAGACAGAAAGGTGGAAGCAGGAGCATCCTGGGGTTAGCAGGCCAGCTAGTCTGGCTGAATAGGTGAGCTCCAAGTTCAGTGAGAGACCTTGTCTCAAAAAATAAGGTGAAGAATAAGGAAAACATCAAATTCTGGTCTCCAAGCATATGGACCTGCATCACACACACACACACACACACACACACACACACACACACACACACACACAATACATACACCATTTCTATCTCCTAATACACTTACTGTTTCCTAGTGTTTGAAGCTTTTGAACTCTTTCACACCCAGCTTGGGGCAAGCAAATTGCATACAGTCCTTAAATCCATGAACTCTAAAAGGATGCTCAAATTTCCTTTTGATTCTTGCATGGGGTCCATCCATTTTCATTTCCCTCCAGCTCTTTTGGTCTTAATCCCTCACACACCTCTTGTCTTCACTCTTCACTCACAGTCCTGCCTGAAACTCATTTTCTGTGGGGTCTCAAGAGAGTTCAGAAGATTAGCTTTTGATTCCTGTAACTGCTTCTGCTTTTCTTTTCACTGGCTGTTAAAGGACTGCCAGAGACATCTGTGGCCCGGCTCCTGCAATCTGCTGGGCCTTAACATGTGTGTTTTATGTGCTAACCTTACCAGCTTCATTCTGTTCTGAGTTCCTTACTTGCTATCCAAGCAGACTGTTTAGTTGGTAGGCAAACTGCTCCCAAATTAGCTTTCCTTGAAGCATAACAAGACCTCATCTGAAGAGATGGCTCAGTGGGTCAAAGGCACATGTCACCAAGCTTAAGGACCTGAGTTTGATCCCTGGTATCCATACTATAGAAGGAGAGGATTGATTTCTCTGACCTCTACATATGTCCTGGTGTGTGTGTGTGTACGTACTCTTGCAAGCACAAATAAATGTTAATAAAAAAAAAATAAAGACTAGCAAAGGCCATGATTCTATGATTAAATTTTGTATTTTGATTGTTTCTTTGTTTTGAGGCAGGGTCTTACTATCTTGTCCAGGCTGGTATTGAATTCATGGCAACCCTCCTGCCTCAGCTTCCTTATTGATGGGATTGCAAGTGTCACCATGCCCAGATTTAGTCTTTTTTTAATGGAATTAATGTCAGTAGTTAATACACAAGCTTATTAGAATTAAAAATGATTAACAGTAAGCTGTTACATGGATACCCTATTTGGTTTTGCTAGGAAGTTGGCTCGATCAGTGCTTACCTAACAATCAATCATGAATTTGATTCTCAGAATGCATGTGAAAAAGCAGACACACACACACACTCAAAGCGGGGGTGGGGGGGGTGGGGGTAAAGGCAAAGGATTAAAAGAAAGAGGAAGAGGAGGAGAAGGTACAGCATTGTAGAGAATGTTTGCATAGCAGTGTGGATATACTTAATGTAACTGTACTTTAGAAGGCTGTGTATGATGGAGCCAGGCCCTGTGGTACAGGCCTGTAGTGTCAAGTGCTCAAGAGACTAAGGCAGGGGCATCACAAGATGCACTGCAGAGCCAGCTTGAGACTATCAGGCAACTTAGTGAACCTCTGTCTCAAAATTTAAAACATAAAAAGATAGCTGGAGACCCAGCTCAGAGGCAGGGAGGGCACTTGCCTGGTGTGTGCAAGGTCCCAGGTTCAATTTCCAGACCTGAAAAGATGGAAGGAGGGTAATCACAGGTGTGTGTGGGGGGGCAGGGGAGATATATTTTGTTTTACATGTATTTTAATTTTACTGGATAAAACAAGCTAGCAACTTGATTTAAATTTTATGATTTGTGGTAGGCTGCTCAAACCTTTCCTGGTCGCGGACTACTCCCAAGTAAAGTACAAGGACTCTGCATTTAACCTTTTAGGTGCCCATCTGATGCTGGGTATACCCATCATTGCCTCTGGATGCATACATTGTCTTGTGGACGTAGAGATAAAATAACAGTTTTCTTTTCCTTGTTAAAAACAGAAGAATTCTTTCTGCCTCCCCGCATCTTGACATTTCATCTTTGTTGACTGCTCCCAGGTTACCTGTCCAGGCAGCTGCCTGGGATCTGGTGCTGCCTTTGTGTTCCTGGCTTCAGGGCTATCCGGTTACCAGTGGGATCCTTGCCCTGCATTCTCAGGAACACGGTGCACTGAAGATGACTGACTATGACAAAGAACGTTTATGCCTTTGGAGCAACGTCTTCTGCTTCTGTTTTGTGCTAATGTTTTAAATGTGAGAAAGAAGAGTCAGGGTCAGGGCCCACATGATCTCATCAACACAAAAGGAGTTCTCAATAGAACCGTTCCAGAAACGTCAAGCTGAGGAGAAATGGTGGAGTTTATCAAAGCAAGCTTGTGTTGTGGTGTCTGTTAGAGGGGGAAAAGCCTTCTTCATACCTGCCGAGCACACGCCTGTTACCTCTGGTTCACTGTGCCTCTTCCAGGTTAGCCAGGCAGGCAGGGCCACACAGGAGAGCTGCTTAATTGTTAATGCTTCTCAGGAGAGTTGGTATTTATTTCAATAGCAGCAATTTCTTTTACCGCAGTTGGGAGGATGAAACAAAAACATCAGAAGCCCAACACTGGATCCTTTTGAAGTGCATCTATTTTCGTTTTCTGTTTGAGACTAAAATGCTTCTGGCAAAGTCAATTCCTGTAGCAGTAACTGTCTCAAGTCATGGGGTCCTAGAGGACATGTGCATGGGTCTCAGAAGAAAACAAGAACAAAAGGTCCACATTGCCCCTCCCTGGGATCACGTAGATGAACGAAGTCTTAACCTTCTTCACACAGAGAAAACAAAACAGCTACCACCATCCTAGGTATTTATTGCGACCCCAGTGTCCCAACGGCAGCTTTGCAAGTGCAAGTTGCCAAGGTTGATGCATCTGCTAATTATGTCCTCTTCAAATTCTTTCCCCAAACAACAACCCAGCTAGCTGAGGTAACTCATGCCTTCAATGCCAACACTTCAGAGCAGAGAGAAATCCAAGGCAATCATGGGCTACATACAAAGTTCCAAGCTGCCATAGGTCTTGGAGTGAGGCCCCCTCTCAAATAACAAACAGACATAATTTCATCCATGTGATTTCTCCACAGGAGCCCAACTTTACAGCTGAGCCATGATTCTGTCAAGTGCCCAGACTATCTCTCTTTCCTTGTGGAGGCAGATCATTGTGTATTTTCTCCCAGCCTGGTTTCTTTTCTACTGTTCCTATTTGGTGCATATTTGTTGTGTCTCTACCTGTTAATCTTGGTTCATCTTGGGATGTTCTGCTACTTTGATGTCTTTGGTAAAATCTGAACCCCTAAAGTTACTTGGGTAAACTTTCAGGATTTGGGGGTAGATTTTGTTTGTGCTCTTTGAAATTTTGTAATTGTTTAGTATTGCTTGAGGGTTTCATATATGCTTATAATGTGTTTTGGCCAACTCACTCTTTCTCTCTAATTCTTCCTCTTCCCTTACTACTTTTACTTCCCAACTTCGTATGCTTAAAAACAACAACAGAAACAAAACAACCCCCCCCCAAAACCCAAACCACTGAGTGCATTTAGTGCTGGCAGTGTGTGCATGGGCATAGGGCCATCTACTGGAATGTGGGCAGCCTCTCAGGAGCTGGAGAAGAGACTCTCCCTCTCCTATTAGCCATCAATTGCAATATCTTCTTGGATAGGGGTGAAACTTCACTATCCCTTGTACCATTCATGCTGGGATTTTGTCTGGCTTGATTTTATCAGTTATGGCTGTTATAATATGGTGTCCTGAGGTTGGATGTTGGCAGGTGAGTCCAAACCATGGCGGGTGAGGTGAGTCCAAACCATGGCTGGTGAGGGACAAATACACCATGCAGACAAAACTTACATGGAAAGTTTTATTGGGGGAGGGGAGGAAGAGAAGGGAGAAAAAGAACTAGACACAGAGAGAAAGAGATCGAGGGAGAAGGAGAAAAGGGAGGGCAAAGACCTGCCACCTGCCTCTTCAGAGGAACAGTGGGGAAAAGAGTGGGAATAGGCAGAGCTTGTCTCTTAAAGGGACATTTTGCACCTGTGTGGAGAGCCAGGGACTGCTTGCCATGCACCCAAGGGGACTGCTGTGAATTCATGTGTGCAATGGCTCTGTTATGTCTAGGAGACACTTTCACTCAAATCCTCTATTACCTCTGGCTTTTACAAACTTTGTACCCCCTCTACCATGATGACTCCTGAGCCTTGAGAGGATATTGAACCTTGAGGATGTCATATTGATGTCCTCCTGTTGATGGACGAGCATACTGGAGTGTCCTCTTCTCTGCTCATTTGACTAGTTGTGGGTCTCTGTATTAACCAACATCTACTACAAAGAGAAGCTTCTTTGCTGAGGATCAAGACATGCACTAACCTGTGGACATGAGGATAAGTACGACTGCAGGGGAGTTTGATACTATATCTATTTAACTGAATAATAACAGTAGGCTCTCCCTTAGGGCCCAAGTCACAGGTTCTACCCAAACCATAAGGCTCTTGGTCCAGACATGAGCTCTGTCTTGAGGATCAGACCTTAAATCCAACCAGGAAGTGGTTGATTGCTCCCATAACATCTATACCACTATTGTACCAATAGGCATATCTTGATCAATATTTCTCAACCCATTTTGCACGCTAAGTTGTGAAACTCAGATCACAATTAGAGAAAGGTCAACACATTTTGTCTTCCTGTAGGTACTTGTATCATCATCTGTAGGAGGCAAGAAGGAACAGAGAAGAGGGGAGAACTGCCCCAGTGTTGTTCTCCTGGCTGGGAGGAGCAGCCAGGCCTCATCTTATGCAACACTCACTATTGGTGCCGGTTCATCAACAGGCTCCCAGACAAAGAGAAAAAGTGTTATTTGTAGTAGAATCAGCTCATCCCCAGGAGCCAAAGCTCCTGGTTTAAGACCCCTTTGGGAACTCCACTGGCTCCCAATCTTGCTGACAATAAGGTCCCTGCTTTCAGGGACTGCCAGGTGCCAGCCCCTGCTGAGACCGTTGTGTTTCCAGGAGTAACTGAAGCCTTCCCAGGTGCTCCCACTCTGGGCCTGGGAAGCTTTCTTGGATGAGCTGGCCACTTAAGCACCTGCCTCCACTTGTCATTGAGCTGCTGCTATGGCTCTGTTGAGACAGAGATGAGGCCTCATGCTTCTTCATCAGGAGCAAGCTACTGCAGTTAGGAATTGGTGTGGAGGTCAGTCAGGAAGTGTGGCCCCTAAACACAGCATCCTGGCCTCTCTGAGAGAGTGGCGGTAGGAAGGGGTCTCTGATCTCATCAACCCTAAAGCAGCCCATGAATGAATTGGCTGACCCTCACCTGAAGCAGAGCATGAGACCCCGAGTTAAAGGAGATAACTCAAGGGAGAAGATGTCCTTCTCTCTGAAGGGACACAGGTAACAATCCCAATCACAAAGCCTTGCAAATTCACCCAGCATATTACTGCAGGATCTTACCTACTTTGAGCACATACTTCTCTGTGAGCACATACTCTACATCAAAGCTATGCATAAATGCCCACAGATTTCCTTGTTCTCTTAAGTCTATTTCTCAAACTCCCATGTCATTTAGAACTTATATTAAATAAATGTGTATGCCTTTGTCTTGTACTGTTTCAACACTGGTGAGAAAGAAAATCCTTTGCCCTTACAACAGCTTATGTAGGCAAATAAGCAAACATAGAAACAGGGATCAGATGTCACTTAGGGGATGGGTCAGGAAGATGGCAGCTGGGAACCCCTGAGGATCCTTTCCTTCTTAGGGTGACAACCTTGGCTCCTTGAGGATAACACATTAGGGAGGGATAGCAAGTGTCTGACAGACCCACTTCCCTAACCCAAGTTCTCTGGGGACAAAGAATTTATTTTCAGAATAACAACAGGGTGTTGTGGAGGATCTTTCCCAGCCAGGTCCTGCTGTCCTTCTCAGTGTCAAAGAAACACACGGATTAGTTATAAAACTGTTGGCCGATGACTAGGGCTTTTGTTGATTAGCTCTGCCTTAATTATTAACCTATTTCTATTAATCTAAGTATTTCCTGGTGGTCTTATTTTATCGGTGAAGAATCCCGACCTCTAACTCTTTTGGTGGCTCATTTGATGACTCTCTGGTGGGCTTTGTCTGCCTACCTTTCCCAGAATTCTCTTCATCGCCTACTCCCATGCTCACCCCAAACTTTACTCTTTGGGAACTACCCTTGAGGCATTCATGCTGGGTCTCAATGTAGCCTTTCTGTTTTTGTTTTTGTTTTGGTTTTTTGAGGTGGGGGGGGGCTATCCCTGGCTTTGCCTAATGTTCATCAACACCAGAAAAAGAGCTTGAGCAGAGCTTGGCCTAGAGGCTCAGGCCTGAAATCCGGATACTTAGGAAGCTGAGGCAGGAAGAGCACCACAAATTGCAGGCCAGCCTGAGCTCTAAAGTGAGAGTCCATCTTTAAAAAGAATATAAATCAAAAGTTATGAATTGAGCTCACATTTCCTCAAGGTCGGATGTGGGAGCAGTTTCTGTGGAAGGTTTTAATAGCTACAGGAAAAAGGATTACGGTGTAGCATGAGAAGATCAGAGGGATGTATTTCTTGCTTCCTAAAGGTTCAGCATTTGTTGTATATGTTTGTTGGGTATTGGGGGGGGCTACAGTGGTCCTTCCTTGTAGCTTCTTCTTCTTTTTCTTTGTATTGGTGCTGTCCAGTCCCTTTTCCACTGGGAGAAAAACCTCATTTTTCTTTCCTCAGCCATTAGGGAAAGAACTGCTCTAGGGGTGTGAGTGGGCATGTGGGGGCCTCACTCCAGTGCAGGGCAGCGAAGCAGCAAATGACCCTCTCCATCAGCAGCCATCCAGTGCCTAGCTCAGCCCAGGTAGTCGGGCACCTTCATCATTGCTGCCCAGGCCCGACATGCTCACTGCATCTTCTGTTTCTTGAGGGTTCTCTTTGGGCTCTAGACAGAATGATTAATGGCCCTTTAGGCCAACCTGAAAAGACCAAGGAGACAAATATACCTCATTCATAGAGAAACAAGCCTCAGGCCATACATTATCTAGGAAAAATGGGATGGCCAGTGAACTATTCCATGGGGGTATTTAGCAGTTTTATTGTAGGACTAGGTATGTGTGTAGGTAGGCATGTGTATAATTAGAGTTCTCATAAATGTGTATATACTTAAATGTGCATTTACAGAAATAATACGTATTCACATTGTTCAGAGAAATGCTTTCTTAATTTTTATTTCAAAAGTATACAAAGTGATAATGCTAAAAACAAATTTTTTTAACTTTTTTTTAGACAAAATATGTTTCTACAAACTTTAAAAATCTGAGCCATTGGATCTGTACACTAGAAATTTTAGGCACAAACCCTGTAAATGACATCTAGGATGTAGATGTGAAGCCTTGTCCTTAGTGGTATATCTATCTAGAGCTCAGACTCAGTTAGGAATATGGAAACCTATGCATTGTGGTTCTCCTGGTACTTGTATAGCACATTTGTTAAAAACAACAAAGAGAAATCATTAGATACTATGTGATATTAGAGGACAGTTTTTCTTATATTCTTCTTATAACAGCTAGAGTTTAAAAAAAAGCAAAAAACAAACCAAAAAGAGCTGGGTAGTGGTGGTGCACACCTTTAATCCCAGCACTTAGGAGGCAGAGGCAGAGGCAGGCAGATCTCAGTGAGTTAAGAGACCAGCCTGATCTACAGAGTGAGTTCCAAGACTGGCTCCAAAGCTACTCAGAGAAGCCCTAAAAACAAACAAACAAAAAATTAGAGTTGTTTGGGGTAAAAGGTGTAAACTAAGAAGAAAATAACCTGTAGTTTTTAATTGATATAAACAAACTCTGGTGTGTATTGTTCTGATGATTCATGCTTGTGGGAGCATTTTTTTTCTAGTAATGAGGGTACTTGTGTCACATTTAATGGCCTTGTGGGGTATAACATATGTGTTGAAGAATTAAACAAGAGAATTTATATCACACTTTTAACACATTGTTCAACAGTATCTCCCAAATGAAAGTTAGTGGTTAGAATGACAGTTCTTAATTTCTTCCTGGACCAGGTATCGTTATCTACTTTACTTGACAGCATCATTACTGAACTTTTTAGCCTTTTTTGCACTCATGAACTATGCTGTAATGATTCTTCCTTTGGATAAATCTTACATACAGCTACTGGTATGTCTTTAATGTAGTTTCTCAGAGGAGAATTGCCAGGGGTTGAAGGATATTCATTCATTCATTCATTCATTCATTCATTCATTCATTCATTCACTAAATGCTTTTTTAAAAATGTGTGTATACGTGTGATGTGCTTGCACTTGTACATGCGTTCAGATGTGTATGAGTACAAATGTGTACAGGTGTAGGTGCACATGTGTGCATGTGTGCGTGGAGGCCAGAAGTTGGCACGGCATATCTTCTTCAATCATCCTCCATTTTATTCCCAGGGGCAGGGTCTCTTCATGTACCAGAGCTGGCCAAATTCTTCTAGCTAGCCACATTGCTGCTGGGACCCCTGTCTGTGCCTGCTAAGAACTGTGATTACATGTAGACAGTCATACCCACCCAACTTTTATATCATCGTGTTTGTATGACAAACACTTGCCCTGATGAGCCATTGTCTCAGCTCTACTAAACTATATTTTATTGAATGTTTATATTTGCCAGTCACAACTTCAGGCAGGAATAACCCTAGTAACAGTTGCTCTGGGTGCTTGCCCTGGTGGAACTTATGATGAGAAATAATGAAACAGGGACAGGGAGTTCAATGTAAAGCCAATTCAAACCTTCAAAACCACGTTGAAAGGACGTGCAGTTTCTGCAATAGTAACGAGAATGCAGATGACAGGATAAAATGCCACTTACGCTCATCAGCTTTATAAACAAGAAACAGCAAACAGGCAGTAGAAGAGCCTGTGCTCAGGTATCCATCCATGCTGGGCCTTAAAGGGAATCACTGATTCCATCCTTTAGAAAAGGAATCTATTCACATTTAAATGATAGGAAACATACATGCTTTAGCTCGGTACTCCAGGGAATTTGCTCTGTATAGGAAGAATATTTTAAGACATACATTCAGGATAGTTTATTGAAGCTTTGCTCGTGGTGGTAAAATACTGGAAGCAAAGCTAGGGAGATGGCTCAGCCGGGGGATGGCTCAGCATGCAAAGAAAAAGAAGCTTGTTGCCGAGTCTCATGGCCTGGGTTCAATCCCGGTGACCCACATGGTGGAAGGAGAGACTAGATTCCAGTAGTTTTCCTTTGACCTCCAGGTACATGCCGTGACATACCTGCTATTGCTCCAAACATAAGTAAGCAAATGTAATCTAAAATTGAGCTGGAGTTGCAGACAGTTGGGAGCCACCCTGTGGGTGCTGGGAAGCAAACCTAGGTCCTCAAGAGCTGCCAGTTCTCTTAACAACTAGGCTATCTCTCCAGCACAAGTAATAGTTGTAATAGAGTATGTCAAATCCTCCAGGGAGGGTGAAGGGTGTTTTAGAACCCTAAGCAGAAACTTTACAATTGCAGGATCCTTGACCTGCACCAAAGAGGGCTTAAAAAATGTAAGTAATAGGAGGCTTCACTCAGTGGGTGAAGCATTCGCAGTGCACATACGATGTTTCAAGTTCGGTTTCCTGTGTGTTGGTTGACCTGTAGGAAAGCTGGTGTGGACCTGGTGGTCTGATTTCCATCCCAGCATTTGGGAACAGTCAGGATCCCTAGAGCAGGTTGGCTAGAGAGATTAGCTAAATCAGCAAGCTCTGTGTTCAGGGAGAGACCCTGCCTCAGTAAAGAAAATAGAGAGTGATCAAGAAAGATATCTGACATCAAACTCTGGCCTCCACATGCACAGACACATGTGAACACACATATCCACATGCATTCACATAGCCATTCCACATGAAAAAAAATCATAGGTTATGGGTGGTGGACATGATTGACAGTTATTGTTCTTAGTATGCTAGTAAGAAAAGGGGTTAACTTCTAATTCTGGAACATTCTGATCTTCCAGTTTTTCATTGTGTGATGGGAATTTTTCCCTTTGCCTCAAGGGTAGACAGAAAGATCATGTAAGATAGAGAAAACTGCCTTGCATGAAGTCTGGCATGATATAGATGCCCCAAGTATGTCACTTGTCCTTTCCACCCAGTTTTTCAGAGTTATTATGAAATACAACAGGGAGATGATGGTGGGGATGCTTTAGGATGTTAGAGAGGAAGTACTAAAGTGAGGCTGCTGAGAAAACCAGCAAGAGTGCTGGTAAGAATCCTTTGGGGGTCAATGTTCACATTGTTCTTAAACATCCCTGTTGCATACTTTAGCTGCAAAAAGTCTCACCAAGCTCAAGAAATTGTTGGCTCATCTAATGGCCAGGATGAGGCACAGGATGAGGTGAATTGCTCCGAAGGAATGTCTGGCACAGAGTCTCTGTTTCCAGAACTTTCCAGCACTGGCAGGTGTGAGGTTGTGCAGTTACTGGGGCCTTGCCAAGCAGATTCAGTGCTAACTGCCGAGCATGAAGGGGAAAGTCCCCTGATAGGCATGTATGCTGTTAAAGGCAAGTTACAAAAGAGGGCACAAAAAATGTCAGTTCCTAGAACACTTTGCAGGCATTGAAACTTGGCTCACAACAGTCCACGTGCTAGCCAGCTCACATGTGGGGGAAATGCCATGAGACAATGCTTATAGGCTAGCATTGTTTTCATACTGGTCTGTATAGCCAGTGTCTCAGAGCTCACAGTGAAAGGCTTGGGGAAAAAAAAGAAGTGGAAGTTTCTATTCACAAAGCAAAAGCCTTTGGCTATTGTCTTTGCTTCCATATCTACCACAGCAGTGTAGCAGTCATGTGAAAGCTACTTTTGCTAAAGAATACAGTCTCCTCGCTTGGAACACCAAGGTAATTAAAATCAGGATGAAAGCTTGATATTTCTGCCTTTATGTTGAATCTGTCTCCTTTATTTTGGTTCAGCTTCTGCTTGACACTGCCTATATAAGGTGTCCTGTTGCCTGCCAGGGATAAAGGTACAGGGATGAGTAACCATTTTTACCCTTTCCTCCTGAGTTACCTGGTATTTCAGGTACAAGACTGACCAATCAACATCTTGTGACAAGGGACTGAAGCTACCTCCAGGCAATGGCAAGCCAGCAGGACAGACCCCCCCCAAATGAGGATAATCATCTTTGATGGAAATGTGTACTCTGGACCAGATCTGGTGGGAACCAGATTGGCCCCACACCTTGGGCCATGCCTGTGATTAAGAGATTAGCAATATATTAGAACATCTTGAAGGACTGGGGATGAGACATTGATCTGGAAGACCATGCCTTGGCTAGGACTGTTTTAATAAAACATCCCTCTAGACCCCTGCCCATTTCTTCTGATGCTTAAACCTAAATCTTATATTGGTACCCTGAATAGGAAGTTGGAGTCACTGGACCCCATGTTCTCTCCTGCTTTCACCTTGGGTTTGAAATCTTCCTCTAGCCCTAGTTATTTTTAGAGAACTAGTGGAGCAACAGTGATGGGTGAAGTCCCCCAGCTGGGGCCACCAAAAGCAGCACGCAGCCTGGGGCCTACAGGTAGGTCAAGGCATAGAGTAGAGGATGCGGCTGCATGTAAACATGTGCATTTTGGGTTTGAGCTCAGAGATGGAAATCTGTTCTCAGTCAGCTTCTTCTCAACCCTGTCTAACCCTCCTTCACTTAACAAAAACTCCATGTCTCAATTTTCATAAATAATTGACCACAAATCAAATCCCCCCCTGCTCTTACATCCTGTGGTCTGTCAGCAGAGGTGGCCATCGATAGTCCTTATTAACTTTATGGTAATTGCCGTTTTCACTGGCCACCAGCACACAAAAGCAATGGTGTAAACACTGCAGGCGCTAATGAGTTTGATAGTCTGCTGGGTTTAGGAGAATAAATATTCAGGAAAACTGACAACAGTGTGTACTGAATAGCTTTTAAAAAATCAGTCACAGGCTAGAGAGATGGCTGTGTTATGAAGAACTCATACTGCGTCCATGCTTGTTTACTGTGGTAAAAGACTGTGACTAAAGCAACCTATGGAAGAGTTTATTTTGGCTTATGGTTCTGGAGGGAGTGTCCATAATGGCAGGGGAAGTGTGGCTGTGGGTAGCAGGAAGCTGAGAGATGAAGTCTTCAACGCAGACAGTAAAAGGAAGGGAGATGAGGTTATACATGTTCAAAGCCTGCCCCTTGATGACATACTTTCTCCAGCAAAGCTCCTGTAAAGGTCTCATAATTTCCCAAGCAACACCACCACCTGAAGATCAAGTATTCAAATACATGAGCCTAGGAGAGATGAGAGACTTTTCTCAGTCAAACTACAACCTCACTCTTGCAGAGGACTTGAGTTCAGTTCCTGACACTCATCTCAGGTGGCTCATAAGTGCCTATAATCCCAGCTCCCGGTTACCCAATGACTCTGGCCTCTGAGGGCACCTGCACTCTTGTGCATACAGGAGAGCCAACACTTCATAAAGCAAGTGTGGTCGTACACGCCTATAACGCCAGTACTTGGGATGCAGAGGGAGACCAAAAGTTCAAGGTCATCCTCAGCTACACGGCAAGTTTAAGCCCAGGTTAGACCATAGTCACAAATCACACTGGGTAGACGGACTCAGATTCTAGGCCCAGCTCTGCTTCTGGGAAGATGAGCGAAAAGCTTTGCCTTGCAAATTCTGTTTGTCTTTGTACAAAAACAGGAGGCTGGGTTAGATTCTCATGATTCTTTTAAAAAGTAAGGAGGATATGGGTTCTGGAGAGTAAGCAGAGGTAGTGCCGTAAGGACAATGCTCCATGACATTGCTTACAGGGATATTTTTTAGGATGCTGGTAGCAGATATACAGAAAGTGTGACAAGACATTACCAATATAGTTTACTTTAAAAAAGAAAAGATAGAAACCCCGGTTTTGTAGAAACAGAGTAGCTATAAAGCATATGTACAATTAGGAACTTAAGACAGATTCTTTTCATTCTTTTTTGCTGTGTTTCATGCATGGGAATTTTCTGACATGTTTAAGTTATGCCAAATAATATGCTTGGTGATGAGGTTTTTTTTTTTTTGTTGTTGTTGTTTTAAAAAGGAATTATGAAAAAGGGAAATTCTTGAGGAGTGAATTCCCAAAAGAGGGAAAGCTTTTGAACATTGTTGTCTAGAGATTTTATAGGACCATGGCAGAGACTGGACTGAAGTCATCTCTACTGAGACTGGCTAGTTTTTGGCCCATCATGAGCAAATCTAACAGAGGACTGACTCTCTCTATGCTTGTCCCCTGGCCCAACCAGAGAGTTACAGAGTTGCTCACACACTGTTCCTGCACTGCCCACACAGTCCACCTCCGACTCCTGCTTTTATCTTGACTCTCTGTTAGCTGTTAGTCCCTTGGCCCACAGTATTGCCTCTGACCTTGTAGGTGTTGAAAGTGCTGCTGGTTATATTCTGTTGGCTATGTTCTCAAGATGTGGAGTCAGTCTTTCTTAGTTAGCTCATATTTAGGCCCTTGTCTGTGAGATTGTCTCTGAGGTGGAGGCTTTTGGTTAGAAGCCATGCTTACTTATTATTCAGTCTGTTACAATTAGCACCACTAAAAGCAGGAATATAAAAAAGGATAGCATTGCCTTGCTCGAGTTCCTCCTCAGGGCCTTTTGAAGGGGCCAGCTGGCCTGCTGTCTCTGTTTTAGAGCCCTGCCTTTTTTATCTGTCTAGTTTGGTTACCTCACACCCAGCTACAGGCCCTCAGTGTTTCAGAGGCTGCCATTTTAACCCTAATCTTCCCCTTAAACCCAACCACCATCTCACTGCAACACATACAAGCAACTTGAAAATATTAGAATGGGCCCTGTCTCCCTGATAATCTACAGAGCCATCTCCTGCCTTCCCAGGAGGCATAAGGCCCTGAGTTTGTTCTCCAGCACTGCCATAATAAATAAGTAAATGATATCAGACAAATAGGCCCAGAAAAGTCCAATGTACTAGCTCAAATCTGTAATCCCAGTACTTGGAAAGCTGAGGCAGGAGGATTTTAAGGTTGAAGCTATTTGTGCTATGTAGTGAGACCTATTTCAAAACAAACATAAAGAAAGAAAAACCTGCAATAAGTAATTTCAACTCTTCCAGCCTCTCCACAACTATGGCAAGCCAAATTAAATTTTCTCTCCTGTCCTTTCTAGGTGGTCCTTGGTTGTTGAGGAATTGTTTCCAGAATGCTATCCCACCCCACACTGGGCAGCAAGCAAACTCTGCAGGTGCTCACAATCCCTCCTGTGAAGTGGTGTGCTATTTGTATATAAACGACAGATCTTTGAACAAATGTTAAATCATCTAGAGATTATTCAGAATGAAATACAGATGTAGGGCAAATGGTGCTTATACAGTATTGTTTAGGGAAGGGCAAGAAGGGTGGGTACAGGGGGACTGGGAAATAAGTGGGACTGGGATGCATAATGTGAAATTCCCAAGGAATCAATAAAAATTATGTTTAAAAAGAAAGGAAGGAAGGAAGAAAGGAAGGAAGGATAAGCCTATATTTGGTCCATAGACATTCAATACACACACACACACACACACACACACACACACACACACACATGCACACAAATATTTCCATCTGCATTTTGTTATGAGTACTTTCCCGCTAGCCTGGTCCCAGAGCCTCGTCAGTCCCAAAATATCACACAAAGACTCTATTATAAGCTGTTGACCGCTTACTAGTGTTTCTTATTGGCTAGTTCTGTCTTATTATTAACCCATAATCACTAATATATGTATTTCTGCATGATCTTATCTTATCTAGAATGCCTGGTTCGCATTCTCTCTTCCTGAGTTCACATCATGACTCTACTACCTTTCCCAGAATCCTCTACCTCTCCTAGTCCCACCTATTTTGCTTTCCTATAGGCCAGCAGTGCTTTATTCATTAACTAATAAGAGAAACATATTTACAGAATGACATCTCCCATCAGCATTGGTTGACTCTGTGGAAATGGAGCCTGTGCATTTGGAGGGCTGACCATATATTGATTTGACCTCATTTTTAATCAGAATAAAAAAAAAATAATTCAAAGAGATAATTCCTTTTTCTTGTGGAGTTAAGTTCCAGTGGGTGAGGAGGAACTCAGACCACTGTCCACCAGAGCATCTTGGGTGCCTCGTGAACTGGGAAAAAAGCAACTTTGAGGGCGATCTGTCAATCCTTCCTGAAAACTAGAGAGCATTAAGAAGCAGGAGCAGACAGAAAAAGAAAATCTCATCCATACAACATTGACTGCTCGTAACATTTTCTAAATAAAAAAAAAAATTGTTGGGTTTTTGTTGTTGCTGTGTGCTTAATTTTCACAAAAATTTTGTCAGTTCCATTTTACAGGTAAGAAAGTGACCTACTAACTTGCATACCTAGTAAAAAGGCCTACCCATTAAATAGAGATTCACCCATGTCATCTGTCTGCTCAGTGGGAAAAGCAAGATGGGATCTTTGGTAACAGGCCTTTGATAACAGTTACCTGCTCTTGCACTGTGCTACCCTTGGGTCAAAAGACCCTGCCAAGAGGTCCTATAACCTTCAGAAAGAAGGCTCCAGTGCTTCTGATGCCTTGGGTAGAACGGCAGTCTGCCCCTACCTATACATACAGACAGGCCCCCTTCCTCCCCTGTTTTCCCTGGCCTCTACAGCAGGCCTTAGCACAGAGGTACACAGAGTGGGCAGCTAAACTGAAGCAGCATGGTTGGTGTTTTCCTAGCAGACAGATGATTGGTGCAAGTGCAGCCTGGACTTTCCCACAATCCCCTGCTTGCTTTCTCTCCCAGCATGAGTGGGCTGTGAGAGCTCAAGCGAGCTCTCAGTCTGAGAAAAGCTTGTATTTCAGATAGCTGCTAAGGGGCCTAGCATCCTCCAGAGAAGGCAGCAAGGAAAGCTATAGAGCCTCTCCTCCCTCTCTTTGGTCCCAGATATGGGGACACACCCTGCATGTGTGCAACTAGCAAGGCCTCAGTAGCTATTGGTCAGTCTGTAGCTGGGTAGCCTAGGCTGGATCATGGACTGTTTGAGCAGGAACCAGAAAACTTGCCAGGGTTTCTGGGATGGTTATTCATCTTTGCAAGCTTCGCTGGATTGCCAAGGAATCACAATTCTGGGTGTGTCTACAAGGATGTTTGTAGAAAGGTTTATCTAAATGTAAGACCTACACTGAATGTGGATGACAAAATCTATTGTGGGCTGAAGTCCTAGGGTCAATAAAATGAAGAAAAGAAGCTGATCTGTGGGTTCATTGTGTCCACTTGCCTCCCACTATGGCTGCAGGGACAGGCTGCTTACCCATCGTATATTGTGAGCTCAAATAAATCCTAAAGTTGTTGGGGTTTTTTGTTGGTTACTTTGACACAGAAATGAAAAATAACTAATAGAGACTCAGGCGTTTGCATTCTGTTCTGACTATAATCCGTGTTTGGGCTATGAATGCTAAATAGCGTTGTTATCTTTTGCATGGATAGATAGCTCAAAATGTATTTCCATTGAATTTGAATAAGCATGACACCAGTTTTTCATCTTATCTAGTTTAATTTTTATGTAATTATTGAGCTCTTGGAAAATAAATAATTTGCACCTCCCCCCCCCATATTGCTGAGTGTCTAATATTTGTATGTTTTCATTTATGCTGGAAGTATCTGTTCATTCACTTACGTTGGACAGTGATTAAGAAAGTATGTACTAGCTGGGGCTATCATGATACACTCTCATAAATAAAAATCCTCCTTTATGTTGCCTTTTCCAGTTATAATTTTTATTATTAAACCTTCATTGGCCAAATCTTCCTAAAAACTAGACTCTCAGATTGCTTCACACTCCCATCTTCTCCTAGCTGTTGACAAACAACATGCATTAACATAATCGAGATAATTAAGGGCAATGCCAGGTACTGTTTTCCTACGGGCTTCTGTAGTTCAGGGACTGCCAATTTCCTCTCCCTCCTAACAGCCTGGAGGTGTGGAGATTAACACCTACAAAGTGTGGTGGCTTGAATATAGATTAGGGGAGAGACAGGCTGCTGCCTTTGATTAAAACATTAGAAGAATAATTATTACAATAGCAAAATGGCTTAGGCCTTCTGTTGGGATTTTTTTTCCCCTCCAGTTTACTATGTGTCTCTGAAACTTTTTCTTCCAACCTTCATAGAACAAATGACTATGGCTGAACATCTTAGCCTACAAGTAGATAATACTCCATATGGGTTGAGTTAGTTCCCCCACCCACATCAGGGTAATTTTCATTGTTGCTGAAGAGAGCACAATATTACTTCTAGAAACCCAGCAGGCATTTTATTAAACAGTTGTACCAGCTGGAAATAAATGATTGCCTTTCTTGAGACTTCCATTCAGAAATGGATGTTTTCCTTTAGGTGGGAAGGACTCGTTAGGGTTCTTTCATTGGTACCCACCCAGGCCAAAATCATAAGCAGCTTTCCAGGACATTGGCTGCTATTTCCACACCCAGGTAGTGCTTACTTTAAGCTTGGGAACTGATTTCACCATCACTCTTTCCTCTGTTGCAGGCTCTGGATTATTTATGAAGGTACAGAGAGAGACACACACACACACATTGGGCAAAATTCAAATGCAATATATTTTATACACCCCTCCTTTGGCTGTGATTTCTGCAAAACTATATCTGGGCTATTACTGCAGCCCCTGGGGCTCATCTCTGGTACAAGGCACAAAAGCTGGCAACACATTTTTCACACAGGACAAAGCCATGCTGGCTGTTGATTCTAAAGCCCCTGTCACCCAGGGCCTCATTCTGTTATTGGAAAAAAACATGCTACTGGCCAAAAGCAGTGCAGGTCACATTATCAGGTAATATCTCCACTCTGTATATTTAGTTGGAAAATAAAAGTATATCAGGATAGTGTAATTTAAAAGGGTGGAGTGAGCCACATTATTTCCAGGGCAGGGAAAAGAGTGCAGTTTCGGGCATTTCTAGTGGAACTGATGTGCTCTGGCAGTAATTTCCAACTTCTCCCTGCACCAACACCCTCCCCCCTTGATAATGGAAAAATACAACCCAAGACCCTGAAAGTCCAAAAGTGACTGTTGGGAGCCCTGCCCATTGGTTACTTATTCCAGTTTGTTTACTGCTAGCTTCTTTTGAGATAGGCTTTTTTTTTTTTTTTTTTTTTTTAGAAAAGCTAAGTGCCTCCCTGTTGCAATCTTAATCAAGTTAGGCTTGTTCAAATCCCATGGGGAAAGTTAAGTGTCTTTTGTTCATCCCACCACTTCAGAATCTGCTATGCCTTTTGACTTAGTTGATTAAAAAGAAAAGGAAAGAAAAGAAGGGGGGAAAAAAAGAAAAATCGTCAGTGTAATTGTGTGATTCAGGGACCCAGGTAGTCTTCTCAACCCTGTCATTCTCAGATCTCCCCCCCAGGATGGGTCCCACCGTCAGCTGGTGGTTGCTCAAAGGAGACAGACTGGGGTGAAACTGAGGCAGCATACCATGACGGTCTGGACGAAGTGGTGAAAAGGGAAGGCATTCTTCAGAACCCAACCTGAGAGGCCGTTTCAGTAGACACTGTCATCATGAGGGTTCCCACCATTTTGAACATCATGAAGAGACAGAGCTGAATTCCATGACAATTATTTCTGGGTGAAACACAAGCTCCCAGTGAAAGTGTGTGCCCCGATGGCATGTTAGTGACTCGTTGTTGAATCCTAGATTTACAATCACCATGGAAGCACTTTTCTGGATGTGTCTGTGAGGGTCTTTCCAGGAATTTTAACATAGAAGAGACGACCCACCCTGACTGTGGATGGTACCATCCCATGGGGTCCTTGACCAAATAAAAAGGGGGAAATGAACAGGGCATCAGCATTCATCTCTTTCTGCTTCTTGTTTGTGGACACAATGTCAGAAGCGGCCTCAATCTCATGCCATCAAGTCTTCTCCATCACAACTGACTATCACCTTCCTTTGTGAATCAGAATAAACCTTCCTTACTTAAGTAGCTTCTGTCAGGTATTTTGTCCCAGCAATAAAGAGGAAACTAACACAACTCACTTCTCCAGTACCCCTGTTGCTTGGTTGTGTCCCATTCTTCTTCACTTGAAATCTTCCTTCCTACCCAAAGATGACCCACAAAGATGCATTCTGGCCTGGTCTAGAACCATCACACAGGTTTCAGCGGTGAGTCTAGAGGAAGATCTTCATACATAAGATAAGGAACTGCAGAAGCTCAGTCCATCTTCTTCAGGAAACTGAATCAGAATCCCTCTTGAGGGTCAGCTATAAAGTTAAACTCTGGCTCCTTTCACGTCCTCGAGTTTGTGGGTGGCACTTTTGACTTGGGTGAAAAGGGTGAGTGAAGTTCTCACTGAGACTGTGAACCTCAGCTGTGGACTCCAATGATTTTGTCATAGAAGCCATCGTTGGAGTTTGGGAACACTTGTGTCATTAGTAATTGAATTTTAATGGGCATGAGTGTGATGGTGCTATTTCTTGAGCATCCTTACTCCAAAGTCCTGTAGGGTTATGGATGACATGTGTTCATGATATGTGTTCATGGTTAAGGCACAGATATCCCTGGGCTCCCAAACATAATGCCTTCAAAACATCATGAAAAGAGCTCTCTCTGAGGATGGAAGTTCGTTGATTGAATCAATAAAATAGCCTGCACTTGGCAACATAAAAAGAAATAGTTCTTCATGAAATATGAGCTTTAGCCAAACTGTTCCATCTTAGCCAGAGTCCATGTCCTCCTCTGAAGAGGTTATTAGAGAAAAGGGGAAACCTTCCATTTGGACTGTGACCAATCAGATTTGTAATTTCTCCCAGAAGGCAAATAGTAGAGGCACTTGTGGTGTGTGGAGTTTAGCTGAACTCGGGCCTGGGATGTGACAGGTCCTGTCAGTTATCACTTCACTGGGTCAAGGTCTGACCAGAATCCATGGCTCGTTTGACCCAGGGCTGCAGTTTGGCACTTTTTTCCCTGATGGCCTCTCTGTAGTTTGTATTTTTGCTTAGTGAAGGGTTTTGCAGAAGCCAATTCAAGAAGCATGAGTCCTAAGAGCTTCTTTGACGAGATTTTTTAACATGGTCTGGCTTCCAATGTTTGGAAAACTTATCGTACTCTAATCCCCACTTGGAGATTCATAACAAACTCAAAGGCCTTATTAAGCTTGGGTCATGTGGAGTTTCTCAAACACATGGGACTCTAGAACGTCTTCATAGAGAGAGATGCATTCTGGAAAATACTGGCACAATAGCAAACATGTTGGAGCCAAAGGAAGCTATGTCTGTGTCTCCACCATGAATTTCTAACGATCCTATCAAGGAGGTAAACAGTAAGCCTATGCTACCTACACATAAAATGAGTCTACACAACACTGGGCCTACTTGTCTGCCGTACAGTGGGAAACAAATGTCTATGCAAACAGTTCTAAAATAATAACAAGGCCAGTGAAGTGGCCCAGCAGGTAAAATCTCTTGTCACATAAGCCTGATAACCTGAGCTCGATCCCCAGGACCCACAGTAAAAGTGGAAAACTGACTCTGATATTTGAGAATGGACGTGTGTCTATTCTCAAATCATACATCACACACAAAAATTATTGATGGGGGATGTTCTTCTGTATATATGTTTGTCTTATTGGTTGATGAATAAAACATTGTTTGGCCAGGCAGGAAGTAATATAGCATGGCAGGTACTGACACTATCTAACCATAGAGATCCGGAGGTCTATACAGACAGGCAGGAAGGGACATAGCTTGGCAGAATCAGAATATAAGCAGGAACAAACAGAAAATCACTCTTCTCTACGGAGATGTAGCAGGCAAAGGAGATGTAGGTCTGGCATTCCTGGTAAGCCAAGACCATGTGGAAATAGTTAGATTGATAGAAATGAGTTAATATTTAAGACAAAGCTATCCAATAAGAAATTCTAGTAACTGGCTAACAGTTTTGTAATTAATACAGTGTCTCTGTGTGTTATTTTGGGACTGATGAGGCTGTGGGACCAGGCTGGTGAGAAAATGCTCATAACAAATTATTAATAATTATTATAAGTAAAACCATGGGGTATTACAATATTAATGTGTATATGCAAGAATCACAGATATCAAAGAGTCAGATGGCGATAGCTTGCACAGTAAACTCTTGTCCAGGGCTTGCTTTTGTAAATAAAGTTTTATTAGAACACAGCCATGCTCATTTGTGAGCACATCATTTATGCCTGAGGATTCAGGCGGGACTGAATAATGGAGGCAGATGGAGAATTCCTCCTAGGAAAGTGAAAAACAAAGGCAGTCACAATGTGCAAGGAACAAAATGTGCTTTCTCTTGTGTGGCTCTCAGAGTTCTGAGTGTTTGCTCTTTGCCTCTTCACTGAAAGACAGAAACAAAAACAAAACCCCTGACTTGTAATAAAAGATAATATATGTTCAAGGACATGTTGTGTCCATGGGAAGAGGTGTGGCATAGTGGTAGCTCTGGTCCACATATGAGAAATTAAGCTGTAAGAATGGGATGAGGCCTGATCCTCATCTGGGGATTCCTAGGTGGCTCCCTGCTGCTCACCAAATGGAACAGAGGGTATGGTGTACAGGCTTATCAGGAAAGTGGTGAAGCTGCTGTACACTCTTTATCCAGATGATAACTTACATGATTAACATGGATGGGTACTTGTCACAAACTCTGGAAGGTTTCCCAGTCTACCCTAATTAGAAAGGAACGTTGAAGAGCACGCAACTCCAGGCCTTTAGAAGGAGCTTTGTGGTAGTTTATCATAAATGCATCATTGCAAGGTACAGCTGAAAGCATGGTATCCCCACAAGGTTTTTAGAACTGTTAGAGATCAGGCTGGTGAGAAGATTCAGTGGGTAAAGGTGTTTGCCAACACACCAAGTTCAGTTTCCAGGACCTATGTGGTAGAAGGAGAAAATCAAAATTAACTCTTGACTCTCTCTCTCTCTCTCTCTCTCTCTCTCTCTCTCTGAGGTGTGTGTGTGTGTGTGTGTGTGTGTGTGTGTACATATATACCTACACCAAAAACAATAAGTAAATTAATATATATATATATATATATATATATATATATGAAGAAAAAACCTTAGGTACCAGAAACAGATAACTATATACCAGATCAATTGTTAAAAGAAGAACAAACATGGAAAATCACAGCAACATTTCCAAACATCTCATTCTTGGGTTCTGTACTAGGGGGTTACAATGGTTAAAACACCCAGAGGATCAGCATTCTGACATTCATTTTTACTAATTTTCTAGAGCTGGGTAGCATTAACTCCACTGGCTCATATTCACAGACTAAGAATGTAAACAGCAGAAACCAGAGGCATCCTTTGTGGAGTGAAGATCCCACTGAGAATATGATGGGGATCGTGATAAAAGCCTGGAATTGGTAACTGGATCAATGTGTGTCTCTACAGTCCCTACTCCTGGTACCCAGGTCACGAGCTGCTGACAGCATCTGGTGTCCATATAGCTCTTCACTGAGGAATGCTCGCTGGGCTATTTGCGGAGTTCATCTCTAAGTGTGCACTTAAGACACCTCATGCTTTTCTAGGCTTCCTCTCCACTTGGCTTGGGTGTGAGGACTGTGATTATGTTTATAGAAGGGAAGGTTGACATGCTTCAGTCACAATGACATTTCAATGTTCTAGTGTTCTTGCAAGTGAAAACTTTCCTCTTGGCTCTAAAAAAATTTTAGAGACTCAGAAACAGGGTAAAAGTCATGACTTGGGGTCAGACTAGCTAATTATTACTCTGCCCATTTAATCCTACAGAGCCAAAGGCATCCTTTATCAATGTAGAGGATATGGCCTGATCACCTTCATGGCTTTCAAGTCCTTCTGTGGTTCCACACATGCATTACTGTCCTCCATGCATTGAGTTCATCCCAAGGCTCTCCTTATCTTACCCATGTTGTGCATTCCCTTCTCCCTGTAAGCCCACTGTCATGAACCTTCCTGATAGCTCCAGCCCTTCTCTCTGAAGTAAGAAAAGTAACTAAGGAACCTCCCACCCTGGTGGGGTGTATCATCGAGGCATTTGAGGGAACGCAACACTGTGAAATTTGGGCTGAGTTCTTATGGAGCTGACCAGCCTTTCTTAGGTCTAGAATGCTACTCAGAGGGAGATGTGCTTGCCCTGCAAGTGTGATTGAGCACCACAGCCAGTATGGGGCACATTTATAATGTCAGTACTGGAGAGGCAGACATGGGACTCACTAGCCAGCCACCCTAACCTACCGGCCAAATTCAAGACCAGCGGGGAGAGCCTCTGTCTTTAAAAACAAGTGAATGTTTTCAGAAGAGGCAACACATCAGAAGTTGATTTCTGGCCTCTACATGTGTGCACACACACTCACACATGAACCTGATAGCCACATCAGATGTGTGTGAATCATATGATATGCTGGTGCATACATATTTACCTACAGAGATTTATTCATTAAATCACGTTATCCCCCTAAAGATGTCCCCAGCAGTCACAAATCTCTTAGCATGAAATAGATTATGGCAATAAAAGTGACTTGTGACTGGCAGGCTGCCACTGGAGTGTGTAAAATAAATTTTAAAAACTGGGTTAGAACAGTAAGAGGCATGATTATCTGGCAGAAATGAAAGTGACAGTTGGAGGTCATCAAATATAGATAGTTTCCCACCCATGGCTTTTTTATTTTTATTATTTTTTTAGTGTATAAAACATGGTAATAATGACCCCTTGACTCCAAATCTTGCCTAGAATTTCTTTGTGTTCAAGTCTGGAATAAATACAATGTTTAGTAAAGAGGTCATGAATGGATGGATTGATATGTTGATTCAACAAAATGGATTATAAATAAATTATGGGGCTCAGAATAGGGAAAGAGGAAACTGAGGAAATAAAATACACTTGCATAATCTTATAGAATTTCTGGCTATGTGACATTGGCTATAATTTTTAGCCTAATACCAGCCAGTCGTGATTAATAATAATATCAACTCTTTGAGTAGCCTACTAATATACATGGCAGCATTCTGGAGACACTTTCTCATTAGCTACTCAATTAATCATATCTTCTCCCTGGGGAAGGCCTTAGTACTCTCTGTTTTATAGATGAGGAACCAGAGACTCAAGACTCAGCTAAACAACAGAGGTTGGTAGACGCTGGCAAGGATATCATGAAAACAGCTGGTAGAAATGTCAGGTATCTCCCATAGTCACCTCCAAGACCAGGTATTCCTAGGATTCTCAGCTATTCCCTATCAGTTCTATACTGACCCAGTGATATTCTGTGGTTTCGAATTCTCATTTGTGTGCTTGAGCCTATTGGCACATCCTGGGCAGAGAGTCATGTTATAAGCAGTTTTCCCACCAGCCTGGTCCCAGAGCCACATCAACCACAAATAACACACAGAGATGCTGTAGATATAAAGCTGTTGGCCAGTTACTAGCGTTTCTTATTGGCTAGCTCTATCTTAAATATTAACCCATTTCTATTAATCTAAGTGTTTCCACATGGTCTTATCTCACCGGAGAGAGGGTCCAGACTTCTTGTCTCAAGTCCCTACATCTTGACTCCTCCCTACTACATCTCTCAGAATCCTCCTTGTCTCCTAGTCCCACCTATCTTGCTTTCCTATTGGCAAACAGGGTTTTATTCATTAACCAATAAGAGAAACATATTTACAGAATGACATCTCCCATCAGAGTCTTTCTATGAAACTCAGATACACATGCTTGCTGGACCTGTCGAAGGACTCAGAGTCTTCCTTGGTCCTGGCTTCCCATCTCACATATGATGCTATGCTTGCTAGCAGATTTCAGGAATGTGAGGGCACAGGGTGGCACCCAGCTTTGCTTAGCCCAAGGATCTTGTGTATTGAGGTAAAATAAAATATGCCTGTGTGGTTTACAAATATTAGTTGCAATCTCTACTATGGAGCACCCACTCCCTGAAAGGCCTGTTAGCATATTGTACTGTCTAGATTTATATCAACTTGACACAAACTAGAGTCATCAGAGAGGAGGAAGCCTCAATTGAGAATAAAACTCTGTAAGATTTTGGCTCTAAGCAAGCCTGTAGGGTAGTTTTTAAATTAGTGATTGATGGAAGAGGACTCATCCCATCATGGATGATGCCATCCCTGGACTGGAAGTCCTGGGTTCTATAAGAAAGCAGACTGAGCTAGGCAGTGGTGGCACACACCTTTAATCCAAGTACTTGGGAGGTAGAGGCAGGTTGATCTTTGTGAGTTTGAAGCCAACCTGATTTATAGAATGAGTCCCAGGATATCCAGGGCTGTTATATAGAGAGACCATGTCTCAACACACACACACACACACACACACACACACACACACACACACACACACACAAAAGGAAAGCAGACTGAGTAAGCCATGAAGGACAAGCCAGTAAGCAGCCCTCCTCCATGGCCTCTGTGTCAGCTCCTGCCTCCAGGTTCCTGTCCTGCTTGAGTTCCTTTCCTGACTTTCTTTGATGATGAGCTGTCATGTAGAAGCATGAGCCAAATAAGCCATTTCCTCCCAAGTTGCCTCGGCCATGGTGTTTCATCACAGAAATAATAACTAAGACACATGTGTTGTCCTTCATTGTGCAAACTAGCTTAATTGTGTGGGTGGAGGAAACGTTGCAGATTGACATACTCAGCAGTAGCAGTAGTGCCCAGGCCTCCATGACTGGTCTGAAATACACAGTTTACAAAAGCATGTAAAGGCAGTGGCTCCTAGAGTAAAAGCACCTGGAGACCTGAAGTTGATCACCGAGACCCACAAGTTAGAAGGACAGGAGACGCTGACAAGTTGTGCCCTGACCACATGCATGCCATGGCATCCACCCCTGAAAACAGAATAATGCACAGGGACAGGTGCGTAAGACAGTTGTTAAGCACCTACCTTCGCACCAGAGCTCCGGGGGCTTCAGAGGCTAGCTGTCAGTCCACAGAGCTTTAGCACAGTTTGCATTGCATCCCTGAAATAACCTCCTCCTCCTCTTACTTCTTCTGTCCATGATGATGCTCAGAAAAGGTTTTAACTTATCTCTTTAGAGCTGTGGGGGTTTTCAGCCCACTGGTATTAGCAAAGCAAGGCTCAGATATTATAAATGCAACATGTTAGACTATTACAGGTGATTTGGGCACTCCACAATAGAAAAAAAGAGAGAGAGAGCTGAGAAACATCACAGTTCTCTAGCCAAACATAATAATCCTTGAAATAGAACTAGACAAAGTTAGGAAGTTCGACCAGGGTTTATTTTTTAAGACAGAAAACGGAAACGGGGAAAATGGGGAAGGATCATAAACTTAAGTGAGTTAAAAATCCTTATGAAAGGACAGTTGGAAAGAAGAGACTTCAGTCTTCCACGATCACTTAAACTAGTCATTATCCTAAAAAGGACAACCCTGCTTTTCTCCAAACCCAAGTGCCAACAGCACTGTGTCTTTGACATCAGTATCCAAATGATACCCTCTTTTCTGACTTCAGTGTTGTCAGTGGAAGTTTTGGGGGTTATGAAATAATTAGCTGTGCTGTCCTCAAAATCACTACAGTTTGCTACATGTGAGATCCCTGGGAAACTGTTTTAGAAAGAGTTCCACCTTTGGAATCATTAAGAACAAAGTCCTCTTCCAATTGCGCAGTGAGAAAGCCAGCAATAGCTGCTGTAGTCAAGTGTTCGTGGTGCAGCTCTCCCCGCACGGCCAGCCCCAAAACACACATCAGGGCCCATTAGCTGAGATGGTTTGCTTTGGAACTAAGATTATTTTAGAAATACACAGAGGACCCAAGTATAATAAAAAGAAGCAGGGAGATGGCTCTCTTTTCAAACACTTGTAACCCATCCCCTTCCATTCTGATGCTACCAAAATGCCAAAATGCGGGTGGTGCCAGACACCCCATTCCAGGTGCTGTCACCACAGCATCAGTAGATCTTGCCGACTAACTTTTTATGGGCAAGCCAGTCACCTACACAATGTCATCAAAGTGGACACCAATGGTTTGTTTAAAGTCAAGACAGTGATGGGGATTTCTGCACTTAAGAATTTTGACATGTACGGGCTGGAGAGATGGCTCAGCTGTTAAAGGCTAGGCTCACAACCGAAAATATAAGAATTTTCACATGTTCATTGCAGTACCTAGTGGAATACTGAAGTCTGAATGATAGTGCAGAATTGAGCTTTATGCCCTCCTAGGTCATACGAAAGGGAAAATGGTAAGCGACAATATGCATGTTATAGAAGAGCCCAATTACAACTCTGATGTTGGATGCCCATGGCTAAAAACTGCTTCATTTACCTGGAGGAAACTCTAGCATCAACTTTGGACTATAGGTGTGTGTGCAGGCTCGGCAGTCATAATAAGTGCACTGCTCTGGTGGGGTGTTCCCATGATGGGGGAGGCGTTATATAAGTGGAGGAAGTAGGCTGTTCTATTACTGTCCCTGGGGAAATGTGAGAAAAATGTCCATCTACACAAGGTAAGAAATGATGCAGCAATGTGATAATTATGGGGATGGTCCAGTCAGTAAAGCACTTGCTGTGTGAGCATGAGGATCAGCCCCCAAATCCTTGTACAAATAAAAGCCAGGCATGGTGTCGTGCACTTGTAATTTCAGTTCTGGTGAGGAAGAGATAGATCCCTGGGGCTTACTTGCCAGCCAGTCTAGCTCAAATGGCAGATTTCAAGACAATGAGAGACCCTTGTCTCTGGGGGGGGGTGGGAAAGGTAGATGGCTTTGAACAAACAACACATAAAGTTGACTTCCATTTCTGCATGTGTGCACACTTGCACACATGTGTTCACATGAATATGCACCACCATTCCTATGCACATACATGCAAAAGGAAAATGATTCCATCCAAATGTAGCTTCATGAACTAATAGCTGTTCTGCAGCCACTTACAGAACATGGGGTGACTTAAAGGCAACTGGGAAGCCCACAACAAGGTGTTGACAGCTCATGAGAGTGGCACCTCTGCAGCTTCTCCCTATACGACATTAGGCAGTTCTGTGGCTCAGAAGTTTTTCCCAGCAGCCCTTGCTGCTCATATACACAAGCTGGTTGGGAGGGGCCTGTGAATCTTGTAGCTTTGCCAAGGTTTTTTTCTGAGTCTTAGGAGTCTCCCTTCTCCCTTTACCAAGGGAATGCTTCACTTGGGAGGAAATATCTGCACAACATAGGTATAGGAGAAATCTCTCTACCATTCCCCCAAGTTCATGTGAACACAAAAGTGCTTTAGAAAAATAAAATCTATTTTTAAAAGTTTCCATCTTTCAAGGAAACCATTCCTAGGGTGGCATAGTAAAGGCAGAGCTGTCACACTTTGATTGGGTTTAGGGGTGCTTTGGACTATGAGTCATTAGAAACTAGAGTTTTGTTTAAAAAGGGGGGGAAAGAGAGAGGGAAAGGGGGTGAAAGGAAGAAAGGAAGGAAGGAAGAAGGAAAAGAAGAAAGGAAGGGAGGAAGGAAGGAAGAAAGGAAGAAGCAAAGGAAGGAAGAGATGAAGGAAGGAAAGATGGAAGAAGGAAAAGAAGGAAGGAAGGAAGAGAGGAAAGAAGAAGGGAAGGAAGTAAAGAGGGAGGAAAGGAAGAGAGGAAGGAAGAAGGAAGGGAGTAAAGAAGAAGGGAAGGAAGTAAAGAAGGAGGAAAGGAAGAGAGGAAGGAAGAAGGGAAGGGAGTAAAGAAGAAGGAAAGGAAGAGAGGAAGGAAGGAAGGAAGGAAGGAAGGAAGGAAGGAAGGAAGGAAGGAAGGAAGGAATGAATCACTTGGAAGCCTTGTTTCTAACAAATGTTATAACCTGGGTGACTCAAGAGGGATGGTGGGTATTGATGAAGAATGCTGCTTTCTGAGATTTTAGCTGTTATTTCTTCTGTGTGGTGCATTCAAAGGATAAAATTGGGGAGTGAGATAGTTGAAGCCCTATGATCTGCAATGTGACTCCTTCCTAGAAACCTACAAATTCTAAGTAGAATATGAAACAAAATAAAATGCCACCAGATGCCTGAGCCAAGGAGCTTTGCTGAAGACAACAAAGGGGACTAAGTTATGTGTGATGGGCGTCTCTAGGTGTGACACCTTCAATTCCTGCAGGTTTGTAGAGTGAAAAGAAGCAGGGGAGAGCGTATGACCGGCAAAGGAGAAGGAATTTCATTCGTGCTGGCTTTCCTAACTGCAGTGGTCACTTTGGGGGAGAAGCATAAGGCTCTGGTGGATATATTATACCCCTAACCCAGAAATTGCTGACAGACACACTCAAAACAGATGGTGCTTTCTTAAGCTGTTTAATAATTAAGTCCAGAGTCATCACTGAAGAATTTTCACTACCAGGCTGATTTAATCCCAGGCATTGCTCACCAAAAGCAAGGGCAATGGAATGATTTAAACTTAGGAAAGTCCTTGTGAGCTATATATGCTGGAAGGTAATGACAGAACCAGGGAAATTACCTGGGTGTTGACTGCACTTAATGTGTAGAGATAGATTAAGCAATTGTGGCAGCGTGAATGTAATTGGTCCCTGTAAGCTCATGGGGAGTGGCACTATTAGGAGGTGTGGTTTCACTGGAGGAAGTGTGTCACTGTGCAGGTGGGCTTTGAGATCTCTTATGCTCAAGCTACACCCAGTGTGGACACAGACTCCTTTTGCTGCCCGAGGATCAGATATAGAGCTCTCAGCTCCTTCTTCAGCACCATGTCTGCCTGCATACCGCTATGTCTCGCCATGGTGATAACGGACTAAGCCTCTGAAACCGTAAGCAACCCCAATTAAATATTTTTCTTTATAAGAGTTGCTGTGGTCATGTGACCCCCAACTAAGAAAGCAGTGCTTAGTTATGAGGATGTCATCATATCTGTGAAGCTCTTTAAAGATAGCCAGACAGCCTTATGTCTCTTCTTAGTAACAGGCCTCTGCAAGGTAGCTTCAGAAGAATGTTCTGCCTCTCAAACCATTTCTAATCAGACAAAGAGAAAGGTGGGAAAGAAGTGCTCAAAGATGCTTTGAGGTGAAATGTATGTGTCTACGTCCTCTTCTGGGAAACACAAAAGGGGTTTGAGGAATATTTTGGTGTTGATATGTGGAAACCAGAGGGATGGTGGTATATTGAGAGTACGACATAGGTGGGTAACTACATACCTTAAGGGTCTCTTAAATAGCAGGACCTAGGCAGGGGAAGAGGACAGCCCTGGGATCCCCAAACTCAGCACTGAGGGTACAAAGCTAACAGCAAGGCCACCTGACTTTGAAGGGTTCATGACTCGAAGGATGATAGCTATTACTACTCCCAATTGCCGATCAGTTTCCTTACATCTTCCTGGACATGAAGCCAGGTTTTATAAGAAAGTTTGATGAAGTTGTTCCGTCCTCTACCCTTACTATTACCTACGTACCTGTGTCCGACCCTTTCACAAGCCCTTTAGCCACGTGTAATCCATTCACTATCCCTAGCTTGGGCCAAATTCTACTCTCTGTGATAGACCATTGCCTGCTCTATATGGAAATACTTGTTTCAAAAAAATCTTTAGATCAGCATTTTATAAACTGCCTTTTCAGGTTAGAGTCAAGTGAGGAGGGTTTTCAGTATGAGTCATACGTCCTCCCTACTCTAGATTGGAGTGATTGGGGCCAGGTGATGGCAGTGACAAGCCGAGGCTGAGAACCACTGCTAAGTAGGACATGTGCCTGGGTTCTGTACTAATTTAACTTATACTTTATTGACTTCCGTTGAGTCAGCCTTGAATCTTGGATTGGACTCTGGCATTTGTCTTGTGTACAGATTCCCATTGTACTTCTCTGAAGTCTGCATTTCTCTTGATTTTTATTACAGCTTTCCCTGAAAAATCTTAACAAAAGTCATTTTAGTGGACACGTTATGTCTAGTGGCCATGACTTGATTTTCTGGGCCCATCTTCAGTCTGGCTATGAGACATTGAGCTCTGTGCATAGAGGCATGGGGACCCCCTGGGATCTCATCCTCAAAGATGCAGTGACATGTCCTTTTGCTGTCATTACATATTGGACTCCAGACCAAAGTAGGAGCCAGAAAGGGAGGTGGCTCAGTGATGGAATTCCTTTTAAAACTTGTTGCATCTCTCATAGATTGATAGATGATAATGTCCACATTGTGCCTAAGAGAAAAGGGGTCCCTTCGTTTTATGAGGATCCAGTGTGCTGTCTGCCCATCCCTATCATGGTGGAGGATATAAAAGGCAGGAAGCAGTTTCTGGAATATAGAAACAAGGTGTAGCTCCCAGCCCCACAAATACCTTTCGCATGCTGTGCCTATAATCCTGAGGCACGGGCTCTGCAAGGTGGCAGTAAAAAATAAATGTGAGGACTTTCCACATTTCAACAGCTTTGATTAAAACCCCTGGGGGTCCTGGTCTCTCATAAGTGAGGGGCTTAAAAAGTAGTTTAGTAGTTGTGAGCTCCTCCTTTGAAATTCTCATTTGCCTTTGAACATATTCCTTTGCCTTCATGAGGGCCACTGTCCCCTTTCTTTGAAAACCAAGGCTAAAATGGAAAGGTGTTCAGGATTATAAAGCAGTTTGTCACCATCCTTCCCAAGGATAGCTTTCTCTTCTTAGACAGTTTCTGATTAAAAGGATGGCTTTCCAGAGCCAGACTCCAAGGGTTAAATTCATGACTTCCAGGCTATATACCAGAAATACACTGTGTGTGTGTGTGTGTGTGTGTGTGTGTGTGTGTGTGTGTGTGTGTGTGTACTTGTGTGTATCAACCTTGGGTGTCATTCTTCAGAAGACATTCATCTTGTTTTTTGTTTGTTTTTGAGACAAGGTCTCTCACTGGGCTCTGAGGCTTTCCAACTAGCCTGGGTTGACTGGCCAACAAACTGAGCCCTAGAGATATGTTTGTCTCTGCCTCCCCAGCACTAGGATGACAAAGCCCCACCATGGTGGCTTTTCTCAGCTGGCTTCAGGGAATTGAACTCAGGTCCTTGGACCTGTAAAACAAACTGTCTTTCCATGTGTTGTCTACTCAGCCCTAGAAATACAGCCTTTAAAACCAAGGTAGCTATAAAAATAACCAAACAGACCCAACTCCCAAATTAATTTTTAAGGGAAGTCATACTTAACAGTTACCAAGTCAAGTGTTTTGTAGGTTAAACAAAAATATTAAGTTTTGTTTCTGCCTTTGTGAGGTTTGTTGTTGTTAGTTTTGTGCTAAGCATGGAACCCACAGCCTTGGGACTTCTAGACAAGGCTCAACAGTGAGCGGCACCCCGGCCCTAGAACAGTTTTAATTAGTGAATGATCTTCTGTTTATTGTGTGAAGGACCTATGAGGTTTAACAATAGTTTTCCAGTCTTGGCCCCTTTCTATTTACTGGCAGTAGTACTAATTTTTCAAGAAATTAGCACTACCAGGTTAGGCTGCCTAGCAAAATTCAATGGAATCAATAGGAGGCTACAAGATCTGCATTCTTAGCATTGGCACTAAGGAAGTGTCCACACACATATATTTCCCAGTAATGAAACTTCACAATGTGCTTCTTAATGGAAGATGATCAACCACAATGCAAATTTAATGAACTCTTACATCGAATTGCAAACCAAGTCCAATATCCCAAGGAAAATTAACCTAATCAATAATCTCATTTGAAGCTGGAAGCTGCACGAACAACTCGCTGCACTGACCAAGTGTTCCCTTTTAGATGTCACTGCACAGAGGTGGCCAATCTCTCTTAGGTTTACCACCTGTCCTTGCAGATTAGAGTATTGGCAAAATACACTCACTATCGTCTTTAATGAGGATGCTGTCAAGCTTATCGAAGTCATCCATGTAATGTTGGCCTCCAGAAGAATTTGTAGGAAGGGGGAAAATACAAATCAAACAAAAATAATCTGAACTCATGTAAAAGAAAACGAGGGGGGGCGCTTATCCTTGTGAGCAATAAAACTTTAGTTTTGCTTAGGCACGAACCTCACAGACCTGTTCCTCTCTCTTCACTGGGACCCTGACATCAAGCCTTGGGCATTTCTTCTTTCTATGAACTATAAAAACCATCTCTTGGTTGTTTTCATTATACTTTACGTGCGTACCAATTTAATTAAATGCAGATATAAGGTAAAAAGGTAATATATGAATATTTGTGTATGTAATATAAATATATGTATATGATATGTACAAATATTCATATATCTCTGTGTGTGTGTGTGTGTGTGTGTGTGTGTGTGTGTGTGTATGTGTGTGTGTGTGTGTGTGTGTGTAATACAGATTGATGGTTAGAGCCTTCTTTGGCCCCTTTGCCTCAGAAAGTGGGAGAGAGTGTCCTGCATTTACCGTTGTAGTAGAACTTTCTCACATGGCCACATGGCCCTTTAACTTTCCAGCCGTTGTAGTAGAACTTTCTCACATGGCCACATGGCCCTTTAACTTTCCAGCCAAGGTCTGCAGAGAGGGGAAGCATTGCATAGTTACCTTTATATAGTTTGGGTAAGAGTCTAGTGAAATGACTGAAGGAAGCAAGCAAGCTTTGTTTTGGTTTTAGATGGCTCAATCATGTTTATTTGGGTCCATGGGCTTGGCCACAACACTGTAGCAGCTGGAGTGTCTGTCACAGAGCAGCTGTTCACATTGTCATAGACAGGAAGTGGAGAGAGAAATGCTCTTGGTTTTTCCCCCTTTTGCCTTTTAATTTGTGCAGGCCGCCAAGGCCATGATTTGGTACCACCCATACCAAAGCATGTCTTCCTCCTCCCTCAATTAATACTCTGGAAACACCCACATATGCCCCTTTTTTCCAACACAGGTGTGCCTCACTAGTCTCTTAGGTGGCTTCTCAATTCTGTTAAGTTGGCAATGAAAATTGATCATCACAATCACCATCTGAATAGTACTCACAGCCATTCTGGGTGTGCCACTGCGAACCATGCTTTTAAAAGGGATGTTCTGAGATCTACAGGCACATTTTTCTTCCGTGCGCGCGTGCGCACGCATGCACACGCGCACACACACGTGTGTGTGTGTGTGTGTGTGTGTGTGCAGATACATGTGTACATGTGTGCTTGGAGTACAGAGAGAAGCCTCAGGTATTGTTTTTCAGGTGCCATCCACCATGGGTTTTGAGGCAGCGACTCTCACTGGGACACAGGACTTACCGTAGAGTAAGTGATGCTGGCTGGCCAGTGAGGCCCAGGTGTCTTCCTGCCTCAGCCTCCCCATTGCCCGGCATGTAGGTGTGTGGCACCACATTATGCTGTTTGTAAAAGTGTGTTTTTCCTATTCTGGTGGCACATCATGTGGATGTGGTGTCAGGTGTGTGTGAGGGCAACTCAGACCATCATGCTTGTGTAGCATGGAGCTGTCAGCTCAACTCTTAACAGAGGGTGAGACTGTCTTGAAGGGTATGGAGAGTGAAAACACATTTCCACTCTAAAGACGTAGGAAGAGAGGAGAGAGAGAATACTATACCATGCAAGAATGCACAGGAAAAAAAGATGTGGCACCTTCAGTGCAGCTTTCCCAAGTTAATGAGGAATAGAGACTACTAAATCATTAGAAGAGTATTTTGGAAGCAAACAAAACCTTCTGTAGCACTTAATTCATAAAGATGTATAGACTTTTATTGCAGCTTCTTTTATTGATTTATCACAAAACAAATTTTGGGAGTCAGAAATTAGGAAATAAACCTGAGAGATTCACGGAGCAATGGAGAAACGAACACCTCACTCTCTTCTCCACCTTCCTGGATTGAATTGGCCACACATCTCTTTTGGCCCTTCCTTATTCCCCTTATGTATCCCTCTATCTTCTTCTAAGTCTAACTCAGCCAGAAAACTCTATGGACCTCTATGGAGGCATCCGAATGTGGCCTCCCAACTGAGGTCTGACTCCATTGGTGGTCTTGGAGAAACAATACAAACAAATCTTGCACAACAGACTCTGTTCTGAAAAACTGTACCTAGATCAACTACAAAAGGGAACAAAGACTTAGCAATATGCCCTGGAAACAGCAAAGGGCCTTCACCATACAACTGGAGTATTTGTGGTTCACCAAACACATGTAGTGTGTGTGGTTGGCTCTACACTTTGAGTGGCTATTTCCTAAGCCTCTCTAGTGAAAGATATCGCCTCCCTACTTTGCAGATCTTAAGAAAAAGGCTGGAAGCATGTGTCAATACCCACTATGTGGAGCCAGGGAAGTAACTAAGTCAGTACAGAGCTTGCTATGCTTACCTACTCATGAGGACCTAGTATTCATATAAAAAGTCAGGCATGGTACCTGTAATCTCAGCATTGAGGAACAGAGACAGGAGGATGACTGGAACTTGTTCACCAGCCAGTGTAGCTGAATCAACGTGCTCCAGAATCACTGAGATAACCACCTCATAAAATAAGATAAGGAGCAATTGAGGAAGACACAAAATATTGCACTCCAGCCCTTACATCCATGCATTCCATGCATACGTGCGCGCACACACACACACACACACACACACACACACACACACTTATGTCACACACAAAGGAAAAAGGAAATAATAGTTTGGGGTGCACATGGCACTGCTTGGTTAGAAGTTGTCAGCGAATGCTCAAGGCACAGGTCTGAAGAATATGTCCACATTTATTCTATCTGAAATAATAAAGAGATTTTAATTTCAATAGACAAGGCTGACATTTCACTAGATTTTAAATTATGTGAAATCAATTTAGGTAACCAAGATGGCTCATTACAGACAAGCAATAAAAAAAAAATGTGATCTAACAGTGGCAGGTTTAATTCTGTGGTTATATAGAGAAGATTCATTTTCTTGCTATGATGTAGATGACTCTGCTCTGTCTGAAGCTTTCTATCTGTGTATCTCTGCGGCATTACTGCAGCATTTTATTATTTATTTATTTGGTTGGGTGGTTGCTTGGCAATCTGTTCCAGTCTGAGAGATAGCTTTGCCCTGACACAGGCCAACAGTTGTTAATCACTTGTCTTTTTCAATCCAAGATTAATTTTACCACAGTTCTGCTAACCCACTCTTACTAGTTCAGTACCTGAGTCTAGATTTTGCAGTGGTCTAGGGGAGGTACTTGGATCCAGGCAGAATCAGGGCAAGCCCCGGCGACCACTCCTAGCTAGTTAAAACATTATTTCCATATGAGCTAAGACCATTCCTACAGCTTTTCATGGAAACAGTTCAGTGTTATCTAGTGACATCTGGAATGACTCCCCCGACTGCCCCCACCTCTTTCTCTTCCTCCCTCTCTTTCTCTCTCTCTCTCTCTCTCTCTCTCTCTCTCTCTCTCTCTCTCTCTCTCTCTCTCTCTCACACACACACACACACACACACACACACACACACACACACACACACAGATAGAAAGAGGCAGAGATACAGACATACTGAGAGAGAAAACACAGAAACCATAAACCCTGTGGGGGAATTTCTTTTCATGTAACTCTTGACCTGTACATGTGAACCTAGCTACATGTGCACACTTGAGTTAGCACATGTAAAAATCTAACAGGCTAGAGAGAAACAAAGCCTCTTTCAGAGGTGCAGCCTTTCCCACCCTTCATCCCTTGTAGCCCACAGCTATTTTTATAGCAGCAGTAGTGTCTGGAGTTTTGGGAAGAAGCCAAATGTTTTGGGTGTGTCTATACAGACTTGAAGGCCTTTGGGGGGGAAAAGAGCAAAAGAAAAGAATTTCCCTTCTAGTGTCTAAGCATGTGCACTTCTCAGTGGCATGCATGTATCATGCTCAGTTGGTTTGCATTTAGGGAAGCACCAACTGTATTTTAATATTCTCTGTAATCTCATTTTTCCATCCTCCCTGGGCTCTTTATTCTACTGCCAAAACATTGCCCTGTCTAACCTCTGCTGGAGGGATAAACCCTGACCTTCATGGAAATTCCACCCTCCCGGTAAAGGAAAACTCCAGCTCCAGCCAGCCCTACAATCCTTCCACGAAGGGAAGCTATAATGAGATTTTAATTAGAGTAAGTCACTGTCCAGTTATTTACTCAACATGAACATTAAAATAATGTCTTTGGCTAAAAATAATTGTTTCCAGCCTTATTGTTTTGAAATGTAGCTTTGGATGGTATCTGGGATTGAACTGCAAAAGCATATTAAAATGATGAAAACTCATGTTTTCTCACACCAATGATTCTAACTTCAAATCCTACCATTTTACAAGAATTAATAGAGTTTGTGATAGTACTAATATAAAAAGTTGCCTCGTGAATTATTTAGCCATGCCTTTCCCTGCATACTCATATTCTTGATTCTGAAGGGCATTCTCAGCCACCAAACATACTGTGATATTGCTTTTCCCAGCTTTAATTCCACAGGCTAGGGAAGTTTATTAAGATGGCATTTTTCCAAGTGCCATAGAAAAAAAGGATTATGTTTTCCCTTTTTGAACAGCATTATACCTTACTATTGTACTTATTTATTCAAGTGTTATTTGGTGTCTCATGAAGAATTTGCATATCAGTTTGAGCTCAAAGTGTCTTTAGCTGATATGCAAGGTGAAGGGGGAATTTGTGGAAGTTAAACTATCCCAGGTCATAAGATCATGGAGCCATCCTGTGGAAGAGCAGATGGTACTATGTTTCCAGTCCAATTTGCCTATGGGGTTCTAGAATATTCAGTAGAAATCACACCAAGTAGCTACTAAAATAAAATGAAGGGCGGCAGACAGAATTCTACTAACTCACATTCCTTCACCCGCAAACACTGGGTCTCAGAGTAGTTTTGTGCGGCAGCTAAATAAAACAAAGAAAATAATCAAATGAATATCTACACTGAACAGCTATCATTTGATGGAACACACTTCAAAAGAGGAAGACTGGGTCTTTGCCTTGCATGACCATAATTGCTGGACACTGGGACCCAGATTCTAGCCAAGATATGTCCATCTTCTAGTAGGGTCATTCGGCACACATGTACTCTAAGAACCACCTGCGCATGACTCTGAAGACCCTGAATTAATTACTATGACACAGGCTCAAGAATCTGCATTTTCACGGAGACCCATGGTTCACAGAGGCAACTGATCAAACCTAGCGTCTCTCTTAGAAAAAAGTCTAGGTGCTGAGAAGGTAACTCAGTAGATACAGTGCTGACCACACTGGAGTGGTGTGGGGACTGGAGTCTGGATCCCCAACACCTAGAGAAATGCCAAGGGCATGGGAACTCTTCCTGTGCTTGGAAGACAGGGACAGGGACCCCCTAGTACTAAATAAGCTTGGTGGCTATACTAGCCAAATCGGTGAGATTTAAGTTCAGATGAAAGAGCCTATCTCAATATGTACAATGGAGAATGAACGAGAAAGACATCCAACATCAACCTCTGTCCTACACACACACACACACACACACACACACACGCAAATATGCACACCACACATACAAGGAAGATTAAAAAGAGAAGAGGCACCCAAACAAGTAGATACAAACATAAATAAATATAAAAGAAGAGGCAGCAAGATGGCTTAGTGAGTAAGAGCATTTGATGCCAAGGCTAGTGACTTGAGTTAGATAACTGGTGGAAGGAAAGAAATGACTTCTGCAAGTTGTCCCCTGACTTGCACACTCATGCCATGGCACATGTGTGTCACAACTCCCAATAACATAAAAGGAAATGCTAGGCAGAAAAGACCAACTCCAGCTAAGATATTCTTGAAAAAATGCCTTGAGAAATAACCTTTGAGGGTCAATGGGCTTAAGTATGTGTGTGATTATGTGTCTGTGAGTGTGTACATGAGTGTGTGTCTATGCCCAGAACTAAGGATGATAGTCATGACAGCTTGACTTTTTGTCTTCATGATGATGCCTTTGTATCCATGCCACCTCTCTTCTTTTCCCTTTCTGTATAGTATTCAATAAATTACCTGGAACACTGAACACTTGGTTATAAAATAGACTGTGTGAGATATCAGTAGACTAACACAGCCTGGAGGCTGAAGTAGGCCAGGCTAAACTGTGCTGTTTAATAGATCGGGTGTGCTCAATGCATTCTGAACTTACAGTGTTTTCCATCTGTGGTTGTTTTTTTTGGGGGGGGCATGTAACCTGTCATAAGCCAAGCAGCATCTGTACAAATTCAGTTTGGAAAATATTAATGCCTTTTGGGAAATTGCTATGTGCAAATTATTTGGGGGAAAATATTAAGGGGCTGCTTCTCCAATTCTATTAGCTGGATTCTGAAAAAATGACTTAATTCTGTCTGGAGAAGTCTGTGTCAGAAGTCTCTCTGGAGTCTGGGGTGATGGTTCAATGGGTAAGAGCACTTACTGCACAGCATGGGGACCTGAGTTTGGATCTTAACAACCAAACAAAAATCTGAGTACTGTTATAGGTGCCTGTGACTCTAATGTAGAAGGGTGGAAACACGCAGATTCTCAGAGCTCACTGGCTAGAGATTCTAGCTATGCTGTTAACAACAGGCTCATCTAGAGACATGTCTCAAAGAAAATCAGGTAGAGAGACACAGGAAGACACCTGATGTACACCTTACACCAACCTCCATCCCCCACACAAATAGCCTCTACCATGCATACATAAGAAAGTCATATGCATGAAACAATGTTATCTATTGAACAAATGTAAGGAAGTAGAGAAGGAGCTCTATGGCATTCAGCCAGTCCTTGGCCTCTCCACCAATGAGATCCTTAGCCTTGAATGTGGGAGGAAGTTTTAACTCCAAAGAGAGAGGGGCCACCAGCATCCCATCTTTAATACTTATTGACACTCCTATGCTGAGAGTTTCTGACATGACATAAATTTGAGGAGCCAGCTAACTAGAGAAGGTGGGATCTGTGACCAGAACCTGACATCAGGACTCAAAAGGGAGTATGACTTTTTGTATACATTATGAACACAATCCCCACTGTTCAAAATGTCTCCATCTCATGCTGTCTACGGAGTGGTCAGAAATCTACAAGCTCCTTGGAGGGCAGCACCTACCTCTAAAACTCCTGAGTGCCTTAGCCAGTTGATTGAAATTAGAATGCATGCCAGTCAAAAATGTTTATCCTGACATTCTTATTCCCTGGGGCTGGGTGAAGCCAGGATTCACATTTTAACAAGCACCCAAGGGGTTCTGATGAAGAAATATTCCATTATAGACTGAGACAGTTCTATCTGCACATGTGCATGCCTGAGGTTGGAATCTTTTCACAGAAGAGAGATCTCTGTAGAGGAGGGCCCATGAATCCTGGAGAAGGGCAAGGATATTAAGCTTGGAGCTTAAATCTATTTTCTCAGTTTTCCTCAAGATTAGCCTTCAATAGCCTGCATTAGGCACATGTCTAAAATGTAGAAACAGGACTTGGAGTATAAGTCAATGGTAGAGTGAGTGAGTGATAAACATGCCTGAGACCCTAGTTTGATCCCAGGCACAAAATTTTGAAAATATCTTCACTTTCTCAAAAGTCCAGCAAGCTCAGGCTGGCTTTTTAGCAAGACCAAACCTCATGGATGACAGCAGCAGCTGCTGCTCTGGTGAACGGGGCATAGCCAGATGGCAAGCCTCCAAGGAGCACAGAACTCACCCCTTTTCTCCCTCATTCTTCACCAAGGGTGTGCATACTTGGAAGAAGATGGTGCCTGTATCTGCTACTGAATTTGGATAGTCTGCTGAAGAAGATGCTTGATATGAAGTTAATCTTTGGGAAGCCTTCCTGAAACTGTGAGTTGAAAGTGGATGTATGGATTTTGGGCTTCTCCTGGCTTGGAAGGTCATACCTCGATGGTCAAGATTAATTCCTCAAGAGGAACAGAGGGAGCAAAGGCCACCTAGGAGAAGATGCTAGGTGTAGCCTTTTGAGAAAGAGAGGATTTTAAGCAGGGGCAGAATTGGAGGTGGGGCTCTGATCAGAGGATCTTGTGGCCCTGGAAGTGAAGCCCCTCCCTTTTCAAGCATCTATGTGGGACATGGGTAGATATTCAAAGCCTTGGGTAGCTGCTCAGTGGTCAAGGGAGCCCCAGGGCAATACTGTTACTTTTATTCCTCTACTTAAAGCCAGTGATGTGTGGATATAATAAGCCTAGGTAGCTTAATGTGTATGTGCAATCTCTATTTGTACACAACTTACTTTAGAGGACACTTGATTATATGTTTGCAATCAAAGTTTAGGGGCCAAATAAGAAAACAGCAGAGAAAAATAAACTTTCCTTTTGATAAAGACTCTCATGTCCTGGAAATGCAATTCTCTTGTTCTCTGAAATAAATACCATGATAAATGAAGTTAACTTGTTTTGTAAACTGCAGGCATTGTCTCAGTGTGGAAGAAACAGGAATCATAAGGTTGCATCTTAGAAAATTAGAGACTTGAGGAGACAAAATCTTCGATGGAAGATTGGAGAGACTTTCAAATCTCAGTCATGAGTTTTCAGAGATGAGGAAGGGCCATCCTGGTGCAGTGAGGTAGTGGGTGCAGTCAGAACTGGCCCTGACCCTGACCTAATGCTCCTTCAACTATCAGTTTCCACTAAGCCAAAGTCAGGGGCTTATAATGAAAGGAAGAGCACAAAGACATGGGACAGGATGTCCAGGCACCATGCTCCAATAGACTAAGCAACATGGGTTGAAGAATGGGTAAAAGAAGAAGGAATTGCCATCAGACAGAAAGGCTACTAACAGGGTCAGTGTCAACAGGGAACTTGTGGCTGTGCCCTAGGGAGCAACTGGGTTGGAGAGGAAAGCTTGTGCTGAGGCTTGGGACACAGCTCAGTTGGGAGAGTACGTGCCTAACGTGCACAAAGGTCTGGGTTCTGCCCCCAACACTACAGAAAGTGGATACGGTGGCACATTCCTCTAATCCTAGCACTTGGGAGGTGGAGGCAGGAGGTCAGAAATTAAAGGTCATTCTTGGTGACACAGAGAATTTGGTGTTAGCATAAAGTACATGAAACAAACAAATAAAAAAAGGACATCAAAGAACAAAAGAGACGTCAAAATCAGATGGGGAAGCAAGGGAAGGTACTAGAGTATCCTAGAAAGCTGTAGGGACATTATTTATGATTACTTAGTATTGAAGATATAACTAAGGGACAGGTAGGCTCAGAGCACAAGACTAAAAGTGTGTCAATGTATACAGCAGATAAATTGGAGAAGGTAAATATACCAGTCTTCCTTGACTTGTTTCCTCTCTGAAAGTTTTAGTTGTTTTTGATCACTCATATAGAAAAATTCAAGAAATAACAAATTTGTAAGTTTTCAATTGTACACAGCACTGTTCGAGTGCAATAAAGAAGTCTTGCACTACCTGGCACTGTCTCTACCTGGATGTAAACCTTTTCTTTGTTCAGTGTGTAGGCACTATGTACACTACCCACCCTGTAACCATCTCATTGATTAGATCCACTATCACAGTACATTGGTGCTTGTGCAAAGGACTCTTACCCAACTGGATATTGCCCCCCATTGTAATGATTCAGAGCAGAAACCAGGGCAGAAAACTTGGAAAGAGGGAGAGACTCTAATACTGTGTCGAAGGCACATAAGGAAAAGACGTCTAAGTCCATGTAGGGTTCAGTACTGTGTGTGGTTTTAGCTACCACTAGGAGTCTGGGAATGTGAACCCACAGATAACAGGGTTATATCTGTGCTATGGTCAAGCTTGTGTTTTGGAAGGATGAATCTTGAAGCAGCGGAGAGGATGGATCCATGCAGAGTGAGAATGGAAGGGGTTCTCCTTCTTTCCATGTTTTACAATCATGCTGTTTTCCTGATAATTCCTTACTAGGCCGTGAGTGTGGTAGGCATTGGGCCACTGTGCCTATCCTATCTCAAACCTCAGTCTGCGATGCATCCCTCCACATACAGGAGAAGCCTGTTAATTTCCATAGATTGAGTGATTTAAAACAATGATCAGCCATCTGGGCATGAAGAAACATGCCCAGAAAAAAGAGATGGCTGCACCAGGGAGGTCCTTTCAATGAATGGAGGGATGGATATTCTGAGCAAGACAGTTGTCATCTTGTAACTGATTTTACTGAATATTCTTTCAGCACTGAAGAGGGGTGAATTTTGTTAACTTTAAGTACATACACAAATCCACCATATTCTTAAATACACTAACTAGTGTATAAATGCTCAAACACCAGCTATGTGTTAGCTCATCCCTATAATGCATTAGGGAGGTAGGAAAAATACTGTGGGTTTGAAACAAACCTAGGCTACAGATAAAAGACCTGTTTCAAAACCAACCAACCAAACAATCAAACAAACAAACAAATACCCAAAGAAGAGAAGAGATACAGGCAATGATTGGAATGGTTGATTCTCTCTCCTCTCTCTCTCTCTCTCTCTTTCTCTCGTGCATATGTTTATGTATACATGTATGTGAATATATGTGCAAGTATATGGAGGCCAGAAGGCAACATCAGGCTTCTTTCTCAATTATTTCTCTACCTTGTATTTGGGACAGGGTTTCTCACTAAGCTTGACTCACCAATTGGCTAGACTGGCTAGGCTGTATACTCCAGAGATTTGTGCATATGTGTATTATGTATATTATGTAGGTAGGCATGCAGTGTATCTCATCAAACTACAAGCCAGAATAAACCTTTCCTTCTTTAAGTGGCTTTTGTCAGATATTTAGTCACAGCAATGAAAAAAGTAACTGTGTTGATCTTCTATGTGATCTCTCTTGGTGATTGAGGGCTAGAACAAAGCACCTACAACATTCTAGTTCCACTGTGGATTGAAGTAGATGATGAGTACTTGCTCAGAACCAGCCCTTGAACTCTGCACATGATCCTCACAATAACCCTCCATGGTAACAATGTTTCTGAAGATTGTAGCAAGCAAGATGACAAGAACACCCATGCACCCTTGGCTTTGTCTGCAGACCCTGATTTTTCTCACTTTAATCACTAGATTATTACTGAGACCATAGGGTTCCACAGTCAAGTTCACTGCTATCAAGTGGGCAACAACTGCAAAGTGATGTGGAGAGGACTCAAAATGCAGACAAGCCCTTAGGTTCACAGAAGCCATATCTATGCGCTCATGTAAGATAGCTAGTTGATCCATCATCCGTATTTGCCTTCCGATTATTTGAATGCTAGTCAAAACTCTTTTCTTGTGCTATTTTTTTTTTTTAAAGACCTTGTTCAGAAACATATTTGCTTTGGTTACCTTCCTTGTCGTTGTGACAAAATATCTGACAAAAGCCATCTAAAAGAGGAGGCAGGAATCCGGGGTGGCTTATCAGGTCAATTCCCAGGCAGGAAGCAGAGAGCTGACAGGAAGTGGGCTGCTGGGTTGTAAAATCTCAAGACCCACTTCCTCTAGCAAGGCTCCACCTCCAAAAGATTCCATAGCCTTCCAAAATAGTGCCATTAGTTGTGCAGTGTTTGAATGCCCTCTAAGGGGCATTTCACTTTCAAACGATGATGACATTCTGGATCAGTTTCTTGATTAGGTGACAGACTGGCAATCCCACAGGTATAGCACTGATTGGGGCTCAAGTACACCCACTCTTTCTCCCCTTTGCAAACACTGCTGATGACATTTCGCAGGCTGAACTTAAGGCATTGTCCTTGGAGCCAATAAAATGAGAGTCATAATTTTTACCCCCTGCTTTACCCAGTTTTAGTTTTCTCTTTTTGTTATTAGGACCAGGAAGGTACAGCTCCGATGCTGTGGCTGGTGGACCGATGCTGGGCAACAGTGCAGGGCCTTAGACAGCTGGTATGGTCACGACCTGCTCCATGTAAATAGCCAACCAAATGAATTATTTTTGCAAAAGCTGAGTTCAGAAAACCTTCTTTCTAACATTCATTTTGCTTTCCTGTTGCTGTCGGTGTCTCCTAACATAATCCAGGCCACCTCTGATACATCTATTTCCAGAGAACTGTCCAAAATTGGTTTCCTTTAGGCTAAGGAGATACAGTTCCATTACAAACTTGCCAGGGTATGTATTAATCTCCAGGCAACAAAAATAATGGGCCCAGAAGAAATTCAGTGATATTCTGAATCCTTTTTGCCTCTTTTCCTGAGTCACTTGCAGTCAAAAACAAAAATATTGACATACTGAGACTAGGGAGGTACCTGAGCCAGAAAGAGATTGCCTTGCAGGCCTAGGGGCCTGAGCTCACTCCCTAGAGCCTACATAAGTCAGGTATGTGGGCACACTCTTGCAATCCTGGCACTGGTTAGGCAGAGACAGGAGGGTCCCTGGGGCTCACTGGGTAATAAACCCAGCCTACTTGGCAGCTCTAGCCAGAGAGACCCTGTCTCAAAAGCTCAAAACAGCAGCAACAACAACAAAGAGGTGGATGGCTCTTGAGGGACAGAAGCCGAGGTGGTCCTCTGGCCTTCACATGCACATTCTGCTCACATGCACACACACACACACACACACACACACACACACACACACACACACACACAGAGAGAGAGAGAGAGAGAGGGGGGGGGGACTGTGAAAGATTACAGTCTAGCACTGTTGGGGCAGGGGCTTGGGCTCTACGGAGCCAAATATGTAATGGATGCAGGAAGATGCAGGATGCAGGAAGATGACCCTGACAGACTTAACACATCCAACTCCTCGCTTCCTTAGAGCTGGCCTGTGTGAAGAATGAGCTAGTCTGGTGTCAATAACAGGGTGGGCAGGTCTTCTCCAGGGAGATGTGAAAGAAAAACAGTACAGTTTGCTATTCATTCTATGATAACCTCACACATCCCTCTGTGTGAATAAAGCTGCCGTGAGAAGTGTGGAAAACCAACCTTTAAGTGGCCAGCTACCTCTTCTCTTCAGGACAAACACAGATCCTACGGGGTTTTTTGTTTGTTTTTTTTTTGTTGTTGTTTTGTTTTGTTTTGTTTGCTTGGTTTGTTTTTACTATGTCTTTAATTGGCATTCAAGAAAATATGTTTCATTCTGACGTTTTCATACATATAAATCAGTGCCCCTTGTTCCTACATACTCTCTGCTGTCTTCCCCTAGCCCTCTCTTTCCTTTGACTCACCCCATCCTCTAACCAGATAGTCCTTCTTTTTGCTTTCATGACATACACGTGTAAAGAAGACTAAAATGAGGCCATCTTCAGGAAAAAATGGAGGGAGCTTGCTCATTGTGTTAAGCAAGATAAGCCAGGTTCAGAAAGACAAATATGTATTTCCTCTTACATGCAGAATCTAGATTTAAACATGCATTTGTGTACACACATACGTATGTAGAAAGAGGATTATGAGAGGGCACGAAGAGATCTAAAGGAGTAGGGGAGGGAGCAAAAGTAACATGCAGGGTTTGGATTACATTTATTTATTCTGTGTGTGTGGGTGGAGCATGGATATGCTATGTGTGTCAGTCAGAGGGAAAATTGGTGAGAGACGGTTCTCTCCTTGTGGATCCCAGGGTTTGACCCTGACTCATCGGGCTTAGTGACTAGCTTCTTTCCCTGCTGAGCAATCTGGCTGGCATGGCTACATGGTTTTTAAGGTACATTAGCTTCCTGAAGCTGCAGTAACAAAGTGCCACACATCAGGTGGCTAAACTGTTGTCTCATGGTTCTGGAAGGGGGAAGTCTGAGGTGCAAACATCACAGGGTTGGCTCCTGCTGAGAGTGTGGGAAAAACTGGGCACGCTTCACCCCTTGCCCTGATGGCTTACTGCCAGTCTTCTCTGTTTGGTTTGTGGAGCATCGCTTGGTCTCTGCTTTCATCTTCATGACATTCTCCTGGTGTGCCCGTCTCAGTGTTTCTGTTCCCTCTCTTTGTTAGGATACTAGTCAGCTTGCATTAAGGATCACTCTAATGGCCTCTTTTTAAACTGAGTGTCTTTTCAACTGAACACCAAATGAGGTGAGATTCTGAGGGAGCCAGTTAAGGACTGGTACCTGTGAATTTGGTTGATAGGGTGGCCACCCATTGTGACCTCTAAGAAAAGAGATTAGATAGACCCTTACCCGTTATACAGTCTATTGCTGCTCAGTTTGTTAGGATAGTAGTCAAATAAACAAAAGGGTAAATAAAGATCAAGTCTACTTACTTCATTGTTATGTTAAATTGTAGTAGCAGGCTGGGGGTGGGGGTGGTATCAGCCTAAGACTTTTAGCTCAATGTGTTTGAAGATGGCTTCTTACCACATCCAAAGATACCGGGTGAGTTTCCAAATTAAGTCTAGACTGCTACAACTAGTAAACAATGCCAATGAGGCAGGGAAAGTGAAATAGGACTTGCAATAAGACCTCCCTCTCTTCCTCCCTATATCTCGTTCTTAATTTACTTATTATTGTGTGTGTGTTGGGGTGGCTAAGTTGTAGGCACATGCAAGGCCTTTTGTAGAGGTCAGGGGACAACCTTCAGTCATTCGCTTTCTCCTACATTGTTAAAGCAAGGTCTTTAATGGTTTCTGCTGTGCTTCACATTCCAGGCCAGAGGGCAGTCAAGCTTTGGGGACCTCTATCTCTGCCTCCCCACCTATCCCACAATGGATTGTGGGATTAAAGACGTATACCTCCACAGTTGTCCTTGTAAAGGCAGTTCTGGAGCTGGAATCCATGTCCTCAGGCTGCTGATCCATCTAGGCAGTCCAGTTTTTGGTTTGTTTTTTTTGGGGGGGGGTGAGGGGTTCTTAATCTATAGCCCAGGTTTGACTCAAACTCAAGAGCAATCTTCCTGCCTCAGCATTCTGGGTACCGGAATTATAAACACAAGCCGCTATACTTGTGTAAAAAGTTGTGTTGTGATGATGCTGTTGGAGATTTGGTCAGTTGACAGTTTCGTGACTTGTGGGTAGGGGAACTCGTTCTTTTTTTTTTTTTTTTTTTTTTTTTACATTTTTTTTAATTAATTTTTTTTATATTCAAATCCCAGTCCCCCCCCTTTCTCATTCCCCCTCCCCCAGCACCTTCTTTTTGGAGACGGTAAGGCCTCACCTAGGCCTCACCTAAGTCTGTCTCATCATCTTGTTGAGGTAACACCAAGACACCTTTCCACCCCACCCCACCCCCCTTCATCTAGGCTGGGCAAAGTATCTCTCAATGTAGAGTGGGCTCCACTAAGTCAGTTTGTGCATCAGAGTTAGGTCTTGGACCCATTGCCAGTGACCTCATATATTGTCCCAGCTCACTGTTGTCACCTAAATTAAGGGAGTCTAGTTTGGTCTTATGCAGTTCCTCATTTGTCAGACCTGAGCCAGTGATCTCTCACTAGCTCTGGTCAGCTGCTTCTATGGGTTTCCCATCATGGTCTTGACTCCTTTGTTCATATTATTGCTCCTCCCTCACTTCAGTTGTACTCCCAGGAGCTTGGCCCAATGGTTGGTTGTGAATTTCTGCATCTGCTTCCATTTGTTCATAGAAAGAAGGTTCTAGCTTCTCTGGGGTTGTCAATTGTAAGCTGGGTATTTTTTTGCTTTATGTCTGATATCCAGTTATGATATATTTGTCTTTCTGGGTCTGGGTTACCTCACTCAGGATGTTTTTTGTTTTGGTTTTGGTTTTGGTTTGGTTTGTTGTTGTTGTTGCTTGCTAGATCTATCCATTTGCCTGCAAATTTTCGATGTCATTGTTTCTTACTGCTGAGTAGTATTCCATTGTGTAAATGTACCACATTTTCTTTATCCATTCTTCAGTTGAGGGGCATCTAGGTTGTTTCCAAGTTCTGGCTATTATGAATAATGTTGCTATGAACACAGTTGAGCAAATATCCTTGTGGTGTGAATGTGCCTCCTTTGGATATATGCCCAACAGTGGTATTGCAGGGTCTTGTGGTAGGTTGATCCCTAATTTTCTGAGAAATCGCCATACTGATTTCCACAGCTGCTGTACAAGTTTGCACTCCTGCCAGCAATGGAGGAGTGTTCTCCTTTCTCCACACCATCTCCAGCATAAGCTGCCATCAATGTCATCTTAGCCATTCTGATCGGTGTAAGATGGAATCTCAGAGTGGTTTTGATTTTTGTTTCCCCGATGACTAAGGATGTTGAGCATTTCCTTAAGTGTCTTTCCACTATTTGAGATTGTTCTGTTGAGAATTCTGTTTAGATCTGTAGCCCCCCCCCCCTTTTTTTTTTTTTTTTTTTTTTAAAATTGGATTATTTGGTAGTTTGATTTCTAGTTTCTTGGGTATACTTTGGAGATAGGCCTTCTGTCAGATGTGGGGTTCGTGAAGATCTTTTCCCATTCTATAGGGAGTCATTTTGTCTTGCTGACCGTGTTCTTTGCTTTACAGAAGCTTCTCAGTTTCAGGAGCTCCCATTTATTAATTGTTGCTCTCAGTGTCTGTGCTACTGGTGTTCTATTTAGGAAGTGATCTCCTGTGCCTATGAGTTCAAATGTATTTCCTACTTTTCCTTCTATGAGGTTTTGTGCAGATGGATTTATATTGAGGTCTTTGATCAGTTTGGACTTGAGTTTTGTGCATGGTGATAGATATGGATCTATTTACGTTCTTCTACATGTTGACAGCCAATTATACAAGCACCATTTGTTGAATATATTTTCTTTTCTTCATTTTATATTTTTAGCTTCTTTGTCAAAAATTAGGTGTTCACAGGTGTGTGGGTTGATGTCAGGGTCTTCCATTCAATTCCATCAGTCTATCTATCTGTTTTTATGCCAGTACCAAACTGCTTTCATAGCTATAGCTCTCTAGTAGAGCTTGAAGTCAGGGATGGTGATGCCCCCAGATGATCTTCTTTGTACAGGATTGCTTAGGCTATCCTGGGTTTTTTTTTGTTTTTCCACATGAACTGATTCTCTTCCTGACTGTAAGAATAGAGAGATCAGGACTTCAAGGAGGTGGCATCCCTAGTTAGAGGTGTATAATGTAAACTAGTATTAAGATACTATCTGAGCTGGGTTCAGAATGAAACACCCAGCCCCCCAAAACTCCTTAATAAACTCCTTCCCATCCATCAGCCCTCCATTTTTCTTACTAACCCATTCCCAAGATCTTGCTCCTGTGCACCTAGTCTCCTCTTCCATTTTCATCTCACGACTTCTTTTTATGGAAATAGTTTTAACAGCTTTCTTCTAGGGAAACTGTTCTGAAATTCCAACCACCAGAGTTTTTCCAGGACATTCTAAAACTCAGCAGTTCACTTCCGAAGGTATCCAGGGGCAGGCATTTAGAAAATGAAATTTCATTTTACTAATTGCCATGCTGCCTGGTTTTCTCTTTCTGAGGGCTGTGGTTTGGATTACGGGAGAGAGGCACCAGTGTGGGTTACAACATAGGGATGACCTTTCGCCACTCTGCTGCAGCTTGGAAAACAAAACCAAATCCCATCTCACTAACCATACCTGCGTCTTTTCTGGGAATTACCCCAGAATACAAGTTTGTTTGTTTTTAGAGATGGTTTTCCTTGCCTGGGAGAATAGTCCTGAGACTTAAGTCAACAAAGTTCTCACACTACATAAGCATTTTGCATCCTCCAGTTGGGTTCCAGGCCCTTTTTTCTCCAACACACTTCAAGTGCCTAAGATCACAGCTTGTCCTAGGCAGGTTTCACAATCTTCATCTTATAAATATGAAAATAAAAGACATAATTAGAGCTAAAACAGGGCACATTATTTTTAAACCAGAGGAAGCAAGACCAAGAAAGAAGAGGAACTAATAGCATCATCAGTGGTTGGGGGCAAAAGCACCTTTCCCAGGGTTTCCTTCATCCCACAGTCATCAGCATCCTCCCTTGGATTTCCACTGAGCTCTAATTTTATAATTCTTTCTGTGGGGATGGTAGGTGAGGAGGGTCATGACAAGTTCTCACTATGTATTCCTGGTCTCCAATGCCTCATGTTCTGATGACTTCCTCTTTGGTGCTGGATTGTAAGTGCGTATCATCATGGCTGATTCCAAACAAAACGGCCTCATTTGACAAGACGGATATTTGAGGGTATAGAGGGGTGGAGTGCCTCGGGACTGTGACTGGGCAAATTTGGCAGAATTGGTATGGGAACCAAGGGTTCTCCCAATGTTAACCATGCTTTTGTACCTGAAATAATGGAAGATATATCTGGAGGAGAAGAAAGCTAAATCTTTATTGTGAATCTAACCACAGCTGAATCCCAAAAAGGGTGAGGTTAATACTTCAAGTGTGTGCACAAAATTAAATCCTACACAACCATCAAAAATGAAGAGTGTCTACTGTCTACAGTGGTATAAATGAGCCTTGAGGACAGTGTGCTCAGTGACAAAAATGCCTGTCACTGAAAGACAAATACTACATGGTTCCATTTATCAAGGAACACAATCTAGTCAAACTCACAGAAACAGGTAGCAGAGCGGTGGTTACCAGAGGTTAAAGGCAAATGGAGATGGGGAGTTGAGCACTCTGTTTAGCATTGTGTTCATACTATATTAACCCTTACAAAGCTGAGAAGAGGCTAACTCCATATTTTTACCACAGTGTCAGAACAGTGATACTGGAACTGGTAAGACTGGCAACATCTCCCAGCAATAGTGTGGTGGGTAGTGGTATGGAAAGCCAAGGGTTGGATGGTGCTATAGAGGTGGGCCGATGGTTAAGTGCTGGAAGAAGGAAGGAGCAGGATTGATAAGCAGCTGTAGGGATCTGCAGCCCCGAGTTAGGAGAGGAGAGGTAAATTAGAGGAGCTGTAATTAGCTCAGCCTCCTTACTTGCTGTCTCTGGGAGCCACCATAGTTTGTACCTTCAGCTATTGTGCCTGTTTCCAAGAAAGACCCAATACTGGGTATGTTGTTCCCTTTGTGGGGCAAACACTCAAGGACACACTGCCTTGTGCCTACAAGGTCTCTTTGGCCAGAATTATGACTCATGGCCACCCAAGGCTAAAAGGGAGGCTGGGCAAACAAGCCAGCCATCTGGGATTATAGATAGGAGAAAGAAGAGACTAGGCAAGCAAGCAACCAATCAAGGGGCAGTATCTGTTGCAGCTATGGTCCTCATTCACACCTGAGTGTAAATGACTCGGGAGATAGCTTAAGTCAGTGATGCTACGGGAGAGGACTTTTGAACAGGAATCTAGGACAGAGACAGGGGAGTGAGGTGTGGGATGGTCTCAGTGTCTGGTGTGCTTCAAGGAAACGGGTTCGTGTGGAGTACAAAGTGCAGACCATTGTGCAAACAGAAATTAGCCTGGCAGCTGCACAGACCAGTGAGGCAGAGCCAGGCCTAGGCCAGGAACACCGAGAACAGAATGCAATGATACTAGCAATGGCCTGGTTTACATTGTCATCTCCCCAGTATTGCCAGCTTCTCCTATGTACCGCTCAGATTGCCAAGACTGTGCTTTCCTCCCCTCAACTTTCACAGAGACTTGCTGTAAAAATACCACTCTTGGGATGTCTTCCAAGAACTGAAGCAGGCCAGTAGCAATCACAGCCCTGCCAAGGCTGCAGGTGGAAGGGCCTTGGGAACAGGCCCTCTGGCTGAGGTCACTGCTGCCCCTGGGAGTGGTCCCGGCTATCCTTTGAGCTGTGTGGCTTTAGAGGGATGATCTGGGTGAGATCCTAGAAGCTGCCTCCCGTGACCCCCAGATGACCAGGGCTGGTCCTGAATTTAGAAAAGCGTAAGCAGTCATGAGTTAGCTCAGCAGAAAGAGCTGACACGGAGGAGGTCATGAGTCATCCATCCCACCTCATTTCTGGTCTCCTATTTTTCCCATTTCATTTTGCTTTCATTTGAGAAGTTGTTTTGTTGTTGTTGTTGTTTTGGTTTTTGGCTGTGAAAGAATGAATTATTTCCCATAGTGAGGTTAGGGCCCTGGACTTCGGAGGACCCTTTACATTAGAGCTGCTGGCAGCTGTGACAGCTGACAAGGACTCTTTGTAGACACCAACTGGGTGACATTCCCTCCCATGACTGGACAAAGGTCATGGATGGAGCTAGGGAGCATCCACCATTCTCAGAACTACTGGTGGCTATGTGCTCACCGGCATGCAGGAGAGAGCCATGTCTTTTAGTACGGCTCATTGCTACCTCTGTCCCCAGCACTGGCTATCACTGGAGATGCTTTAAGAACTTTACCTTATTTAAGGTGACTCTACTGCTGTCCCATGCTAGTGTGGCTGCTTCAGGTTCCCATGTGCAAATGAGAATGACTTATGAAAATGCTTCCATCCTCTGAAGCTGCCGTTCATAACTATGGATATATTTGTGTATTAAATCTTCTCTGAAGTCGCGCTGTAATGAGCTCTGTTTACATGGACTAACCAGTTTCCTCATTAAAGTTTCCTTTCCATTGGTAGATTTCTGTGCCTGACAGGTTGATAGTATGCCCCCCATACCCTGCCTACACACACCCTTGTATAGCACACACAAGAAAAACAACTTTTTTCTCCTGCCAGTTTCTGATGGCTTCACACTGAAACCAAGGCTTCACACATGCAGGACAAACTGTCTGCCACCAAGCTCTATCCCCACTCCCATTCCCACTAGTTTTAAATTATTTGAGACAGAGCCCAATTTATAGCCAAGGCTACCCTGGAACTCCCTATTGCTCAGGGTGGTCTTAAATTTGCAGCAATCCTCCTGCCTCACCACATCCAGCTCTCCAAAATGTTTTGAGTCCCAAAATTATTCTCATTTGGAGAAAGTGAGATAAAGGAGACTTTTTATTACTTAAGAATTCAGGTATTGAAATGAGATTGATATATGAAATTAGCTTACTTAGCGTTCTCAGTTGCCAAAATATGGTCCATGAAGGGCCAATAATAGAACCCCATGTTATGCCTTCTATTAGGAAAAAAGTAGTGGCCTTCTTGTTTGCATATATGTGCATGTGTGAGGTTCAGAGGGATCTCAAGGTAGTTGGTTCCCTCAGGGACAAGATTCAGGTCATCAGCTTTGGTGACGAGTACCTTTACTTGCTGAGATATTTCACCATCCTGAAAGTAGTTTTCAATCTAGCAAATAAGTTAATATTTTCTTTTCAAACCCCATCATCAATTTCAAAGTAATTTAAAATGTTAGTTGAGCCTTGACTGTTTCTGTATTTTTCTTTCCTTCCTCTGTAATCTCAATGGCTTTTGGAGATGCTAGCAAAAGATAGAGTAGGCACTGCAGTGAATTTAAACTATTCATTTATCTGTCTCCTCTGTTAACAAAAATGATATAAAATTATTTCGGATGAATGGATGTCTGGGAGTGGGGGGTTACAATTGAACACAGTCATGGGTTGAAGCAGTCTGTAGGTGATGATTAGATGAGAAAGTCAATGTGGCTGAGACACAGGCAAAGGACATGTGCATATGACACACAGATATGGTGGCTTCTTATCCCCCCCCCAGGCTTGGCTGTTCTCCCTTTGATAGTGGAACACAGCCAGAATGTACACGAACATTTCCTTCTCAGGTCATCAGTATTTGCATCTCTATTTAGTACAGAGAAGCCTGACTGCCACTGTTCAGTGGACTCCACTGTACCAGATCCTAGATGGATCTCTCTGAAGATCAAGATAGAAATGCTGTGTCTTCCCAGTGTTCTGACTTCATGTGAAGGCCCTCCAGAATTCTGTGACCAAGATGAGTGGATCACCCGTGCAGATGTCTCTAAAACAGGATGTGTGCTCCTATGAACAGGATCCTTGGAGATTTGGAGAAATGGCTCAGTGGACAGGAGTACTTGCTCTGCAAATCTGAGGACCTGAGTTCCAATCCTCAGTACCCAAGTCAAATGCTGGGAGTGGCTTCTCGTGTGAGCTGAGGAAGATCTCTGCCAGTCTTTGCTGGCTGACACTCTAGCTTCAGGTTCAGTGAGAGACTTTGTCTCAAAGGAGTAAGGTAGAGAGTGACAGAACAGAGCACATGATATCCTCCTATGGCCTTTGTGCTCATATGTAGGACCATGCATACACAAATGCACACCCCTGCCCCACTCACATACATACACTCCTAAGGAACACATACAAGGATCCTAGTAAGTTCTCTCATGTCTTCAACCACTTGAGGACACAAGAGTATCCTATTCTATGGAAAGTGACCATCACCAGACAGTATATATTATCATCCAGGCACATCTGGCCATGCCCCTTGGGGACTTGGCAGAGTGTGAGTATGGCAAGCTCACCATACTCCTTCCCTCTCTCTCTGGAGCTGAATCATAACAGTACATTTACCTTAAAATTGAACTTTCCCATCTCCAGAATCTAGAGAGATAATTCTGTTGTTTCTGAGATACCCCGTTGATGATACTCTGTTATAGCAGCCCTGGGTAATGAAGAAGACTCTCATCCCTCCACTCATATAACTTTCCAAATGACAGGACCTTTCCTTCATTATGATGACAAACCTGATGATGCCATCCCTTATGACAAACCATCCAATGCTTTACCATCATCTTCAAAGAAAAAAAAGCCAAATATCTCAATATGACCCATTGACTAAAGTCTCCCATCAATACCAAACAGGGGATGTAAATCTGTAGCCCTCAAAATTGTCCTGCTGGTCCACAACTCTCTGTGGACTGTCTCTCCTCTTTGCTGTCCTGGTAGCCCCTTCCCCAGCCTTCCAAACCCAGCTCAGGGTTAAATCCCAGGAGGATTCTTTCTTCCCTTTCTTTACTGCTTTGTCACTGACATGGCCTGTCTCTATTGTAACCTTTCTTCCTCCAGCTCTACTTTCTCACTAGTTCAGGAAGGAAGAGGGTCTAGTTCAATCCTGTGTCTTCATATCTGGTACACTGTAGATACCTGATAAACATCTGTAAGGAGTGTGTGAAGAAAGGATTGTATTTGGGGTGGGGGAGGCTGTAGAGTGACCTTGAATTGAAAAGTGTGTGTAGACTTAAGTCCCAAGCATCATTTGTCTTTTCCTAGCCCTAGAGTGGTGGCTAGAATCACCAGACCAGCTAGGAGATTCCAGAACTGTGAATTCTTCAGTTTCATTCAAAATTCATCCAGGTAGAGCTCCTGGTGGTGGTGGTTTGGGGGTTGGGCAGCAAGCCGTGTATGAACAAGCCTGGTAGAGATGTCGAGGCAGCCCTAATTTGGAAGCTGGGCCCCAGGGGAAAGGAAGTCAGGATTTGATAAGATGCTCTGTCCTAGCTTGACTTCTGTGCAGGTGTGGGGAGTTTACACAGGCTCACCTGCAAGAGGACATCCTTTAGAGAGGCTGCCTCAGTTTCCTTTAGTACTTTAGACCCTCACCTCTTCTCAGACAACTCACTGTCTTTCTTCAGACTGACTTACCACACTGCTTAAAGGGGCCAAACAGCCAGTGCTCAGGGATAAGATCTAGAGCTTAGGTGAATGTGAACAATCTTCTGGAATGAAAAAGATCCAGTTGGTGTTGGAATGAGACCACGGGTCTTGAGATTGGCCTTCCATCCTAAAGAGAGGAAGATGGCAGCTGAAAATGAACAGATTACCTTGAAGTAAGGGAAGCCCAAATATTGTTTAGAATGCAGTTGGATTCTAACCTTAGATGTCTGTAGTCTGAGGTTCAGCTGTGACTGGGTGTCACTCAAGGGCCAAGGGACCAGCTGGGGTAAGAGAGAAAAACAAACAAAAACAACAACAAAACAAACAAACAAAAACTCTTGTTATATCCTGTGTTATTTTTTTCTAGAAAAAAATAGAAGCAAACTTGTGTGTTTTGTGTTGTGTAGAAGCCATTTCTTCAGGCGCTGCCCATTTGTTGTTGCTATTTTTTTTTGTTTTGTTGTTGTTGGGTTTTGCTTTTGTTGTTGTTGTTGTTTGGTTTTGTTATTGTTGTTGTTGTATGAGGCATGGTCTCTTCTCTCTGGCCTGGAATTCACCAAGACTAAGCTGACTGATAAGTGAGTCCTAGGAATTAGTCTGTCTCCACTTCCTTGGTGCTGGTTATTTGCATTGTAAACACACAGGGTTTCATTTATTTGCTTTTGTTTTGTAAACATGTGTTCCAGAGATGGAATTTGGGTCCTCATGGTTGCAAGGCAAAGCATCTTATCAACTGAGCCCTTCCCTGAAAGTCCTCCCTTATATATGAATCAGAATCATTTCTGAACAGACCACACCAGACACACCTGGCAGAGAGTCTCAGCAGTTCTGGATGAAGAAGTCATTCAGTTGTCTTGGAAACCAGAGGCAGGGAACAACAAAGAGAAGGGTTCTTAGTTCTGTTGATGCTTCCTTTAGTAGAAAGTCTTGCTCCCTGCTCAGTTTTCTCTGGAGTTGGAGTCTAAGTTAGTGTCCCATTCCTGTGCACTAACTACAGATGTTGAAGTCAGGTAAGGTATTCAAAACACCCACGACGCCTTTAAGAATCTTCTGTCTTGATTTTTCATCGTCTTCATTGGGGATTTGTAGGGCAAGGAAGCTTTGCTTAATCTAGCAAGCAAGTTGGCTCTTCCGAGTATTTGCTTATTTTCACCCCTTTGAAACTGTTTAGCAGCTGAATTATTTAAACCAGAAAGAGATGAGGGAGTTAGAAGGGAGGGCTGCTGGCCCCAGGCACAGCCAGGAGAGGGTGCTAAATGTGGTTATCAAGAGATCAAAGAGCCCACTGAAAGATGCCTTTGATCTGATGCTTGTCAGCAGTGCAATTAGAGCTTGGAGAGGCTCCCTCCCTCCTCCCGGTGTTTCTTCTGTATTCTGGACACCTGGAAGTGGTGGAGGAAGAGGGAGGAGTAGCCTGGAAAAAGCCCCTGTACTGTTGGCTGTGGGGAATCAAGTACGCCTTAGGACATGAAAAGACATCACCTCTCCTGGAGGAAAACCCCTTTCATGTAGATACCGTTGGTCTCATTTGTTACTCTTCTCTTTATATGTATGTGCATGTACTTGTATGAGTGTGTGCATGTATGTGCATGAGGAGGCCCAGTGTTCATTTCTAGTCTAGAGTCTCTCTTGGTGGCTTTCCACCTTATCTACTGAGACGAGACTCTCTCAGTTGAACCCAGAGCTCATTGATACAGGATTGTCTAGTGACCCAGCTTGCTCCAAGGATTCCCATGCCCCTACCTTCCATGGGCTTGGATTACAGATGAGCAACCATGACTACTTCGCATTTATGTGGGTGCTAGAAATCCAAACACCAATCCTCCCTACTGTGCCATGGCCCTTGGCCCACCGAGTCCGCTTTGCAGTACTCACCCTCTATTTGTGAGGGATAGAAAGAGAAACGAGGCTCTTCCAGCCCTCCCTCCTACCTGCAAATGCATGCCCCCAGGGGTGAGCTGGCACGCATCACCCTGAGGTTTTTATGTACATCCCCTGACGGCAATAGGAAAGGTATCAGCTGGGAGGTAGTGGAGTAAATTTTGGTTGCTTAGATTTTCTCTGCTTCTGTCTGTGAGAAGAGCCAGTGGAGGACTGGCAAATCTCAGCCAAGTTTGCTTTGTCACCCAATCGAACTGTACCGCATGTGTGACATCTTATTTGCTAAAACAACTCAGGACACAACTGAACATAGAGACTTGTTTTGTTTTCCCGTGGGCCAGAAAAATCTGCTTATGCAAGTCCGTAAGCTCCTGCTTACAGCTGTGAGTAGCCTCAGACTTACCCTGAGCAGCCTCCAGTCAGCTCTCTCAGCTCCTAAAGCTCAACAGTGATGGCTCGGTATGTGCAGCTGAGGCCCTGGGGTCAGTCACCATGTGACACAGAAAGGTCTCGTGATTTTCATGTCTGCTTCCCTAAGCAGGCAGGATGTGACATGTTGGTTTCCTAATCACAAACTAGTGAAACACTGGTTCTCATCCGGCCTGGCCTCCTGGGAACGGAACCAGTCAGTGTATCTGCATCTTTAGGCCCCTGAATTGGGGCTGGCTCCCTGCTGACCGGCCTGTGAACTCCAGCATGAGGTTATATTTGATTTAGAGGGTGGGGGAAGTAAAGCCCCGTGAAGTAGCTTGATGGCCTCATTCCTTCCTGATGGGCAGAGGCCCTCCCACCATTTTCTAGTCTGTGCTATCACATATTTACCCCAACGTCTTTTGCATCTTTTTGTCTGGCTCATTTGAATGTAAACTGGCTATGCCACGAAAATAAGAAATTATAACTGAAGACTCATTTGAACTTCTGAATAGGACTGTGTGAAAAATAGAAGCTGTTTATTAATTAAAAAAACAAACAAACCACCACCACCACAACAACAAAAACACTAGACATTTACTTGTGCGGTCACCTTAGTAAAAAAAAAATAAAAAAAAAAAAAAACCTCTTAGGATCCCCCTAACAATTCAAAGAGGCCTAATAGCCATGCCCCACATGTAACAGAGAAGTTCAGGCTGTCCTTGAATTTCAATATAGGAACTATTCTGTCCTCTGCTTCAACTCCCCCCCCCCACCTTGAGACAGGGTCTCAAGTAGTCCAGGCTAGCATTACATTCTCTATGTAGGTGTGAATGACATTAAACTTTTAGTCTTCCTGCCTCCACCTCCTGAGTGCTGGGACTACAGGTCCATGCTACTACACATGGTTTGTTCTGCACTGGGGATTAAACCAAACCAAGGGTCCCATTAATGCTAAGCAGGCATTCTACGGACTGAATCCCCACACCATTCCTACATCTTAAATTCCTGTATCTCAACTTTACTGTTGGGAGGAAATTACATTTTTGGGAAGTTACGAGCTCTGACAGTGGGAAGGATACTCAATTGGCGCTCAGCTCCAACTTCCCCACAATTCCTCCATTGTTCTGGCTCTGTGGAAGCAGTAAGTGAATACCGACCTCAACTGTGCCTCTCTGCAAAATCAGCATACATTGTTCTCTGGTGTCTTCTGGCTTTCCACTCCTCCAGGGACTAGTGTCCCACACTGGATGCAAATGAAAGGCTGTGTTCTTTTATTTTAAAAAATAAACCCAGCCAGAGTGTTCAGAGAGCTACAGGGTATCAAATCCTTCTTTAAATTACCCAGATTATTAGTTCTGGAAACAAACACCCTTGGAGAAAAATCATCCTGAGTAACTCATGAGTGACAGCTAGTGTCTTACCACTGCCTCCCTGCAGAGTCACAGCCAGTTCAGAACACTCTGCTTCTGGGATGAAGTCATCCATTCCCGGATCTCTGTACAGCTTGGGCCTTCAGAGGAGGTGGTGACATGTCCTACAGTTCTTGCTTTTCAGTTCTAAACTCGGCAGCCCTTCCCAGCCCCAATCCCATTTTCTTCCCTGCCTGGGTTCTTCACAAGTCTGACTACATCCCACACCATAATCAGTTCTCTGTCCTTCTAAGGCAGTGGTCCTCAACCTTCCTAATGCAATGACCCTTTAATACAGTGCCTCATGCTATGTTAACCCTCAACCATAACATTACTTTCATTGCTACTTCATAACTGTAACTTTGCTACTGTTATGAATCATAATGTAAATATCTGTGTTTTACAGTGGTCTTAGACAACCCCTGTGAAAGTGTCATTTGATCTCCCCAAAGGGTCACAACTCACAGGTGGAGACCGAAGCTTTAGGTGGAGTCGACTAGTCACTGAGGATGCCGCCCTCATGAGGGATTCAGGAAGTTCCTATGGGGACCTGAGTTAATTCTGGAGAAAGGATTGTGTATCTATGATCTGTCTTCCATCCCCATCTTTCTATTCAGCCAGACATCCCACAGGAGGTCTGGGATGAGACTGTTGCCCCACAGCATCTCCACAGTGTGTGTGGAGCTGAGCACCACCTTTTACTTTTACTTGTGTGATCAATCCTACGTGAGTACACCCCTATGGCAGTGATGTCACCTGCCATGAGGTCCTTCAGAGCTAAGGTGATTCGGGTGACAACCCCTGGCATTTCCAAAACTTTGAGCTAAAGACATTTCTCCTTTTTATAAATATCCAGCCTCTGCTGGTGAAATGGTGGCGCAAAGCTTATGGGAGTGACCAATCGCTATCCAATTGAATTTAAGGCCTGCTCTATAAGATGGAGCCCATGCCTGATACAGCTCAGGTGATCAAGAACCTGAGTCTAGATAGGCCTGGGACCTAAGGGAAAACAAATACTATTTTCTGCTAAGGGAATATAGCAATAAAATGATTCCTGTCAACATTCTAATGGATTCATAGATCAGTATCTTGCTCAGCCATCATCAGAGAAGCTTCCTCCTACAGTAAATGGGAACAAACACAGAGACCCACAACAGGACAATATGCTGAGTATGAGAGACCTTGGAACACTTGGTCCTAAATGGAATATCCATCAAACCCCTCCCCAGCTGAGTTCAGGGAGTTTTATAGAAGAGGAGCCAGAAAGAGTACAAGAGCCTGAGTGGAAGGAGGACACCAAGGACACTAAGGATCTTCTAAACACAGTAGCACTGACACACCCATGAACTCACAGAGACTGAGGCAGCATGCACAGGGCCTGCACAAGTCAAAGCCAGGTGGGGTCCCAGCATTGAAAGGGGAAATAGACACAAACCCTCATCCTTAACCCAGAAGCTAGCTCCAATTGTCAACCATGCACAAAAGAAAACATAGTTTTCTCCAATGAAGTCTTACTGGGGATACACACTGAGATTAATGGTGGGGCCTATGCCCAGCAATAGATGACCAGCTCAAAATGAACTCAATGTATCTGTTTGTCTCTGAGCATATACATGTGTGTTTCTTTTGCTTTTTGTTTTTCTTTTTTTCTATTTGCTTGTTTTGTTTTATTTGAACTTTTAAATTTGCTTGTTTATTTTCTAGAGAGAGTGAGAAAGAAGGCATGGAGTTGGAAGGGTGGGGAGGTTGGGAAGATCTGGGAGGAGATGAGGGGAGGGGAACTCTATATATTGCACAGTATATATTGTATATAAAAATATTTGTTTTCAGTTAATAAATGTCCAGCCTCAGCCATTATGTTAACATGATAGAAAACTGATGGGGAATGTTTTTCTGTATATATGTTTGTCTTATTGGTTGATGAATAAAACACTGATTGGCCAGGCAGGAAGTGACATAGCATGGCAGATACTGCCACTAGCTAACCATAGAGGTCTGGAGGTCTATACAGATAGGCAGGAAGTGATGTAGCTGGACAGAATCAGAATATAAGCAGGAACAAACAGGAAATCCCTTCTCTAACAGAGGCGTAACAGGCAAAGGAGATGTAGGTCCAACATTCCCAGGAAGCCAAGACCACATGGAATAATTAGATTGATAGAAATGGATTAATATTTAAGACAAAACTAGTCAATAAGAAACGCTAATAACTGGCCAACAGTTTTATAATTAATACAGTGTCTCTGTGTGTTATTTGGGGTGGATGCAGCCATGGGACCAGGCTGGAGAGAAACTACTCATAACACAAAACTGACTAGTATAGCCAGCCCACTCCAGTCCTCCAGGGAGTGATCCACAGACTTCCAAAGTTTGACATCTCTAAATGAGTAACAATGGGCAAGTTTTTCAATAGATATATAGTTTCATCAAAAATTGTGAATTACAAATTTTGATTAATAACAGTAGGAGACAGGAAGACACAAAAGCAGGAATGAGGAACTGTCCCTCTCCAAAGCAAAGTTTCTGCCTGCCATCATTCCATTAGGCAGATACAGTCTCTGGCCAGAAGGCCTCTTCAGGATCCAGTATGTCAGAAGAGCTGGGGGCAATTTCAGTTGTCTGTGGAGAAGGGAATTGTCTGTCATTAAGATGGAAAGGATTAGTAGCAGTCACTGCTGCCTACCCAGTAATTGCCACCCACATATGATGCCCGTGTGCAGTGAAAGATCCTTCACATTTTCTCTGTGCTTGATAAAGAGAAGGTCAACCAGTGGCTGGTCCTGAGGAGGGCTGGGTAGACAGTTGACTCTACAGCATCACTGGAGTGAGTAGAAACTATCATTTCAAAGAGAAAGTAGCTTTGCAAGGCAGCTTGGTGAAAACAAGCCTGGGTGACAGATAAGAAGGAGCCTCACTGTTGGACAGTGATGTAGTTGAGATCGGGCACAGACGTAGTTTCTTGCTATCACTGACCTCAGCATGACTGCCTACCAATATTCATTCCTTAACAGGACACTGATAATAGCCTGAAATGCAAGAACATTGTCTTTTCTTTATAATGGAGAGAAAATGTTGTGGGGACAGAGTCAGAGGATAGTCTAGACCTGGATACGTTCACATGTTTTATATTTAGATAGGTATGTGAAGGTGGCAGTGTACCTACATGTGTGCATACATGTGGACAGCAAAGGACAATCTCAGGTGTTGTTCTTCAGGAGACATTCACCTGGTTTACTGAGACAGTCTTTGACTGATATGGGACTCATCAATTAGGCGAGGCTGACTGCTGGCCAGTGAGCCAAAGGATCTGCCTGTCTGAACGTCTTCAGCACTGAGATTCCAAGTGTGTACCATCACATCTAGCTGGGGATCAAACCCCTGTCTGCGTACTTGTATGCCAGGCACTTTACCAACTGACATGTGTGTGTGTGTGTGTGTGTGTGTGTGTGTGTGTGTGTGTGTGTGTGTGTATGTGTGCTACAGTTGCCACACAGCTTTGGCAACCTTGGAAATGAGAGTATTTAGGTTTTACTGAGAAATCCACATTCAGTCTTAAAATTGGAAAGTGTCTTCGACCTTGTTCTTTTTCTTCGCTTCCTTTTTGGTTTTGCTTTTCTTTTTATTTTGAGACTAGGTTTCAGAGTGTAGACCTCATTCACATGGTACTGTGCAGCCCAGGGTGAGCTCAGACTCATGGCAATCTACCTACCTCAGCCTCACAAATGGTACTTTCTGAAGGTTGTCTGGCAAGGGGAACCCTGGTTTTACTTTTCATCACCCTGGATACTGGGCAGCCATAGACATATATTCAGCAGCTAGACTTTAACCCATCAGTCTGAAGAAGTAGCTGATGCTTCAGGACTTACCTCCCATCTCCTGTCAATCCCAGAGCCCCACTGGCTGATTCTTCGTTTCATCATTAGAAGTTTACTGGAACAAGCCATGTGGAGAGAAAGGGCACATTTTTATAACTTGTGGTTGCTATAATTAAAGTTATTAGTTAGGGAAGAGCTATTACTCTGGGCAAAACAATCAGAAGGAAGTTTTAGCAATTAAGTCAAATTCACTGTGGTGGTGAGGGTTTTTCCTTTCTCCCGCCCACCCTGGTTCTTTTTGGAAAACAACCTCGGGCAAGTGTTCTTCTGTACTTCTCAAAGAGCATGGTGACTCTGCCTAGGCTGGAGAGCAAACAGCAAACAGTGAACTGTGCTGTTGACTCTATCAGTAGGTTAATTAAGAAAGCTGTTAGCGATGAGAAAAAAAGCCGGAGCATTCTCAGTTCCTATTGACAAAATTCATGACATCGGCAGAACTGACTCTTGTTCGATACTGAGAAAGATGTGCTGGAGGCATTTAGGGGAAAGGCTGACAAGGGAATCTCAAAGTTCAGTACAGAGTGTCCCGATCACTGCTGACAGCACTGATGATTTGAAATTCCATGTATCTTTTCCTTTACTATATTACATAAGCAGAGGTATCTAGGGCCTCACCTCGGTTATAGAAAGCCCAGCTGACTAAGAATAGAATGATTACAAACCACATGGATTCAGCAGCTAGAGTTCAACACATCAGGCTGAAGAAGCAGCTGATGCTTCAGGACTTACCTCCTATCTCCTGTCAATCCCAGAGCCCCACTGGCTGATTCTTCGTTTCATCATTAGAAGTTTACTGGAACAAGCCATGGATAGAGTGGTTCAGGATTGGGGATGCTGAGTCCTGGACCTGTGACTAGCATGCCATGTGGTGGGGACAGAGGGTTTAACTTTTTGGGGTTCTGTTTGAGACTTATGTACAGTCTAGCCTTAGAAGTGCAAACAGCCAGCCTTTCTCCCGAAGCATCACCCATGAGCCACACCCTGATGTGCAGAATGAGATAGAACCCCAATCCATAACTAGAAATCTGGACGAAGAGTGATGAGTGCTTGAGAGGCCAGCATTGGGGTTGTCCTCGTTACACAGAGCCTGAAACAAAGAATTTGGCTAAGCTTTATTTCACTGACTTTGAATTTGGCCTTTTGTGATTCTGTCTCCCAGCCATGACTCAATCATGTTCCTCCAGAGTCTGTCTCTCTTAGGACTACCCTAAATGTTTCCTAATGCTGTGTACAAACATACCAGGCCTGGAAAAACTGCTGAGCATGGAGCAGAGGGGTCACTACAGATGGAGCAGGACCACACTCCCACCCCGTTTTCTCCATGAGGGCACCATGGTTCATTTCCAGTTGTTGATTGAGTTAGGGCAAAAGTCAAAGGGAAGGTGCCAGTCTCCAGTGGCCAGGGAGGGAAGGGCGCTATAATTGAAGTACTTGTTGTAAGTTAGTAGGGTTAGCTTCTCTAGTTCATAGGACCAAGGATAAAATGTCTGGATGGTGTATTGAAAAAAAACTGTATGTAAATTAAGAGAAGAGAGACCCTGCGTGTTCCAAAGAAGGACCTTAGGACACTCTTGGGGGGAAGATTGATTAGCAAAAACAGATAAAGGGAGAAGAGGAGCCAGACAAACCAAGCTGGAGGCTCTAGGCTTAGAAACGTTAGGAAAAAAAACAAATGAAATCTCAATTTGCAGAAACTAAGTGTGTCTAGAACAGATTAGCCAAGTTTGGTATCTAAGGCCTTTAATCTTACGAGGCAGAGACAGGCAGATCTCTGTGAGTTCAAGGACAGCCTAGTCTACATAGCTTGTTCCAGGACAGCCAGGACTATGTAGAGAGACCCTGTATCTAATTAATTAATTAAAAATACAAATATGAGCCACCATAGAAGAAAATTTTAAAAAACCAAACAAAAACAAAACTAGATTAAAACACAACCCCAGACCAAGATTCCATACTGAACCACAGAAAGTGACACTGCTACTTTCATTAAACAGGACCAGGCTTAGCAGTATGGTAAATACTTTCAGCTTGAGCATGAAACGTTGCCTTCAGGCTATGAGTTTGAACACTTGGTCATCAGCTGGTTTGGTAGGTTTTAGAACTACTAGAGGTAATGCCAAGCTGGAGTAAGTAAGTCACTGTGGCAAGGACCTTATGTTTCTATTCTGGCCCTGTTCCTGTCCAGTCTCTGCCTCATCATTCACCTAACACTGAGCAAACAGCCTTGTGCCCTGGCTACCATGCCTTCCCCACCATGATGGACCAAACGCTTAAACCATTAGCCAAAATAAACCCATTCTCTCATAAGTTCCTTCTTGATTAGTGTCAGGAAACATAACCACTACAAGATGCTGTAGATGACCCACCCCCAGTCTGCCCAATTTAAACCTCAGTTGATTTTCTATGTTGTTGGTTGAATTGACCAAGTACCAGAGACAAGGACAGAAGGGGACTCTATAAGAAATAAAGTGAAAGAAAAGCTAGGGAACATTTAGCATCATGGTTTAGAGACTACAGTCTGAGCATCCCAGACTGGCCCTGTACCAGGCACTTTCTCATCCAGATGGTCATGTGCTACATAAACTAAAGAACACACCCAACTACTGGATATGATAGCATATGCCTGTGATCTTAACACTTGGGAAGTTGTAACAGTAGGATTGGGAGTTCATGACCATCCTAGGGTACATACTGATTTTGAGGCTACATATGACCCTGTCTCAAAGAAACAAAATCAACCAAGCAAGCAAACAAACAAAAATCCCATCAGGCTTGTTACAGTACATAGAGAAATGTGACAACTTGGTCCCCAGAGTGGATATCATTGGTCATCCATTTAGGGTCCGTCTCTTCTCCTTGTTCATTTATCCTTTAAGCATCTTTGTCTTGATTGTCTATGTACTTATTCCACACAGAGATGTATATCTTGGGGACAGGGAAGACTTGTTTAAGAAAACTAAAGTACCACTATTCAGTGATTGGTTCAGAAATGTGCTGTGACTTGTGTCTGGCTAATGAGACATGCAAAGCATGTTTAAGGCCTCTTTGAATGTTCCCTTGTTCCTATGAAAGTCACAGCAAAAGGCAAAAAAAAAAAATCTGTCTATGGGTATTGGCATGCATGGTTTCAGTTACTGAAAGTGAGCTCATTCCATCTTTTGATGGAAGAGAAGGATGAAAAGAACTTTGTTCCTTCCTGGTCCAAAGTGCTGAGGAGATCCACAAAACCCACCCTAACTGTGCCCTAACTGTGCACTAACACTAAAAAAAAAAACCTACCAAATTCCTCATTTTAAAATACTCTCATTTCAGCTTTTTTTCCCCAAAGCATCTTACACAAGCACATTAGCTATGGTACATGAGTATTCCCTAAGGCCCATGTTTGGAAGACTTATCCTCAGGGTTGTGCCTGTGAGAGTGCTGTGAATGCTTAGGAGGCGAGGTCTTATGGGAGGTCCTTAGGCCATTAGAAACATACCCTTGAAAATGATAGTGGGACCAAAGCAAGCACGCACTCTCTTTCCTATCTATCTATCTATCTATCTATCTATCTATCTATCTATCTATCTATCTATCTATCTATCATCATCTGTCATCATCATCTATCAATTTATCAATCTATCTCTGCCTTTCTCCTCCCCTCCCTTTCTCTGCTTTTTACTTCCTCCTTCCTGACTCATGATCTAAGTGGTTTGCTTTGCATCAAGACTCTGTGTTGCTGTCTGGTGCCCTCATCAGAGGCTCAAAGCAATCAGATCACCTAATCTTTAACTAGGACTTCTAAACTTTTCTCTGTATGTGTTCATTGCTTTTAGTATTTTGTTATAGTAACAAAGTTGACTAATACAACATTGCACTTTGTATTTTCACCTCATTCCACCCTGGATCTAACATTCCAGGGGTTTTATTTATGTTCTCAATAAAACTCTCCCCATAGTCCTCTTCTCTTTGGCAGCTATTGGAAGGGCACTTCACTTGGTCCTAGCCAAAAGAGCAGTAGGTATTTCGGCTACAGAACTGTAGCCTTCCAGACTCTTCCCAAAGCATATCAACACTAAGATATCTTTCCTAATAATTTATTGGTTCCCGGACATCAAGACACATCATATCCAATATTGCTTAAAGCTCTACCTATGAGACAGTCTTTACACAACACATTCTGACATGTACTTTAAGTATTCTGTAGGGTTGATAATACTTAATATGATGCAAATGTCTAGGTAAGAAAAAAGTATGCGTTCAATATAGAAGAAATTTTTAAAAAGGCTTTCAATATACTTAATTGACATTAAGGTCACTGTATGGCCCTTAGACATTTTGAGTATTCTAATTCTTATCTTAGTTATTGATGTGAATGTGGGGAGTTTTTGAAAACAGAGTTGCATCTACATTCATGTTTGTACTCACCACCAGCTAGACCAGAGTCCAGAGTTTAACACACGTACTCAAGATTTGTTGAAGGGAATCAGGTATTTTCAGATTGATTTACCACCCACCCTCTGAGAACTCAGCAAAACATAGTTGGTATACTAATGAAAATAAGAATACTAATTATGTAGCCAGTTTTTTCGATGTCAACTTCAAATGAAAAATGTACAAAGGTGACATTTTAACAATTAAGCTTTCTGGTAGGTCTGATTGAGTGACGTTTTAATGATAGCAATTGACTTATGTTGTAAACAATAGTATTGATTACCTGAGATAGCACTCTGCATTTAACACAGGATATGGACCATGTAGAGAACTTGTCTGTGGCTATCAGTCCAAAGACGTGGGCTGATACCCAAATTTCAAATGAAATTCTCAAAAAAAAAAAAAAAATGAGAGCAAAAGACATCATAGAGACTGTGTTCCCAACTCACTTGATGACATATTCACTGATAAGATTTAGAATTTTACAATAAATTTAGTAATTGGGGAAGCTATGTTTTGGCTTAAGGAGAGAATTTGACTTTCTGCTGTGAATTGTATGTAGAATTATGACTACCCTTGAAAATCATGGACTGTGTGTCTTCTTTGCCTCTTTCATAGTCTTTTCCGCTTCTTAAAAATTATACATTTACAGCAGGAGGAGAGGGGGAGGCAGAACTGGGATTGGAATGTAAAAAATAAATTAATAAAAACATTTTTTAAAGTCTGAAAAGTCCAAAAATATGCTAATAACTTTTTAAATAGATTTAAAATAGCTATTAATCAACATTTATAAAAATTATTACATTTGCTCATTGGTGAGTGTGCATATGTGTATATGCATGGGGTGTGCATATTTATGCATTTGACAGTTAGAGGACAACCTGCAGGAGCCATTTCCCTTCTTCCAGCATGTGGGTCCTAGGAATTGAACACAAGTCATGAAGAATATCAACACATGCTCTCAGCAGCTGAGCCATCCCGCCATTTCACCATCCCACCATCCCACCATCCCGCCATCCCGCCATCCTGTCATGGAGCCTCTTTTCAAATCAATTGTATCATTCACTGGGCTCTCACCCATGGCTCAGCAGCAATAGAGAGACATTGAACCGTTGCCATGTCTTGTTTATTTTCACTAGGACAAAAATGACAGAGACTAAAACACAGGTACTCCATTCCCCAGCATTCTGGTGCTATGCGGTCATTTGCCACTGCTGTTTCCAATGCTTTCAATGAGAAAGCATTGATGGGATGAGTGCCTCTCCCACGTCCTTTTCCTTCCTTCCTCTCTCAGAGGGAGCTACTCTCCTGAAGTCGGTATATCTTTTTGTATTTTCCCGCCATGCTAGGAAAGATGGATCTGTAAAAACTATGTGACATAGTTCTGTAGAGTCGTCAAAGTGTGTAACTTCAGCCTAGATTCATACTCCAACCTGCTTACTCATTAGAGCTGAAATTACCTGACCTTTCTAATCCTCAGTTTTCTCACTTATAAAATGATTAATAAGACTTCACTTCTGGGTTTTCATAATTTGAGATAAACTAGAGAAAATGCTTGCTTCTGTCTAGCACCTGCAGAGAAACGCATGAGCATTTGCTCCATGACATTGATGGTGCTGAGTGAAGGGCATCATACTAAGACCTCGATCACATGAAACTAGCAGGGCAGGCATGTGTGGCTCCAATTCTTTTATTTAACTACTTCTGAGTGCATCATGTTTTGAATGTACCATACTTTATATTGATTTACAAACTTTCCCTTTTTAGCTATTAACAAGACAGAACAAGGGGCTGGAAAGATGGCTGCTGGTTAAGAACACTGGCTGCTCTTCCAGATGTCCTGATTTCAATTCCCAGCACCCACATGATGGCTAACAACCATTTGAAACTTTGTGTACAGGACATCTGACGTCCTCATCTGGCCTCCAAAGAGAGCTGACATGCACATGGCGCACAGATATACATGCAGGCAAAACACCCATACACATAAAATAAAATAGAAAATTAAAATAAAGTCAGAACAAAACAACTCTTCAGTGGCTAACTACACATCTTTTTCATTTTATTGAAAATAGATTTTTGTTATTATTGTTGTTGTTTGGCTTTTTGAGATAGGGTTTCTCTGTAGCTTTGGAGTCTGTCCTGGAACTCATTCTGCAGACCAGGATGGTCTCCAACTCACAGACGTCAGTCTGTCTCTGCTTCCTGAGTGCTGGAACTAAAGGTGTGTGCCACTGCCATCAGACTGAAAATAGATTTTTTTAAATACAGTGTACTCTGATTCTCCCTTTACTCATCCTACTTCCTCCCCACATCCTATCCCATCTGGATCCACTCCCTTTCTGTCTCTGATTAGAAAACAAATAGACATCTGAGGAATAATAAATCAAAACCAAAAAGTCAGAATATGACAAAGCAACTAAACAAGAAAAAGCGAATGAAAACACACACACACACACACACACACACACACACACACAAACACGAGAACCACATAGAGATTCATAATTAATGAGCACACCCCAGAATCCCCTAAATTGAAAGCTATAGCTCTTGGATCCTGTCTGGTACACACCCATGTAGGCTCTGTGCCTCCTGCCTTAGTACCTGCGAGTTTGTGTGTGTGCCAGCCATGCTGTGGTTAGAAGACTTACTTCTTTAGTGTCTTCCACTCCTCTGCTCTTACAGTTTTTCTGCCTCTGCTTCTGTAGAGTTCCCTGGCCCCTGAGGGGAGAGATTGATGAAGACATCTCATTTAAGACTGAAAGTTCTAAGGTCTATCACTCTCTGTCATTTTTCTGGCTGTGGTTCTCCGTATTTATTTCCATCTGCTATAGAGGAAGCTTCTCTGATGGTGGTTGAGTGAGAGAGAGACATAGATCTATGAGTATAGAATGTTGTGAGGAATCCTTTTTATTACTATGTTCCTTTAGCAAAAAATAAAAATAGTATTTGATTTTCCCCTAGCTCCCTGCCCTATTTAGTCTCAGGTACTTGGTCACCCAAGCAAAGTTGGGAATGTATTCAATACATCTCATGGAGTGGACCTTTTTTCAAATCAGATGTTGGTTGGTTACTCCCACAAGCTTTGTGCCACTATTGCACTAGTGTATCTTAAGGCAGAACACTCTTGTGTATCGAAGGATTTGCAGCTGGGTTGGTGTTTATCTTTCTCCTTTGGTAGCATGCACAGAATCTTTTAGTACAATGAATACTACTAGTCCACGGAGATAAAGGCTCTAGAAAAGTAGGCAACAGCTCAACTTCTCCATGTTCAGTGGGTTGTATAGGTGCTGTCTTCAGCAATACATTAGTTGATAGAGTTCTACCAATAACTTTTATAATAGCCTGGGTTGTTTTAGGGTTCCCAAGGGAACCCTTTGGCCAATAACTTGACTAGATATAACCCATCCCTGGTGTTAGACACTTCATTTGGTGACAAGAGATGTCCAGTTGGTGCTCCATCTCCACTGCTATTTGGTAATTTCATTTGATCACCTTCATATGTGTATATATTATGAGAAGATTCTATTGTATTGTTTCCATTAAGTGACCCCTCAAATGGCCCTTAATTTTAGCTGTGTATTTCCCCTTATCTTTCTCTTCCCTTTCCCTCCCTATTTGATCTCTGATTCCAGCCCCCACTGCCTCATTCATCCATCATGATCTATTCTATTCTCCCCTTCCTATAGTGGTTCCTTGCTCTATATCTAGCTTCTGTGGTTATAAGGATTGTAGTTTGCTTGTCAATGACATAAACTAACATCCACATATAAGTACTTTCCTGTGTCTGAGTTACCTCTCTGAGGATGATTTTTATTTCTAGTTCCACTCATTTACCTGCAAACTTTCAACAATGAGTAATATTTCATGGTATAAATGTACCACATTTTTGTTACTCATTTATTCATCTACATACATGTAGGTTGTCTCCAATTTCTGTCTATTATGAATAGAGCAGCAATGAACATAGTTGAGTATGTATCTCTATAGTAGGATGAAGCATCCATTGAAAATAGTCAAAAGTAATATAGCTGGATTGTAAGGTAAACAAATTCCCATCTTTCTGATGAAGAACACACTGATTTCCATAGTGGCCATATATATATGTTTGCACGCCAACCAGCAATGGATAAATGCTCACCTTACTCCATATCTTCACCATCATGAACTTTCCTTTCTTTTATTGATCTTAGCCATTTTGATTGGTTTAAGATGAAATCTCAGAGCAGTTTTTATTTGCATTTCCTTGATGACTAAGGATGTTGGATATTTTTCTAAGTGTTTCTTAGACATTTGAATTTCCTCTTTTGAGAATTTTCTGTTTAGGTCTGTACTGTTTTCAAGTGGATCGTTTTCTTGATGCTCAGGGTTTTGTTTTGGAGTTTTGTTGTTGTTTGGTTTGTTTTTAGCTCTTTATATATTTTGGATATTATCTCTTTGTCTAATGTGTTGTTGGTAGAAATCTTTTTCAATTTGGTGTCTGTGGTGGTGTGAAAGAAAATGGCCCCCAGATGGAGTGGCTTTGTTGGAGTGAGTGTAGCCTTGTAGGAGGAAGTGTGTCACTGTGGGGTGGGGTTTTGAGGTCTCCTTTGTTAAAACTATGCTCAGTGTGACACACAGTTGCTTTTGCTATCTATGAATCAAGATGTAGAACTCTGAACTTCTTCTCCAGTACCATGTCTGCCTGCATACCACCATGACAATAATGGACTAAACCTAACTGTAAGCTAGTTCTACTTAAATGTTTTCCTTTATAAAAGTTGCTGTGGTCATGGTGTCTCTTCCCAGAAGTAGAAGCACAGCCTGAGAAAGTAGCCTACCACTTTGTCTGAATGATGGTGTCCTTTGTTGTGCAGCTTTTCACTTTCATGAGGCCCCACTTATTAATTGTTCTTAGTGCCTATGCTACTGGTGTTCTGTTCAGAAAGCTGTTTCCTGTGCCAGTGAGTTCAAAACTCTTCCCCACTTGTTCTTTTGTCAGACTCAGGTTATCTGGTTTTATGTTGAGGTCTTTGGGCTATTGAGAGTTGAATTTTGTACAGGCTGGTAAACATGAACCTATTTGCATTCTTCTACATGCAACCATTGATTTGACCAGCATCATTTGTTGAAGATGCTGTCTTTTTTAAAGCATATATTTCTGGCTGTTTTTATTTTTAAAAAAATAATAATGAGGTACCCATAAGTGTGTGGACTTATTTCTGGGTCTTCAATTCAATTCCATTGATCAATATGTCTGTTTTCATTCAAATACCATGCTGTTTTTATTACTATACCTCTATAGTACAATTTGAGGTCAGGGATAGTGATACCTTCTCTTACATCTGTTGAACCATCCTTGTATCTCTGCAATGAAGGCTACTTGATCATGGTGAGTGATCTTTTTTATGTGTTCTTAGATTTTATTTTCAAGTATTTTATTGAGTGTTTTTGAATCTATGTTCATGAAGGAAATTGATCTGTAATCCCTTTCTTTGTTGGGTCTTTAAGTGATTTAGGTATTAGAATAGCTGTTGCCCTGTAAAATGAATTGGGCAATGTTCCCTCTGTTTTTGTTGTGGAATAATATGAGAAGTACTAAATTAACTCCTCTTTGAAAGTCTGGTAGAATTTTGCTCTAAAACTCTTGTTTCTAAAAGGCTCGTTTCTTTGATTCATTGTATTGTGTTTGTTTATATATTATTAATTCCAGCACTGTTTGATTATTTCTTACTGTCTACTTCTTTGGGGGAATATTTCTTTCATTTTGTCCTAGAACTTTCAGGTGCGCCATTAAGTTACTAATATGAGGTCTCTCCAATTTTGTTTTCCTTGTATTTTCTTAGGTGTAGTTAGCTGTCTCGGGTTTAATTTTTTCCCTCTGGGGCCTCTGTAGTGGCAGATGTGTAGATAGATAGTGCTCAAATTTGCTCTTATTGTGGAATATCTTTCTTTATCTGTCTATTGTGATTGAAAATTTTGCTTTATCTGTGCTGGCATCTGTGACCTCTTAGAAATTGTCGAACATCAGTCCAGGCTTTTCCTACTTTTAGAGTCGCCATTACAAAGTCAGGTGTATTCTAATAGGTCTTCCTTTATGTTATTTTATCTTTTTTCTTTTCAGCTTTTTATATTCTTTCTTTGTTCTGTATGTTTAGTATTTTGACTATTATGTAACATAGGGAATTTCTTTTCTTGTACAGTATATTTGGTATTCTTTATGCTTCTTGTACCTTCAGGTTGAGAAATTTTCTCCTATGATTTTTTTGAAAATATTTTATGTACCTTTAACCAGGGTTTCTTCTCCTTCTCCTATTCCTATTTTTCTTAGATTTGGTATTTTTTGTAGTGTCCCAGATTTTTTGGATGTTTCGTGCCTAGTTTCTTTTTTACATTTAATACTTTCTTTGACTGGGATATTTATTTATTCTTTCTTATCTTCAATGCCTGTGATTCTCTCTTCCATCTCTTACATTCTGTTGATAAGGCTTGCTACTAAGGTTCCTGTTTAAGTTCCTAAATCTTTCATTTTCAAATTTCCTCACGTTGGACTTTCTTTATTGATTCTGTTTCCACTTGCAAGTCTTGAATTTTTTTTTTATTTCATTCCACTATTCATTTTTGTTTTCATAGGTTTCTTTAAGGCATTTATTCATTTCCTCTCTAAGGACCTCTAACATTTTCCTAAAGACTATTTTGAAGTATTGTTTTGTGCTTTAGCTATATTTCATTTCTTAGGGCCTATTGGAGTAGAGTTGCTGGGCTTAATGAAGACACATTTTCCTGGCTGTTATTGATTGTATTTTTTTCTTTTTCCTTTCTCTCTTTCTTTCTTTTTTTTTTTTTTTTTTTCTCCTGACATCTAGGCATCTGGGTTTGGGATAATAGCAATTCTAGGTGTTGATGTCTGGTCTTGACTTTGTTGGATAGGTGTTCCATTCTTTGGTTCCTGTTGCTCTTTTTTGGTTCTTAGGAAAGTGAGGTGATTGTATAATGTCTTGCATGGAATTCTTGTGGTATCCTGCCAGGTGTGCCTCCAGGAGTTTTGGTTAGAATGTGTTTCTTGGTATTGAGAGCTAACACTTGATGGAGATGGGTTAGAAAGAAGTTGGGGGTGAGGTCTACCAAAAGGAGGAAAACAGAATGTACTACCACGATCTGTTTAATCCCCTCAGAATACAGGCAGAGAGAGAGAGAGATGAGGCTGCATCCCACAGTCTACTACATAGCCAGGGATGGTCTGGGGTATTAGGATTGAAGGGGAAATTGGAGAGTGAAGATTTAAAGATTAGCCCCTTGTTTCCCTGGCCAGGCATGGCCAGCAGGTTCCCAGAAAGTGCCTAAGGAAGTTGGTGGCTGAGATAAGGAGATGAGTTGGTGAAGCCAAAGCCTGATCTGCTATAGATGGAGGCCGGAGGATGGTCTGCTACAGAGCTAGGGATGATACTCAGGGATTTGCCTTTGAGTAGTGAAGGGAGAATCCAAAGACATCTTGCTCTTGCCTTCTTTTCTTCCTCCTACTCCTATTCTTCTTATGTCTGCCTTGGTTTTATTTATTTATATACTTTTAAACAAAGTCTTGATTCTTAGCCCTGGCTGATCTTGAAGTCAGAATCCTTCTGCTTTAGCCTCCTGAGTACAGGAATTAAGAGTCTGTGCTATGATGTCTGGGTTCATACTTGTCTTCATTCTCATACCGCAAGATAGCTTGCTTGGCTGGGCATAGAATTCTTACTCAAAGTTATTTTTATTTATAACTCTTAATCTATTGCTCTGTTTGCAAATTCTTCCTCTTTTTTTGAGGCAGGGTCTCACTGTGTAGCCTGGGCTGTCCTGGAATTCTTATTCTATTATATCTTTTTATCAGCTATATCAGCTATGATTCTTCTTCATTTGTATATTTGTGTGGTTTTGTTTTTAAGAGTTTAGAATTAAAAAAAAAAAAAACTTTCCACAGCATGTGTAGGTAAATGTTCCTACCTCATCCTCTAAGTGCTATAATTAGGAATGTAAGTCACCATGGCTGGCTCTCACTTTCTTCTAAATAACTTTTAAAAGTAAAAAAGATGGTCTTTTATATTTACTCACAATGTCAGGATAACAGGTCACTCACTGCCATGGAGTACAGATTCCATGAATGTGCTTTCTCTCAGCTTCTGAGATCCAGATGTTTCTTCCAACCTTACTTTAGTGAATAATATTTTCACTAAGTATCACATTGCAGGTAGCAGTTCTCTCTGGTTTGCAGGTATAGAGTTCAGTCTTCTCTCTGTGTGGGCGTCAGTTTGGAAGACATGCTCAATATCACTGATGCTTATTCTGGCACATCATCTAACAAGATTGTTAGTAAGTTTATCCAGGATCAGTGGCTCTGAACTTTTGCAGATACACTAGTTTTCATTGGTTTTTAGACAGAAAAATAGTTAGATATAGATGATAGCTAAATAGATGATTGATAAATATATATATATATATATAGATATAGATAGATAGATAGATAGATAGATAGATAGATAGATAACATAATATACAAATGGATGGGCTCAAATAGATACCTAGATAAAATAAATGATAGACATGATAGGTATAAATATATACAGATAAATATAAATATACAGATAAAGATGGGTAGATCATAAACAGATAGGTAGGTATAGATGATAGATGTGATTGATAAGAACATAGATATCAATGATAAAGGTGATAGATATAGATGATAGCTACTGATATTCTTGATAAGTCACTGAGATTTCTTTTGCTTTGTATCTTTCACATTCTTAAGCATGTTTGCAGCAGGTGCTTTGAAATCTTGGTGGCTAATCTCACCATCTGGATTTTCTCAGCATCTGTTTCCTTTGTCCTCCCTTCATTATGAATCTAATTATCTGTTTCTTTACATGGTTAGTAATCTTTTATTCCATGCTAGACATTGTATATGACTCATAATAGGGAGTGTCTAGTTGTATTGTTTTCCTTAAGGTGTGCTGAGTTTTTCTCTGGCTGGTTGTTGTGTTATCAGCCTATGTTCTTGATCCTGGCAGACTTCACTTCCTTTATGGAAGGCAGAAAACTACACAGAGCTTCACCCAAGATATTAAAATACGGATTTTGCCATTTGGCCCCTGGACCATGAACACAGGAGTGTGTGATTTTGTGAGGTCTGAAGCTGGGTCCTAAAATATGGCCCTTGCTCTTGGTATAGCTTATATTCATATGGTAGGACTCTTTGAGGATCTCTACCTGGTCACAACATTGTGTTCAATACTTTCTCTCTGGCTAGGTTACTAATCCAATGTCTTAAATCTAGTCTCTAGTATCTCTGTGTGAGTCATCCTCTGTTCTTGTTCCAGGATCTGTGGGGAATCTTTGTGTGTACTTTATGGTAGAACTAGCTCTGTGGGCCTCTGTGTAGTGTTTCCTCCTTCCATTGCCAGGCTGCCACCAATTCTAGCTGCCTCTTTTGTTTTAAATAACACAGTAATGGTATTGGGCAGTTCAATCTTGTTTTTGATTTTAATGAAAAACTTCTCCAGTGCTTAATTATTATTAGTTGTTGTTGTTTATGAATCCGAGAAATTGTTTTCTGTCTTAAGATTTTCTAAACGGCTTAGAGATATAGATCAAGGTGTTGGCTGAGTTCAATTCCCAGAATTCTACTGAGTGTGTGTGTGTGTGTGTGTGTGTGTGTGTGTGTGTGTGTATGTGTGTGTGTGTGAGAGAGAGAGAGAGAGAGAGAGAGAGAGAGAGAGAGAGAGAGAAGAGAAAGTAAATTTCTTCTCTTGATTGATCTTCCTTGATTGATTTTCTAATAAATACCTACTGGATTTTGTCCTATATTGGTATATTTCTAAATTTCCACCCCTTAATTTATTGATACACACTAATTCCTAAAGCTTAGTTATGCTTACATTCTGTAATAATTTGTTATGATGAACTTTAAAGTAACGAGTGCTTCAAAAAATACTACTTAAACTTACAAAAGTAAGTGGATTGATGAGAATTTTATTCCATATTTCCTTATTCATGCTTCCAAGATGAGTCATAGTCAAGGATGAGTTACTATTTGTGAAATGGAGGGAAATGGCTTTCTAACTGTCAACCCAGGAACCCACAGCCCTTGGTCAGTGCCTTCTATTTTTGCATTTTAGCTGGCATGTCTATAAGATGAGGATGGAGATCATATTTACACTTCAAGGTTCCTGTCAGCATAAAATGTGGGAATGGGCATGCATTATACAAATAGCAAGTCACTGGACAATGTCCGTGGTCATGCTCTATTACCAGTCATCTCTGAAGGACTACACAGCCAATGACACCAGGCATTCCCTGTTTAGAAATACACTATGAAAAGACCCTCTTTTGACCCTTGCATTACTGTCTACTGCTGGGTTTTTTGTTCTAGATCCTGAGACTACTCCTGGAGAGGGGCATGTTTGAGAAGGCAGGAAAAGTAAGACGTGCCCCATGTTCAGTTCCAGGGAGAAAGGGAAAAAGAACTGAACATCATCTGTTTGTATGAATAGTGGTGCAACTTTGTAATCCCAGCATTGGGCAGCCAAACACACATGAATCCTTGGGGTTTGCTGACAGTCAGTCCAGTCTACTAGGAAAGATCTAGACCAGTAAGAGTCACTGTCAAAACAAAACAAACCCATGGTGCCCAAGATACAATATCTGAGGTTGTCTTCTGACCTCCATATACATGAGCTCACATGTATATGTACACCTGGACACATATGTATGTCTGTACACACACATATATATACACAGAGAAAAATTTAAAAAAAAAGGAACCCTACAGCAACAGAGGGACACACAGAGAGAATGAAGTTAAATTGGTTCTTGGCTAGGTGGCCCAATTGTGCATATTCCTAGTCATAGTAACTAAACACGTGTGTGTGTGTGTGTGTGTGTGTGTGTGTGTGTGTGTGTGTGTGTGTGTTTTCATCAAAGGCTCTAGGTGATATAACTGGTGATGACCTTAGGACCTATGCAGGCCACTTTTGATGATGATAAGTGGGACTTTCTTCCTTTTTCTCTCTTTAAATTTACCACTTTGTTCATCTAGGGGTGTCTATATTCTGGAAGATCTGATTCGCCTATAATAGAGGCAAAGGGTAGCCCCTTATTGGCCAAAACAAAACCTGTTCAGTAGTGACAGAAGCAGATACACTGGGGATGAACACAGAGAAGCCATGTGTTGGTAGCATGATGTACTTAGGGCAGATTCTGTTTTGCCCACTTTTAAGGTGGTAAGTTTTTAAGGTGGTACTGGTGTTTTGCTCTGTTGCTTTTCAGCTGCAAAGGTATCAATAAGCTTCAGTTTTGACTCTGAAGGATGCTTACCTACTTCTCCATTTGCCTCTCTTGGGAACTTCAGAATTGGTATGTTAAATTACATTAGATTGGGTTGATACAAAGAGGGAGGCCAGGCACAATTCAAGAATAATGTTGGAAAGGGGATTAAAAATGAAACAAGACACCAGCCTGGCATGAGAAAAAACTAAGGCAAAAGGAAAAAAAAAGATGATGATAGTCGGTTTCTTAAACCGAGACTTTCAAAGGCTGGAAAACATTGGGAAATTGAATTAATGACCTGGAAAAGAAACTCAGATTAAGAAATGTCAGGTTGGAGAGTAGTTGTGATGAGGTGGAAGACAGACCCTGACCTTTCCTCCCCTCTTCCCACATGCCACGTTGCAAAACAGCTTTGGATAGATAATTTTTAATTCTTTCCACAAACCAGATCGTCATTTCCTTAAAACTTGATGCAACAATAGCTACCCCTGCTTTATATGTGGGAAGCAAAATTCTTGCAGGCGAAAAGGCAAACACCTTAATTTCCTCAGGCCTCCCAGAGCTGTTTCTTTGAAGAAGCTGACAGAGCCACCCACTGTGGTTTGTTTCCTAGAACATAGAGCTTCCAGCAGAGTTGAAAGTTCTAAATGAGTCTCATGCTTGCAGAGCTGTAAGCACTCTTAGGATCATATTTAAAACTTTCTATCCAGGGGGTGGAGGAGGTGGCTCGGTGCACAATGTCTTTGCCTAAGTTTTGGTTCACAGCAATCATTGAGAAAGCCAAGTGCACAGATAATCCTAGAGTGACAAGAGGGTCCCCAGGGCTCAGTGGCCAGCCAGTCTTGCTGAATTGTTAAGTTCCACGTTCAGTGAGTGAGAGGTGGAGAGTGACTGAGAAATGCACTCGGTATTGACCTCTAGGCCCCACATGCACTTGTGAACACACTTGTGAACATAACACTTACATACATGAAAACATAAACACATAATAAGTAAGTAAAATTCCATGGACTATTTTGGTGATAATTTTTTTTTTAAGCTGTGCCAAATTGGATGCGTTTTTTGAATAGTGAAAGGGAAAGTGTTTTAGAGAGAAAGCAAAATGCAAAACGTTTCTTCCTTTTTTGGCCCAGCCTGGGGAGCCTGTAGTCAGTGAGTGAGTGGCATTTTACGGATGACATGGGGCACGGCACACCATCATTGGTCTCATAACAGCAGATGAACAGCTAGTCCCCACTGAGACTTCTTAGTGCTTTGTAGGCCTAAATTCAGTTACACTTCACTGCAATTGAAAAGAGATGCAGTAGCCTCACATAAAATGTGAGAGTGACAAGGTCGGCAAAGGGTTGGGTCCTGGCCTGAGGTCACACAGGTATTTTGGGGAGAGGCCGGATTTGTGCCTGGGCTAGTCAGCCTCCAGAATCCACACTTCCAACCACAGTGCTGTGGTTCTGTTCTAGATATAGGAGCTGAGATCTTAAAAATAACTTGCTTCTGGCCATTTGGGGGGAAAATATGTTCGTGGACTACAGCAGTGGTTATTTTAGCAAAAGTAACTCTCCTTTTTCCAGTTACCCATTCATTTCATCATGCAAGTTTAAATGAAAAACAAGCTAGAGTCATCATGCTGTCCACAGAGTACCATAAAAGATGGCTCTGTGCATGACCTTTGTCACCTTTGCGTGACCTCCCTGGCTTCAGAAGGAATGACTTTGCGATATTCCTTTTAACATTATGGAGGATAGGGAGATCGCGGGCAGACCTGAGTTCAATCAGAGTCCATGTTTAAAACAAAACAAAACAAAAACAGAGCATAGTAACTCACTTGTAATCCCAACCCGATACAAGTGAACAGAAACACAAATAAAACTATGGAGACAAATGTGAATGGCTGACATAACTTTTCATTTCAACCTATTTCCTTTGGCATAATGTCAGGTCTAAAGTACTTGGCAGTCACAAATGATACCACAATTTTTTAAATCCAGAGAAGGAAGAACACCTTCTGGAATCAGGAATGTCAGTGCCAATTCTAATTGATCTTAATAGTAAAAACCAGAGGCAGATATTAGGTGGTGACAGCTGAATGATCAGAAAAGCAGAGCAGCCAGGCCCTAGAGTTCTTACTCTAAGAATTCTCAGACCGAAAGGGTGACCCTGACTCTACAAATGCTCAGACTGAATGCTCTGAGCTTTTGTTTACTCCTACTTTATATTCCTCTCTCCACTTAGCCATATCACACCTGTCTCCACCTCCCTACAGCTGGGATGAAAGGCATGTGATCCCAAGTGCTGGGATCAAAGGTGTGAGCTCTGTCTCTTTTAGATTGATTAAATCTCATGTAGCTCAGGGTGGTCTCGAACTCACAGAGATCTCTCTGCCTCTGTCTCCCAAGTGCTGGGATTAAAGGTCTGTGCCACTACTGCCTGGCCTCTGTGGCTAACTTATGTAGCTAGTTTTTTACTCTGATCTTCAGGCAATCTTTATTTGTCACAGTACAAACAAAACATCAGCCTAGAGATGCTTCTGAGTTGGAGTGCAGTCACTCTTGGAAATACAGAAGCAGCTAATGCTTCTGTGGAAGGCACAGGGAGGGAAGTCACTGCCCTGCAAGCCACAGAGAGGGCTAAATCTCACAGAGTGAGTGGTTGCATGTCACAGGGAAAAGATTCCATCTGTTCCTCCTACATAAGAACCACAGAGCTGTCCTTCTAAGACGGCCAAAGTGGTTGTTCACTGGCCTGTGTCTTGGACGGCAGAGAGCCCCTGTGGAGCAAAGAAGGGAGGGCTTTTGGAGCAAAGAGATAGGCTCCAAGTGAAGGGTGGGGGTGTGGCGGTTGTGGTGAGCCAAGAACTCAGTGGGGAATTAAAGAGGGTCACTTCCAACCATCTGCTGTTCCATCAATCACTCTCCTTCTTTCTTCACAAAGTGCAATGTTACCACAGAATTTAGTAGAAAACTATCCTTGTGAGGTTGAGAGCTCTAATTGGTAAATCCTACTAACCTGAAGTGATAATAGTAATTTTAAAATACATATGAAGATCTGGGCATGGTGGCTCACACCTACAACCCCAGCACTTGAGAGGCAAAGACATCAAGTTTGCTACAAGTTCAAGGGGAACCTGGGCTACAGAATGATATATTGTCTCAACAGTTAGCATGTGGCAAGGTGGTTGTGGCAGCATGGAGAGTGGAGGTAGTCAAGAAGTCCCACAGCTAGCAGAGAAGCTATGGGCAATTGATAGCTTCTGAAAGATGGAGGAGTGGGGGAAGGGGGGGGAAAGGAGGGAGAGAGAGGGGGGAAGAGAGAGAGAGAGAGAGTTCTTTAAAAGCATAGCCCCTAACAAGTTGACCACATACAAGTAAAAGTCTATGCTTCCAAGAATATATGGGCAGTGCAAACTGGTCTTGACTTTTAAAAACGGGGACACAAAGTTGGATGGATGGGGAAAGGGGATGGGTCTGGGAGGAGTTGGGTGAATATGATCAAAACACATAATATGAAATTCTCAAAGAACTAATTTAGAAAGTATAATACGGACTGTATAATACTTATACGGAAAGTATTATACGAAAGTATAATAGCTCGATCAGTAAAGTTTTTTGTCTTGCAAGCATGAGGATCTGAGTTCTATCCCATTTTAAAAAAGGTGAACGTGGTAGCCTATTCCAGGCTTTCTTTGTGGCCACCAACCAGCTCCCAAATCATGACAGGGAGACTGATTAGTTATGAATGCTCAGCCTTATCTGAGCTCTTATTTTAATCTGTTTTTCCTTATCTACCTTTTGTGTGTCTTACTTTCTTGCTTTCTCTGGTGTCTGTCTGGCTAATAGCTGCCTGGCCTCTGGCCCTGGGCATGTTCCTCTTTCCCCCTCATTCTCTTTTCCTTCTCTCTCTTTCTTAGATTTCTCCTCCTACTTATTCTCTGTCTGCCAGCCCCACCTATCCCTCTCCTGACTAGCTATTGGTCATTCAGCTTTTTATTAGACCAATCAGGTGCCTTAGGCAGGCGAGGTGAAATAAATATAACACATGTTTACATAATTAAACAAATGAAGGGCAAACAAATTGTAACATATTTTTACATCCTTAACAAAGGCAGCAGAAACAAATGTAACACACCTTCTCATAGTTAAAATAATAGTTCACATTAATGCCCAGTGCTCCCAGCACTGGGGAGACAGAGACAGGCAGATCCTTGGGGTTTGCTAGCCAGCCAGCCCATCCTACTTGCTGAGTTCCAGGCCAGTACGAATATTCCAGTGGTAAAAATATCCTAGGAAATGCTTTGTTTTGCTTTGCTTTTTTTATTTTAATTTTCTTTGGGGGAAACCCTGCAGGTGTAAGGGAAGGATATAGGGGGACTGGGAGATGAGTGAAATTAGGGTACATGATGTGAAATTCCCAAGATTCAATAAAGAAATTATGTTTAAAATATCCTAGCAAAAGCAACTTAAAGTAGGAAGGGTTTATTCATCTTACAATTACAGATTATAGTTTGCAATTGCCAGGAGCCACAGACAGAGTGTGTACACCCGTGTTGCCTGCCTGCTGTTTTATTTACTCATTTAGATCTAGACCCAGTTTAGGGAATGGTTCTACCTACATTCACAGTGCATTTTCCCACCTCAGTTAATAATCAAGATAACCCCACAGACTTGCCCACAGGCAAACCTAGGTAATTCTGACCTCCAGATACACACACATCCTAACACAGGAACATGCCCTCACATACACACACACACTCTCTCTCTCCCTTGTGCATGCACACACGTAAGAAACCAGGTGTATATGTGTGTAAAAGTGTGTGTGTGTGTGTGTGTGTGTGTGTGTGTGTGTGTGTGTGTATGAGAAATGTGACAAACTCAACAGAAATAGCCATTCATCTTGGGGCTATTACTTAGCATTATAATGTGGTTAGGTTATTTTCCATTTTGATGATAGAAAATGGCACACATTTTCTTACTCTTCGTAAACATTCTCGCTACATGGAAAAATCCTGAAAATTATGTGTGATAAGAGATAGCTTAAATAACATTGGGAGCTATTTATTTTTCAAGGAATCGATGCCCTTGCAATTCCATTAATTATATTTGTTATATCATATGCTTAGTGACCATGGATAAATGATCTAGATATTGTGCTTAAAAATACAGGGAAAACAGATGCAAACGTGCCTTGATAGTTATTATGTGATCATAAAATAGGGACAACACTTCTAGAAGCTTCTGTAAAGTGAAGAGTAATGAGGGAATGGTGGTCAATACTCACTTAGCACCTCCACAGTGCCCGGCGCAACAGCTAGCAGATGCTGCAGTACACATGGCATTGCTTCACTGCCAATCTCTGACATTATGTAATTAGGTGTAACTTCCATTTCAGACTGCACAAAAAGTTTCCCAAGCATTTTTACTTCATGCTGTAATGTGACTGCATGAGCACCTTTATACACTTCCAAAGAAAGAGTGTAAATCTTGTTAGGTTTCGCCTGAGACATGAGATTTCCACAGCCCTAATATAGCCGGGAAGCCAATTACACTTTGCCTGGGGAATTAAAATTGTGCTCATGATTTGTATACTTCTCTTACATAGCATATTCTGTCTCTATATCCCAAACTTTAAACACTTGATGATTTTAGCATAAAGTTAGTATCCATATTAGGGATGTAGTGTGTGTGTGTGTGTGTGTGTGTGTGTGTGTGTGTGTGTGTGTGTGTGCCTCTACTTGTAGAGGAGGGGGAGATTTAGAGTGAGCAGTTGGATTACACAGTCTCGGAGGATAAGGACCTCCACAATCTGCCATTTGCACAATTGGAGTCTCAGGGGAGAGGGTCTCTTCTTATTTCTGTGCAAGTCTGAAAGCCAGAGACCAATAGAACATCCATCCAGGAACAGATGGATGTCCCAGCTCAAAGAACAGCAGAAAGAGGGGGTGGAGCAGTGTTCCTTCTCTTTAGACTTTAGTCTAGCTCTCCACAATATGGATGCCCTCCAGAGTTTGGATGCCCTCTACACTGGTTCATTAATTCTAATGTTCTCATCGGGAAGCACTCCCAGAAACACCCAGAAGTCATGTTTAGGCTGGGCACTCCAAGTTAACCATCAAAGACCCCATCCATGGATATTTAGAGAAAAAATATTAATAGAAACAAATTTGGGCTATTCCCCATAACTAAGCATCTTGACCCAAACCAAGAGCAAGTTGAGGTGGATGCATTTAAGAACTGAAGGACTACGATTTCAAAGCAAATGTACTGGAATTTTGTTTGTTACTCATGTCGCAGTTTAGAACTTAGCTGTATAGGAATTTTGCCTCTCTCTCTCTCTCTTTCACCTTCCATTGTGCCAAAGCAGATTTGATATTGAATGTTTTAGGGAGATACATTCTGCAAATTTCCCCAGCCTCAATGTTTCTAAACATTGTATGAATTATTTTTCTCACCACTGTGATCAATAACCTGCCAAGATGCAATGTAGGGGAAGACTTTATTTTTCTTGGCATTTCAGGGCGAGGGAGGCATGGCAGCTAGGGTCCATTGTGATGGAAGCTAGTCGCAGTTCCTGGGATCAGAGAGCAGAGAGCAAGACTAAGCCTAGCATTCTCACCACGCTCTAACCCATCAGCTTGCCCCAGTGACCTACTCTATCCGGTCCTCACTTCTTAAAAGTTCAACTCCCACCTGTCCCCAAGACAGTGCCAGCAGCTAAAGAACAAGGAGCCAAGCACAGGATATTTCACAGTCAAACTATGACAATATTAAAATAAATCTGTGAAAAGGAAGCATCCAGGGTGGATATCTGGATAGGATAGGACAATGAAACTATATGGCATCATATCAGAGGCCTGCTGGAAACTCCCGCTCATATATAGTTGCCTCTCCACAGGCTTTGCTCAGGCTATGCATGGTCAGTGAAAAGGGATTGGAAGAAAACAGAGTAATGTAAGTTAGCTGGGAGGAAGGAGGGTTAATAGGAAGAATTCTTAGAAAAACCTTAATCCATTAGTCAGTGACATGCTTGCCACAAAATTATGAGGACATGAACTCCATCCCCAGGACCCATGTACAAAATCTGGATATGGTGACCACCTGTAATCTTGGTGCCTGAAACGTGGACACAGGTGGACTCCTGGTATCTCAGTGACCAGCCACTCCAGGTTAATCGGCATATCCAGACTAACTGACAAACTGTCTTAAAAAATAAAAAATAAAAAGAGGTGGATGGCGTATAAGGGTCAGCACCTGAGACTGAACTCTAGCCTCTGATGAACACACTTGCATAGGCATGAACACGTACGTATACATACAAGAGATAAGAGTGAGATGAAAGCACAACATAATACTCTCTGCTTGGTCACCACCAAAAGGTTGAGATGATATTGCAAAAGCCAGCACAATTCTAGCAAGCACACAATACAAGTCTCAGTGCTGTTTCTAAGATGTTGATCATACAATTGCAGACCTGATGACCTTGATTTCCCCAGAGGGATCCACTCCACCACCTCCCAGGAGGATTTCTTTCCCCTGGAGGTTTCTGTCTCCCTGGAGATAGTTTTTCTTCATAGCCCAGCTTCTTTCGAAGAACCACTCCATCTCTTCCTGCAAAGGCCAGGAACGCCTCATATGCAGACCAAAGCTCACTGGACAGTTTGTCCATGAAGCTCTGATTGAGTCACTACCTCTCTGGCATTGCTTTTGCAGCTGAGATTACACGCCTTGAGTGACTGCACCTCCTGCCCAGCAGCCGTGCTGATTTCTCTGGAGAAGGCCATGTGTTGCCCCATGCCGACAGCCCCTTGTTTTAGCACTGGCTAATCACCAATATGTTCTGTTAAGTGAGACTTGTAGATGCTGATTGCATTTATTGCATAAATTACTTCATTATTAAAATCAGGTCATTTGAGCCCCCCAACCATTACCATGAAGGCTATTAACATAATTTCATAAGCTAATAAATCAAGCAAAGGAAGAGAATTAAAGGATTCTTGGTGATAAGTGTTTCTTCAGAGATTAAGGAACACAATTTTTGTATGCATATTTTAACATTTCATGAGTGGATTCACACAAGAACAGATTCTCCTCTCTGCATATCCAGCTCACTTCATCTTCTCTGTCCCTCGGACTTCAGAGTTCATTTAAAATTAAAGATACCCACCCCTTCAAATACTAAAGCAATTTTCAACTAAACCTACCAGTTCCCTGTGATATGCTTACCTACAAAATTCTTATTCTTTTCTCCCTAGATCACAAAGGGTTTGAGATAGGGAGCAACATCAAGGTAAAGCTGAAAGGAAAAAAAAAGTACCTTGGGTTGGTCTTAGATAATGCAATTTTCATTTAGGTGAATTTCAAACATATCCAAGTCTTAAAAGGTTCTTGTGCTGTTCTAATTATCGCTCTAATTACAGTACGTACTGAGGTTAAGTGTTCTTATCAAATGGTGCAGTAAAAATGGGTTTTATTCCCAGGATGGATGTAATAGCTATGATACTGGCCTGAACACATAGAAATGGTTCCCTGCGTTCATTTCACTTGCCAGATTGTGGGAGACCAGAGGGTCAGAGCCATCATTATCCCGTGCGATGACGTTGCCTGGAAACGGAGATACGTTCCAGCGTAAATTAGACTCTAACAACTTCATCTTGTGTGCAATTTGTGTAATGTTTTTAGCAAATAGCAACTGATGGATCATAATTGAAATCTGTGGAATGCTGTGAGTATGGGCACTGTATGTGCTCTACAGGTGAGTCTAGAATATGGGCAGTTCCTTTGTGGACAAGGAATGACCACACCTGGTCCTCCTGCAGTCATCAGCGACTTCCAGTATTTTCCTCAAGCCTCTGCCTCTCATGTCTGTGGACAAGGAATGACCACACCTGGTCCTCCTGCAGTCATCAGCGACTTCCAGTATTTTCCTCAAGCCTCTGCCTCTCATGTGCCTCACTAAAACCCTTCGTCAGCACCTTGATTCCTTTAGAAGAAAATACATAGCAAGACACTTCTCAGCGTGGTCTATAAGCCGACATAGTCTAGCCTCCCCTTATTGGTCCAACCTTACCTCATCATTTCTTCACCAACCTTTAGTAGTACCATTTCCTGCCTGTGGTTTGGACACTCTGCTCTGTTCTTTGAACACAATGACTTCTTTCTTTCTTCATGTCTTTGCTCTAGAGCCACTCCCTCCAGGAAGGTTTCCATGACCTCCTTGATGAGATCAAAGCTTTGTGACCTGTGATGAAGTACTTTATGTCCCCTTTGTATATTTTTCACAGTCACCATTTTAAACTCCAAAGTGTGGTTATTTAAAAACCATGAACATTTTTCCAAAGTTAACAAACAAACAAACAGAAAAGTCCGAGTTGCCCCATCCAGCTTCCATTTCTTGGCTCCGTTTCTCCTTCCTTTGGAGGTAAATATTGTTCTCTATTTCCAGCACCATTACCCCCTTTCCCATTGGTAAAACACAAGATAGCACAACACACATTCTAGATCATGATCCTAGCTCCACTTCAGCTCTGGCGTGTGTGTGGTCTGCATCAATACGGGGAGAACCTCCTCACACCTTTTGGGAGCTGCGACATGTCTCACTGTACAACTGTCCTGTTGTTTGTGGAGCCAGCTTCATAGATGGCCTGTTAGGTTGCCTTCAGTCTTCTACTCCGGCAAACAATGCTGCAATAATGACTGTGTATGTGTGTGTGCGTGGTGTGTGTGTGTGTGTGTGTGTGTGTGTGTGTGTGCGCGTGCGTGTGCTTTCCTGTGTGAACACACAAGCGTGTTGTGTTAGTCATTTTTTTCTATTGCCATAATACAGAAACTGACAAATAAAACAGCTAGTTACAGAAGAAAGGGTTTATTTTGATTTACTGCTCCAGAGAGGTAGATTCCATCACAGTGGGGAAGGCACAGAAATGGCATGATACTGACCTGGGTGACTGATGACCATACAGAATTAGAGCTAAGCTAGAGACCGTCCAGTCCTGTCCCCAGTGTTATACTTCCTTCAGCAGGGATGTACCTCCTGAAGGTTTCCTAACATTCCTCTCTTAGAGGTTTTATGCCTGTGATGAACACCATGACCATGTACAACTTGGGAAGGTAAAGTTTTATTTCACTGTACAAATCTCAGGTCCCATTCCACTGCTGAGGGAATCGGGGCAATATCCTGATGGCAGGAACTGAAGTAGAAGCCAAGGAAGAATGCTGATTACTGGTTTGTTCCTCACAGCTTGCTAAGCCTGCTTTCTTATACCATCCAGGACCATGAGCCCAGGCATGGAAGTGGCCTGGGTTCTCCCACACTAGTCATTAACCAAGAAAATGGTTAACGGGTCTTCCCATAGGCCAATCTGATGAGGACATTTTCTCTTTTGAGGTTCCTCTTCCCAAATAACTCTAACTTGTGTCAAGTTGACAAAACAACTCAGCAAGGGCACTTCCAAAACAGTACCATCTAGGGGTCAGTGCTCAACTATATGACAGGAACTAACAGTGGAACATCCTTCATTGGAACCACAACAGTGTGTATGTTCAATGCACATCCACATTATTCTATACATGTGCATGCTATATATAGAAGAAATATACATATTCTACACATATGCATGCTATATGTAGAGGAAATACACATGACCAGGATTGATTTCCAAGGCCAAAAGATAAATACGTTTTAAGTTCTATAATGAGTGCCATATTAGGCTCTGTCAATTTATTTTTTCTATAACTGTCATTACAATATGAACACTGGAACAGCTTAAGAGAGGCAAGATTCCTTTGGGCTCATGGTCACAGTGGGTAGAGGCAGACATGGTAGAACAGCTCATGGTGTCAGTGTCATGTGATGGGGACTATTCACATTGGAGTAAAACAGAAATCAGAGAGAGAGAGAGAGAGAGAGAGAGAGAGAGAGAGAGAGAGAGAGAGAGAGCAACTACAGTGAGAGTAGCTTTCAAAAGCCTGCCCCAAGTGTGCCAGGTAGGCCCCCAATTCCAAATGGTTCCACGGCTTCCAAATAACACCTCCAACTGGAAACAAGGGTCCAAAACAGGAGCCTGAAGGACACTTCAGATTCAAAGTAGAGTATGTGTTTCTCTTGGAAGGCATGTGCAAGACTTTCTACCGGAGTAGAATTTCTCTGAAGGCAGACATGTATTGTTTTTTATAATACTGAGAGTTCTTCAAGAGCGCATCTCTAAGGTATTCATGGAAAAATTTGATTCTGATTTAATTTGTGCAAAGCTCCAATGAGGGTACCAAGTTGCCTAAAATAGGCAGGAGTCAGCTAGTGTCACACAATAGTTTTACATTCATAAAGACATCCATGTATGCCTCTTCACAGGTGCAACTGTGTGTGTGTGTGTGTGTGTGTGTGTGTGTGTGTGCGCGCGTGTGTGTGCATATGTGCATGTCTGCATGTTCACACATGTGCACATTCCATCACATGCTGTTGTCAAAAGAGAGGGACAGTGATCAAAATTGAACAGGAAGGACAAGTGCCTTCCCCTTCATCAAGTAGGCTACTCAGTAGTTTCTGTGCTGGTGGCTTCATGGTCAGCACTGAAGGATGACAGAGTGTTCACCACAATGCAGCTGGAGGCTAAGATAGGCCTCCAGCTATCTTACAAGCAGCAGCAGAGTGAGCCAGAGAAAGACCTTGAAAGCTTTAGTGAAGCCATGATGTAACAAGTAGGCCATTGGAACCATGACCGGCCAGGTTTAAAACATGTAAGAGGTGGAAACTGGTGCCCAAGACTCATGATTCCTCTACCAAGAATTAATTGTTGATAGCAATGCAGCTTGAAATAATCTTGTGGCAATAGTATCTCTCTTTATTTGAGCTAGCCTAATCTGGCATCACCCCACAAAGCAAACTAACCAAGAACACTCATTTCTAAACTACAGTCACCTGGGCATTGCACACTGGTGGAGAGACTGGGGTCCAGATAGGAAAGGGATTTGGGTAAACAGTCCAATCAGTTACTTTCTCAATTCTTTCTCTCCCATGCCTTGTTTTACCTGCCCACTGGGCCCACTGACTAGGGTTGTGTGTGGAGAATGGGCTTTTATTATGAGCACGTTTTCTTAGCCGCCGGTCTGGTCCCGCTGCCCCGCTACCACGCCAGCCCCCAATAACACTCAGAGACTCTGTATTTGATACAATCTTGTTGGCCAGTTACTATGATTGTTTATGGGCTAGCTCTGTCTTAATTATTAACCCATTTTTACTTATCTAAGTATTTTTATTTGCTTATCTTATCTGAGAGCGGCAGGCTGGCATCTTGCTTTCTCTAGGCTCTACATGCTGACTCCTCCTTACTATTTTTTCTTTTTTCTTAGCCCCACCTATCTTGTTTTTTTTATTGGCCACAGTGCTTTATTAATTAACCAGTATGAGAAACATATTTACAGAATAACATCTCCCATCATGTAAATGGAATATCTGTCTTCTCCATCACCACCTCAGTATTCACAGGGCACAGGGAAAAATTAAACTTTCAAATTTTCTGCAAAGAAAAACAATAAAAACAAGACTTTTTCCAAGGGTGTGTGGCTCTGGCTGCGAAAGACAATATTGCACATGGGGTTAAACAGCAGTATATCTACCATGTCCTGCCAGTTGCATAGTGTGGGGCTACAGGCTATCATCTTCTCTGATACTAATGGCAGCTTCTCAAAGCACAGAGTTCTTTGGATAGTATTATTGCTACAATTAGAAACAAACATACAAACAATATTTTTAAAACCCTCTATGTGCTATTTCTTTCTATTAAGTCATCCCATATACTCTTTCTGGTGTGAGTAGGTTTGCATCTTACACAATGGACATCCGCTTTTTCCTAAGGCTCCTATCTGACCTCAGATTTTTCACAATGCAAGAAGTCTCTTGTTTGGATTTATAAGTAATCCAATCCCCTCGTTTACACATGAGAAAAATGGAGGTTTCAGGACAAGATTGTGCTGGAGGTCACTAGGCTCGCTGAGTTTTTATGAAGTGTTTTCAACCCTTTTATGTGTCTGCAGAGCAGATTAAAGAGAAATATTTTCCTTCCTCTCATGTCCTCCAGTTATTCCAGATGAGGCCTCTTTGAGTCTTCACTATGGTACAGAGAAGTATAGCCAAATCCAGCTTACCAGTGTTGGTTTTTTTCCTTTACTGTCTCATCATTATTCATCCTTTCTCACTTTTCCTGTCAGCTCTTGGTGCATGGGCTGGATTGGTTGTTCTTTGCACTGGGTATGCGTGAAAATGTCATGTGTTAACAGTTAATTAGTAGCATTTCAAGAAGTCAGCCTGGCTAATGCACTCAAGCCCCTGTGTGTCAGCCATGCTGGAAGCAGCTGCTGCTCTCAGGGCAGTGAAGCCCCGAGCAATAGGGAACATTGGGAAAAGGTTTTGGAAAGCAGCTGGTATCATTTTTTTCTGGGACTGCAAAGCTACGGTGTTGGATCTGGGGCTGAACAAGCAGCACAGCTGAAAGCCCTTGGCTGCTCAGTGTACCTTTGATACCTCTATAAATACCTACATGGGACAAACTGATGGGATTTGAAAGGGACAGCAGATATACTTGCAGAAAGAGCTGGGGTATTAAGAAAAAGAGGCTGATATTGTAACTGCTACACTACCTCTCACTAGGTAATGTCCCAGTGTTGTCAAAGTCATATGTGACTTTTATTCCTTGAAGTTATCAAATAGCACGTTTGGGGTGGGGATATCAGAAGCCTAATTAATAGAATAGAGAGATAATAAAATCCAGATATTCTTGTTTGGATTTAGCTGATTAGTTCGTTGGTTATTTTGTTTTTTGAAACAGGGTTTCATGGCGCTCAGGTTGGCCTCATACTTGATATATACCAAAGGATGCCCTGGGGCTAATTGTCCTGCCCCACCTCTCGAGTGCTACCATTGTACACCAGCCCCACCACAGTCACCTTTAAAACCCACATCTCTGTACATTAGTTTTCTATGCAGCCACTGTCAAGATAGGATGTAAATGAGAACATGAATGCTGGGGAATTCCTATTTCATCTTCATGGAGACTGGTTATGATGACTCACTTTTTCACTACAGAGTTAGGAAATTTAGGATGGAATATGAGCTTGGCTTCCTAGGTTTAATTTCAATGCAGTAAAGGCACTTGATGGGTTGAAATAACCAAGGATTTAGGCCCAGCTTAATATGCACAGGCCTATGCTTAGAGATGTTGGGATTGAAACTTGGGCCTGAGATTACCTGGGCTTTATGCAGGGCATACACATGTTTCACTGAGTACCTATTCTGGGCCAAGAGAATCAAATCGTTCTTACATTCCTCTTTTGAGATTGCCCCTGGGTGACTACCACTCTTTCCTCTGTTGCTTAATGAAGACTAAGGGACACTAATTTTTACATAGAATGCAAGGGATATAATTGGTTGCACAATTATTTGGTGTTCCTGAAAGACAAACCAGAGGGGGCCTCTAACTAACTATAGCAAATAAAAAAAAAAAATGATTATACCTCCGATTCCTCTCAAAAGCATTCTATGAGTCGACAGGAACATGTAAAAGCACACGAGTCAGGACTGCAAGAGAAAAAAGGAAGTGAAAATATTCCAAAGGCTAGATAGCAGGCAGATGGGCAACGCATGACTTAGACAGGAGGCTGCATGGGAGAGTCTGAAAACCAAAAAGCCGAAATCCAGGTTGAAGTGACTGAGCCCTGGAATGCTTCAGCAAGAGAGGCACCAGGTGCGTTTGCAGAGGTGTGGTCAGAAGTGAAAATAAGAAGATAAAAGCTGTGTTAGAAGTAGTTTGAGCTTCAGATTTCCCCATGATACCTGGCACTGCCAGCCATTCTCCCTTCCTTGCTTGGCAAATGAATGGAGGCTTCTTCCCAGAGGAGGTTGACTGACAAAGTCACGAGCCGGGAAATACTGGGGAGAGCTAAAGGCATTTGAAAGTAAGGACACTAAAGAAGCAGCTGTAAAGCAAATAGCCTCCATCTCTTGCTTCTGGAACGCTAGCAGCCAGGAGCAATGTAAACATGCAGTGTTGGGAGAAGGCAGATGCCTCTAGTTCTGCTGTGTGAATTGGACTGTCCCCCTTAGACTCACGTGTTTGAACACGTCCCCCAGATGAAGGCTATGTTTGGAGAGACTGTGAAATCTTTAGGAAGTAGAGCCTGCCTGGAGAAAGTGGGTCGCTGAGAGATGAGCCTTGACAGTTACACCCTGGCTGTAACTTCCTGGACCACAGAGAGAGATGTGAGTGAGCAGCCTTCTGTCCTCACTGCCACTCCTACAAGCTATGATGGGTTGAACTCTCACACTTAGGCCAGACACATGCTCTCTTTCTTAAGTTGTTTCTTACAGGTGTCTGGCCACACTGACACAGGTTAAACACATGTTGATGAGGAGGTACACCTGTGAGTATAGCGCTGAGGATGTTTCTAGGGAGGATTCACGGGGGGGGGGGGGGCAGTGGGTGGAGTGATTCCACACTGTTGATGGATGGCACCATCCAATAGTCTAGACAAAATACACGGTGCAGGGAGAGCCAGTTGAGTACCAACATTCTCCTTCTTTCCTCTCCCCAGCTATCATGACACAAAGGGCCCCACATCCTCCCCACCATGATGGGCTAAACCATCTGAAACCATTCACTAAAATGAATCCTTTTTTTTTTTTCGGTATTAAACATTTTTCCTACTTAATATTCCTCAGAATAAAGAGGGCAGTTGATTTTAAACAAGAAGTTTATTTAAACGACAAGACACTTGACTTGAAGGAAAAACTATATAGGATAATTTTGATCATTTTGTTCAAGAGTAATTTACCCCTACTTAAAGAAAGATTGCCCTACAAGTAACAGCTACATACAAAAAAAAAAAGTTATAAAATTGTCCTTGGCTTTACAATGATAAATGAAAAACATTAAAATTCTCCAATAGAACAAGGTATGCAAGGATTTTGTTGCTGGGTTCTTTTGTTAAAACACTGAGAACAAATGAACTTACTGGTATATAAAGACAAGAGCTAAACAAGCATGCCACTAATGGAGAAAGGGGAATATTTTCACAGAACCAGTACTTCCTCCCCAGACCATCTCCATCTGATGTCAATCAAAACACAACATTGGCCATTTAGTTTTAAAAAGAAAAAAAAAAAAACAGCGTAATATGCTTGTGCACATACACCGGTGACTTTATGTACAACAAAGAAATGGGGATAGGGAGATGAAAGAATAGAGAAAACTATACTGTAGTAGTCAGGGTGTGAAAGAACCAAATTGCGGCTTTCTAATTGCGAATGTATTCTTGGTCTATACCAAAATTCTGGAGTAAAGTAGCAGCTTCCCTTTTTCGTAGACACCTCCTGTCTGCTGCTGGAACGCATCAATTGTATCTTCAGCCTCCATTTCCAACTGCGCAGGTGTGTCTGTTTCATTGATTGGTTGTCCGTCAAACCGGAATCTGATCTGCCTCATTGACACTACCTGTCATTCACAATGGGCTTTCACTAGTTTACTAAGTGGTGTGTGCCTCTTAATCTTAAACTGCACCACAGAACCGTCCCGTCCCGCCACCCTCAAATTAATATGATTGTTGATCTCGGCCTTGGGTTTTTGGTCGGTCATGGTGAGCGCGGGAGTCTCCTCAGCTGCAGCTTCACAAGAGGCACCAGTCTGCGCTGAAGGAGCACACAGCAGCATCAGGGGCGGCAGAAGGAGGCAGCAGCGGTGGACGGATCCTTCTTATGTTTCTTTGAGGTATTTTGTCGCAGAAACATGAAAATTAATCAATATAAAAACAGGAAGCTGAGAAGTGGGGCCATTGCCATGACCAAGGCCTCCCAGGGTTCTTAGGCCTTCAAAATCAGAAATGTGGGGGAGAAATGTGGCGATACAGGCTAGAAAAACCCACAAGGCTGTGAGCTCAGCTTAATGGGAAATTCTAATGGGAATGTTGGTAGAAATATAGACAATGACGTGGGTCCAGGTGGGAATTGGAAAGAAGGTCATTCAGGTTGCTTTTTGGCAAATAATCTATCTACATTTTATGTATTACTTGGATCATTGTGGGGAAGCTGAGTTTAAAGGTGGTGGACTAATCCTCTTCTCTTCTGTCTTCCCTCTGTCTATGTCTCTTTACTTCTTTTCTCTTTCCTTCCCCCCTTTCCCTTTCTAATAAAACTTCTCACTACACCCTGTCTGCCTGGCATATTTGTCTGCCTTGGTCACCCTCACCTGCCATGGAAACCACCAAGGTCCCTCATGGGCTTTATCACAACAGATATAAGCCTTGTGGGGATCAGGGATGTAATGTTATGGCTTTAAAATGATGTGCTGATGTTGAGTTGATAAGGGTTAGATTTGTGACGGTTCATTTTTATTATCAGTGTGACTGGTGATGCACATCTTTCCGTATGGCTGTGATGGCATTTTCAGAGAAGAGTCAATGAGGACGAGGTGGGGGGAACTGAAGGTGGATGGCACTGTTAATGTAGTCTGGGGAAGAGAAAAAGGACAAAGCACAGGCATTCTGCTTCTTGGCTCTATGAACTGGCCTGCTCTACTACATCTGCCATCATAGATGAAGCCATCTGAAACCATGAGCCAAAATAAATCCTCCTGCTTAGTCATTTCTGTCAGGTGTTTAGTTGGAGTGACACAGAACAGTACTAATACATTGTGGTAAGGAGAATTCTGGCCACATACGAATCAATGAAACCTGTGAGTGTATTACATCACATGAAAAGGATAGTCAGTGTGCAAATAGAGTTTTCTTAGTGTTCCGATATAAGATACTGCCATGAAACAAGAACAAGATGTTCCTACACAGGAATATTATGAACACTTCAAGGCCTTCTAGAACTTGAAAGTGATTATTCATTATTATTATTATTATTATTATTATATTTCCCTGGTGGCTAAAGATAAACAAACATTTTTAAAAGTAATTCTTGGCCATTTCTGTTTATTCTTTTCAGAACTTTATGTTCAATTCCATAGTTGCCATTTTAAGTGGGTTGTTTGGAATCTTGGTAGCCAATTTTAGGTCCTTGTACATTCAATATACTAATCCTCTGTCAGATGTACAGCTGGAAAATATTTTTCCCCATTATGTATTCTGCCTTTCCACATGATTGACAGTTCCCTTTGCAATGCAGTGCTCAGTCACAAATGGGATATCAACATACACCACTCTCCAAGGCACATGCATTATTTCAGAAGAGGGGGGCAGAAAGATCGTAAGAGTCAAAGGTCAGGGAGGACCAGAGAGAAACAGGATCTTCTGATATGATGGGACCACTGCACTCATGAACTCACCGAAGCTATGGTTACCTGCACAAGAACTGCACAAAAGATCAAGCCAGTCAACATTCCAGCATGGGAAGGGAGGGCCTCATGAATCCCCACACCTATTTTACAAGTTATCGATAGTTAATGGTTTTGTGGGGAGGAAGAGTTCTTTTTCTTCAAGGGTGTGACTCTGATAAGCCAACCAGGCCCTTATGAATGACCCCCACACCCATGCTTATGTGAACGATACAAATTGAATAGGTTATGAGAGACAGAGACAGACAGACACAAA
>JANBXA010000392.1:1612500-1762500 GCA_030556225.1 Cricetiscus sungorus
CGATACTGAACATGTGTATGTAGGTGTGTGTGCGTGCGTGCACGCGTGCTGTGTGTGTGTGTGTGTGTGTGTGTGTGTGTGTGTGTGTGTGTGTGTGTGTCTGTATACTGGTGTTAGTAAAGCCAAACTCTTGTGCTCAGCAATGGAAACTACATCTAAGTCAGAAGACATCCGACACAGTAGAGACCAAAGAAGTGATAGGGTTTTCAAGTAAATGATCCCAAGAGTCATGAACCCAGAACTGAGGACAGAGCAGTGCAACAGACACATGATTCTTTGTCATTAGAGGCTCTATAGACTTGTCCATGTTTTGTTTTCTTTTTAAACTATACAACTTTCATTTTGATAAAACAGAGAATTAAGTAGAAACCAAAAGGAAAGCTAACTAAATGCTGGAACCATCGTAGGAAGCCAGGGATCAGCAGCTGACACTGCCAGGAGCAGTCATGTGGCCAACACATGCCCCAGGGCCAGAGGAATTTCCAGCTCAGACACTGCCACAACTAACCCAGATTTCCCTTTTGATTAGTATTCAGACTTCACGCTTGCATGCTTGTGGTTAGTGCGCAGTGGGGGAACCGAAAAGGGGTGCATGGAAAAATTGGATGTAGAGGGTCAGACATTGCAGGTGCTCTGCACGTTGGTAGTCTCTACTCAGCAATCCAACGAGGACCACAAGCATCCAAAACCATAATAGAAAGCTGGCCGCACCCAATCAGGGCATGGAAAAAGCGGTCATGAAAAATGCTTCTGTGGCAACAATATTGAGTTGGCATCAAGGAAAAGTGGGGCAAATCAGCAGACTGAAAGTAGTGAGAGACACTGGAGAGACAGAACAGGCCACACACACACACACACACACACACACACACACACACACACACACACAGAGGGAGGAGAGAGGGAGGGTCAAAATGACTATCCTCTGGTCCTCTGGGCTGATAAGATGGCTCAGCAGGTAGAAACACCTGCCTCCAAGCTATAGGGCCCAATCAATCCTCAATTTCCACACGGTGGAAGGAGGAAAGAAACTCCTCTTGTTGTGTGGTTGGAGTGTGTGTGCACACAGGCATGCAGAGTCAATAAATAAGCCTAATAAAAGTTCATTAAGAAACAGTCGTCACTCTTATTTCCCAATGCTGCTCCCCTTGCTTCATGTTTAAATGTATATTGGACGCAGAGCAATGTGGAGTAAAATGTAGAAAACCCTTATTCTGGAATGATCATTTTTGAGTTTCCTTTCCCATCTTAGATTAGAAATTAGTTGCACGGTAATTTGGAAAATGATACAGAGAGCAAAACAAGGTGCTGTTTTATTAGTAAGAATAGACTAGGGCATTCCACAGTAAGGAAAACTTGAAAATCTTTGGGACCAACTTCCCAGGCCCGGGATACACAGTGTGTCTGCAAAGGGACTTTAATTATCCAGATGCCTCAAGGATTCAGGCTGATCCATGCTGACATTAGCACTTCCTCTCAAAGGGGACCCAAAGTGGCATGCATCCCTTCTGTTCGTACTTCATTAGCCAAACGTTGTCTAAATTCACCAGGGTAGGGAAGTGCAATCTGCCCACAAGACCCAGGGGAGGAGTGGTGTAGTTTAATAACTAGTATAACTTCACTTCATATTTCTTCTGTTCTTCAAACAGACCATGATTAGACTTATCTTTATTATCCTGAATAACCTTTTTCTACATGTTTTACTTCTCAAATTTATCATGCATTAAAGGCAAGGGATGAATCTGGGTAAAGTGGGAGAGCCTAGGAGGTTATATGAGGTCCTAAAGTTATGTAAAGTAGTGTGGCTTGGTGTGTTTCTTTTTTTTCTTCTTGTGGTTGACTGGCACAGTACAGTATTTGCAGAGCAATCCTGGTTTTCCTTAAGTGGTTTCTATAAGGAGATCATTTTCATTCACCAATCACCAACCAATTTATTTTTGCTTACAAGTGTTCTTATGTGTGCCTGAATTTTGAAGATTGTGAGTTTAGGGAAACTCCACCTTCTGGGTGTTGAAGCAGTGACCCCAGCTGCCCTGGAAACAAAATTGGTACAGGTGCACCAATAAAAACGCTTTATTTTCAGAATCCCAAATTGACAGTTGTGCCTTAAATAGGACAAGTCAAGGAGAGCCAGGCTGTGGACCAGGAAGTCCTAAAAAGTATGGTTTTCAGAAATATGCAATGGGGTGTTGTGGGCAAAGGGGAGTTTCCACCCATTGGGAACTAATGGAGAGATGCTTCCAGAGTTCTTTGCAGGGGACTTCAGTGATAAGAGCCTCCCCCTTTGCATACAGACACAAACATAAAAGAGCCCCAGATGTTCAGTCAGAGTCCCCAAACTTTCTCACCCATCAACCCCAAGTTCTCAGGCCATCATCTCCAAACATAGTTATTAAATCCTCACTACAGCCAGAAAAGCTGAAGTCATCAGGACTGTTTTACTTTGGAATAGGGAAAAAACCCACTGAAACCAGGCACATTTTCAAAAGAGATGCAATTTCTAGGACATGACAGGGTTAGGACTAATTTTCCAGTTTCTTTTTTCTTTTCTTTTCTTTGTGTGTGCATGTTTGTATGTGTGCACGGATGGTGGGTGTGTGCATGGGGGGGGTGGGGAGAACTGAGCACAGCCTTAGGGGCTTTTCTCAGGGCACTGCCCACCTCCTTTTCATTGGCCCAGAGCTCACCAATTTAGACTAGACCAGCTGCCAGTAAGCCTCAGGGATGGTCCTGCCTCCCCAGTGCTGAAATGCCTAGTGTGTGCTGTCACATCGGTGCTCTTTTGTTTTGTTTTTTAAACATGGTTTCTGGAAGTTGAACTCAGGTCCCCATACTTCTAAGACAAGTACTTTACCAGTTGTGTTGTCTCTTCTGCTCCCTTACAATTCTTAACTTCCCTGACAATACAAAACACTCAGGCAGAAATGAACTTTGTTGTGAAGAACTTCTCACCTCTCCTTTTGCACTTTGAACTCTAGAATCTTTTTCATGGAACTTACCAACAATCTGGCTTACAAAATGTGAAGTCTTTGGTTTGAGATTTGATGTGGTTTGCCGTGAACATGTGTCATGGCTACTCGAACCCACAAGCATGTGCTTCAAACTACAAGCTGTCTATTAGGGCCCCTGAGAACGTCTCAAGCTCTTCCTCAAGACATGCTGCTCACACATCACCACCAGCACCTGAAGGATGTCTGAGCCAGCGGCTATTGTGAATTCTCTTCTCTGCTTCCCTGTTGCTTTGTCCCACACCACACAACGGGATGCATCAGACCTCAGGTGCTTTATATTGCAAACGATGGTTTACATTGATCACATCACACACACTGTAGGTGGAGATTTCAAGACTTGGTCAAACTGAGCTCTTCTGCTTTTTAACATTTCAAACCTTACATTACTTGGTGTGTGTTTATGTGTGGGGGCATGAATGCCACAATGCATGTGGAGGACAGAGGACAATTATCATAGTTGACTCTGTTCTTTCATCATGTGGGTCCTGGACATTGAACTCAGGTAGTCAGGTTTGGTGATAGATGCCCTTGCCTGCTGAGCCATCTTGGCAGCCTGGAGCTCTTTTAATGTTTCTTTAGCTGATTTCTCTAGACTGGGGGTTTCTCAACTTTGATAACATTGCCATCTTGGGGCAGGTAATTTTTTGCTATGGAGTAAGGATGCCCTGGGGATTAAAAGCCATATGGAAATGTTTTGACCCTCTGCCACTCAGACACTAGGAAGACATATTCATCTCAATTGTGACAACCAAGGACTACTTCACAACACTGCCAAATGTCCTAAGAGAAGTTCATATGAGACTCAATAGGCTAGCCCACCAGCATTTAATAGAAATGTAACACAAAACTAGCCACAGAAGTCATGTTAAATTTCTAAGTGTTACCTTAAACAAAAGTAAATTAGCATAGTAAAATTGAGTGGCATTTTACCATATCTCAATGTATCCAAAATAACTTTGCTTCAACATGACGTTAATTTAAAAAATCAACAAGATCGTAGCATGAGTTCTAATAGGACGTCATCATGGGGCCCCATCACATCCTTTTGGAGACTTCAAAGGTCACTAATAGGCATGTTCATGATTCACTGCAGCAGATCTCAAAGAGGTTAAAAGATCAATATTTGTTATGTTCATCCAGAGTACAAAAGCTTAACTCCTAGTTGCCTGATAGACACTCAAAACCAAAATCATGTACAGGAAGCTAATGAAGCCTTTTTCTAGAATTAGTACTCTATATAACCATCAATATCATGACATATAAAAAAAACTCAAAAAAATTTGAGTTAATATTTATACCTTAAAAAAAGCTGTTAAAGAGTCAAAATGAAACCAAGTGATTATGAGATTAGTGGCAATACAATAGTCTCTTAATTTTTTTTCTGTCCCATATCAGGTGGCTCTTCTGACACAAGAGAGCAATTTTGGAGGTGATTTAAATTTTAGTGAGGTCATGAGGACAGGGCCTCCATGCAGGCTTAGCATCCTTACAAAAAGAAAATGAGACTAGAGTTCCTTCTTGCAGCCATGTGAGGATACATTGAGAAGGTAGTCATCTGCAAACCAAGAGGGAGCATCCACTAAACACTGCCTCCTTCAGCACCTGCATCTTGGACTTGCCACCTTCCAAAGCTCTAATAACATCAGTCTAAGGTATTCTATTATATAAGCCCAAACCAACTGAGCCAATAGTTTCAGTTCTGCTTAATATCCTAGGCAAAGATTTACCTGGTTTGGAAGTCTGGATGTTATGTGTGTTGTCAGACACATTCTATGACTATAACAAGGAACTGAGATAATCAGCTTAGCATAAGAAAAAGTTTGTTTTGGTTCACAGTTTTAGAGGTTTGGGTCTGAAATGGACTAATGCCCTTGCTTTGGACCTGTGGCAAATCATGGCACAGCAACATTGGTGACCTCATAGCTGGTATTTGAAAGACAAGAGAGGAGGGGGGAAGGGAAGGGAAGGAGAATGGGGGTGGGACATGAGGAGAAGGAAGGAGGAGGAGAAGAAACAGCAACCTGAGTCTCACCATCACCTTTGAGGATACATCCTCAATAGGGCCCACCCTTAAAGTTCTACCTTCTCCCAGTAACATTTAACTCCAGGTGTTGAGGAATATGCTAGGTCCAAACCTCAGCACTATGGTTTCTTTGTCTCCCTAGCTGGAACGGAAGTTCAAGAAAGGCAGGGGCCATACCTTCCAGTTTCCTGTTTCCATCTCACTTCCTACTATAGTACCAGATACAAAACTAGTTTCCATTGTGGAATGAATGTGAGCGCATGCCTGAATGATGTGTTCTGTCAGCTCTGACCTCTCATCTGCTGTAGTAATGCAGGAGGCAGATTCAGAGCAGACCCCATTATTCCTGCCACATGCGTGTACACCTCAAGAACTGACAGATAAGAACTAAAGCGATGGTTGACCATCTGCCACATTCCACAGTGACACATATATTCGGGTCATGTTTATTAAAAATGGTAAATGAGTGCAGTTACTAATTTATCACAATGTTGGATTAGCTAAAATTCCCTACCAAGCATTCAGGAAAACAGTCAGTGATTCTGTTTTTAGATAAATCCTTTTATGATACCAGTTGATAGAACTGTGAAAGGATAGTAAAAGACATGTCATCTTCCTTAGAAAGAGTCCCTTCCCTCACACATGAGAATTAGAGCAGATTGCAGGAAATTGTAGACTGTGTGCCTGGATCCCCTGCCTTGTGTGCGTTTTCCACTGTGTTCCATTATTGATGAATCTTCTTGCCAAGAGTGATGCTTCTGTCTTGCTGATGAGATGGCAAGTAAGACACTCCTCCACCCAAATGAAATCTTTAATGTTTTTTGCTCAAAATCATAATATTCCAGAATCTTTTAGTGTCATCTTCTTCCCAAGCTTGCATAACCATTTAGCTTGTTTTGGGGTGGGCAGTCTTTTTAAGATTAAATGGACAGAAGATACAGAAAACAAGAAAGAAAGAAACAAAAACTAAATGAAGGATTACAGAAATTGAATACTTCCAAACAGGAACTCAAAGCAATATGAAAGCATGTCAGATGGTTGGTTTCTAAGTATCTATGTTGAGTCTGTTTCAATCCATTTATATGTACATGTATTTTTGGAAAAGGGGGAGTCTAAAAGTTCCCTCCTCCATGTATTATATTTTATCTGTTCTATTACTGGGCATAATTGCCACATATTCTTAAAGACTCATGAATAAGTTTGATGATCTACTATTTGGGGAAATAGTGTCATAATTTCCTGTGTAAGAGGGTATGTGATGGGGAGATGTAAAAGGTTCTCTGTGTTTCCTCTGTGAGCCTTTCTCCAGATTCAGGAAGATGGTCCAGTAATGGTGACATCTCTGTCATAAACAAGATTCAGTGAAAAGAACTTTGACTGAAAGTCAAGGCAGCTAGATTTGATTCTGTCTGTTATTGGAAATCTGTCTTTAGCCATGTCATTTATTCTGGCAATCAGTTTTGTACCTGCAAAATGGATTTTATAAGCAATAACTCTTACTTTGTGTCTTTTGGAAATGTGATTTAAAATGTATTTAGGCTGCAGAGAACACATTCATTAAAGCTGTTATGGTTATTCACTGGTACATAAAACAGGAGATCAAACACCTCAATTTTTCTATCCAAACATATTTTGGACAGACTTACTCATTGACGAGTCCCTTCCTACTATCTCCACGAGGAGTCATCATACTCAATTTGATGGAAATAGCATAGCAAAATGATCACAGATAAAGTAGAGACACAAATATTCACTGTCCTTTTGTTCTCCTCAAACTCTCCAATTAACATGAAATTAGTCCCATAAATTTACTTATTATATCATAGTATATTTTCATGTCTTTTTTATTGGAATGCTAATATTTTATATCTAATGCATAGAAATATAAAACACTTAAAGCACTCTTTTGTTAATATTTTCTAAATGATAGGGCCAATTACAATGAGATTGTAGTTAATAACTAAGGATTAAAACATGGCTAGTTAGAATTAATCTGCATATGTAAACTTAATTAATGGTTTTATTCAAATTGGATAATTTGCATAAAATTTTAGAGGAATTTACTTTATGGTGTGCTTTCATTTCGCTAAAGCTCTCATACTTTATAGCCATTACAACGGCTTAAAACAGTTATTATTTGGAGATAATCAGCCTGAATGTGGTGATAAATTTATTTTGATTGCTAGCCATTATTATATAATCCATCAAGCATATTTACTTTGACTCTAGAGATAAAGAAAAAAAAACACATACTTAACTATCTATAGAAAAAAATCTAATTCTAAAGTGATGGAAGGTCATAAACTAAACTCTAAGATCCAGAGGCTACCTATGACTGCTTCATATGTATGTGCTTGTGTGTGTTTGTGTGTGTGTGTGTGTGTGTACGTGCGTGCATGTGTGTGTATGTGTGTGTATACATAGGTGTCCTTGCAAGTATCCATGGAGGTCAGAAGTTGATGTTGGGTATCTTCCTGTATCATTCTCTATTTTTTTCTAGCTTGGATCTCACTCTGCAGTCCCCAGTTGTCCTGGAATTATCTGTGTAGACCAGGCTAGCCTCAAACTCACAGAGATCTATCTTCTTCTGCCTCCTGAGTGCCAGAATTAAAGGCATAAGCCACCATACCTGGTTTCTACCTTACTTTTGAGGCAGAGCCTCTCACTGAGCAAAACAACTCAGCTAGGCTAACCAATCCTACAACATCTGCCTCCAGAATGCTGGAATTACAAATATGTGTTGTCACTCTCAGCCCTCACATGGATGTTGAAGGTTGAACTCAGGCCCTCATGCTTTTATGGTAAACCCTTTACCAACAGCAATATCTGCCCAGCTCCTATGATTAGATTTTGTTCAGCCTGAAAAATGGCAGACACACAGACCCTATCTCAGTGAGGAGCTGGCACCAGATGTCTCATAAAGTACCACACTTCAAGGCTGTGGATAAAAAGCTTTTTATCCCATTCCTCCCCCTTTCTCTAAGTTTCTGTAAAGTCAGAGCTCAGGGTAACAGTGGGGCTTCCTGGCCACCATTTGAGATGTAGACGAAGATGCCTGGTGCTGCTACCACCACTGTCACCTTTCACATTCTTAGGAACGCATCTACTATAATGACTTTAGCTAGTATAAGATACCTCACTCTGCAGGAGGAAAATATTAATGAGTGAATCCTGCCCAGAAACCTCTTGTGCTGCTGCTGTTTGCTACTGTGTCTTGTATGTAGGTCTGACTGGAGCTTCTGAGGCCAACTAGAGGTTGGTCTGACCCTGTCTCTCTGGTTAAATGGGTCACTGATGCCTAAACAGACTCTTCTCATGTCTTCACAGAAACTTCTTTTCCCTGTATTCCAAGGGAGAGCCCATGTTGTCCCTACTTCCTCCAGTTTACACTACAATAAGGTTTCCTAAACTTGCACTTTCATTTGTAATAAGTAATTTAGAGCCTACTTGTATAGCAAGCTATATTGTCCTCTGATTGCTTCATACATTGTTCTTACCAACTGACTAACAAGCTCCTTAAGAGTAGTTTTTTATACTAAAATTTGAATTGATATGTAATAGCTATATTTATGGACTATATTATATATTGGTTTTATGGGGGTACATATTATATTTCAATATGTATGTGCAATGTGTAATTATCAGAACTGGCATATCCACAATTTCAAACACTTGTAATCATTTTGTTTTGAAAACACTCAAACCCTCTCTACTAATTCTTTTGACATACACATATAATTTACTATTGTATACTAATTATTCTACTGTATTGTCAAATAGTAGAAGCTATTCTTCTGACCAAATGGTATGCTTGTGTCATTAATTACCCTTCTTCCATCCTCTCTGTATTGGTCAGCTTTCTGTACTAGTGGCAAAACATAGGATAAACACAGGAGATTCATTTTGGCTCATGGATCCAGAGGTTTCAGACCATGGTCTGCCGGCTTCACATTTAGACCTGCATTTAGACCATGGCAGGAAAGCACACAGCAGAGAGCCTGTTGTGGGGACAATCTGTTTATCTTACTGTGGTGGGTAAGGTAAAGGTCAGGGTGCTAAGACTAAACAAACTCATCAAAAGCACCCCTCCCCTGTTTCATCCAGTTAAACCCTACCCTGTGAAAATTCCACCTTGTCCCAGTAGCCCATTAAGCTATGACTTCTTATCAGTTAACCCATTGGTGACGTTAGAACTCTCATTATTTAATCACTTTCTAAGACCCACAACTCTGAACACTGTTGCATTGGGAACAAGCCTTCAATGCATGAGCTTTGGGAGTATAATTCATATCCAAATCATAGTGCAATCCTCCACATTTTTCCCAGTCTCTGGTAGCCACTATTCTAATACCCACCTTCATGAGGTCAAGCTTTGTAACATCCAGATATGAGTAAGACTACATAGTACTTGCCTATCTGTAACTCCAGTTCTGAAGGATAACATTTGTGACTGGTGCTCATTTAATACACTCTATGTTTTCTCTTTCTCAAGATAAGAGTTTGGGAATTCTTGAACCATTAGATTGGGATCCTTTGGAGTTCGGGTACTAGGCACATTAACACTGCTGTCATTCGGCAGAGACTCATGGAGACTTACTAGGTCGACAGTTCTATGGGGCTCTGAGAATACGAAGGTCTTCAAAACCTGGCTCATTCCCTTGGGAAAGGCAATCCAATAAACAATTCAGGGGATAGGATGATGTTCAAAAGGGATGTCAAATAGTTAAGAGTGCCCAACTGCCTCTGATGATTGGGGCTTTGCAGTGGGGTAAGCTCAAAACAGGGCATTACTTGGGATGAGTTTCTGTTGGCTCAATCAGTAAAACTATTTCAGTCATTCAGAGAAATGGCCAAGAGTGACTTGAAATTATACAGGAAGTCTGTAAATTAGGTGCAAGTTGTGTCTTAACAGTTCATTCCTAAGGAGGTTCTGTGAAATTCTGGATGTCCTTTCTAACTCAGTGTTCTACATGCTGGTTATGATCTTGGTCTTGTAGCACATAAAAGCCTATTATATCCACTTCATACTTAAACACCACACAATGTTAATACCATAGCTTCTAGCCCCATGTAAGCCAAGTTGTCCAGAAAATGACAGGGTTGCCACTTTGCTTATTGTGAACACTGAACCCGATCCCTCCCCTTGCTTTCATGGCCTCCCCTCACTCTGTCATTACAGACACAGAAGAGCAAGTCCTTTTTGTTTCCTCTATGAGACTGACACCAGAATAAAATAACCTGGCCTCTTTTCATGGCAGCCCAAGACCCAAGTCAGGGACCAAAGTTTCAAAGATGAGCTGTGCCTAGGTGGAAAGAAACTGAGAGAGTTATGCACCACTAGTCCATTACTCTCTCTCTCTCTCTCTCTCTCTCTCTCTCTCTCTCTCTCTCTCTCTCTCTCTCTCTCTCTCTGTGTGTGTGTGTGTGTGTGTGTGTATTATGTGTGGTATATACACTCACTCATGTATGTGGAGGCTAGATGTCCATGATGGGTGTCTCCTTTTGCTTCAGCCTTTTGCTGAATCTGGAGTTCAGTAATTCAACTAGACTGCCTTACCAATAGATTCCATAGATTCAGTTCTTCTAGGATACTTACTATATAGTCAGTTTGTGCATATGCATGTGTGTCCAGACCAAAGGACAACACTGGGCATCATTCCTCATGAGCTTTCAACTTTGTTTCTTTGAAGCAGTGCCTCTTATTGAACCTGAAGCTCACAGATTCAGGGAAGCTGCCAGTGAGCCTCAGAGACCCAGCTTCCTGGCTTTGGTATTAGAGGCATGGGACATCATACCTGGATTTTTTACATGGATTCTGGCGACTGAGCTCAAATCCTCATACCTTCAAGACAAGCACTTTACCAACTGTTAAACTCAGTGCACTAATATGGCCAATTTACAGATAAGCAACAGAGGCTGAGTACACTAGGAAAGAGTATTCCGTATGTAATAGCAAAACAGATGCAACCCTGAGCAGGATGCAGCCAGAGCCCAGCCCTCTTTTCTCCCAGTGCTTTTTATCGGGTCCCAAGAACAAAGAAATTAAAATGGTGAGTTATTGAGCTCCGTTTTTCATTGCTTTGAATCGAGAATCAAGGGAGTAGAGGTATATTTTGTTCATGGCTTGAGAGGACACAGTCCATCAAGATGAGGGAAGGGTAGCAGAGGGCTTGGTCCATGGCAGTCACAGATGGGCAGGGAGGGGGCTGCTGTATGGTACATGGTGCTGATCGGAAGTAAAGAGCTAACTGAGCTGGAAGTAGAACAGCCTACCACTAAGGCCTTCTGCTGCCCTAACAGCCACTGGCTGGGCCCTATGTCCAAAAGATTCCCCAAGTTCCCAAAATAGCACTCCCAGCTGGGTACCAAGGATCCTAATCTGTGAGCCTGTGGGGACACTTCACAGCGAAACCACATCTCTTTTACCCTACTAGCATAAGGTCAAACTCACAATGCTCGCTTGGCCAGTAGGAAAGACCCTGTCTCAAGGGAATATCGTGGCTAAAGAAAGGAGAAGGTCACACCACATCCTCCTGTGACCTCAACAAGTACGTGAAGTCTCTCTCACACACACACACACACACACACACACACACACACACACCACTCCACTCATATAAATCATAATTCACAGAAGCAGAATAATACAAAATTAATCATCCTCCCCCAATTCCTTGATCTGTGTATTGTACAGCTGCTTTCCTGTTGGCCACAAGGTAATTAAGAGGTGATAATAATATGAATTCTTCCTCATCAAAGTCATTAACACATTATTATTGTCATGAGGCAGCTTGCTACTGCTTGGTCATGGTCAAGCCACTTGAGGCAGTGAGTCCTTATTGTTCTATGGGGATTTCTACTGTGGAAAAGAAACAATAGATTGGGGATGAATTAGCAGGTCACATTCTCTGTAACTCCCTAGTGATTTACTTCCTGAAGCACTGCAGATTTCTGGGAACCTCCAAGGAGCCCTACTGACTCCATGCTTGACCCACGAGGTGAGGTCTTTCACAACCATCCTCGATGAATCAAGAATAGAACAAGCCCCACGGTCCTTCCAACTGCACTGGGAGGCTTGGCTCACCCCCTACCCCCCATCTGTCCACACTGCTTCTCTGTTTAAACTGAGACCCAGATAAAGAAACATCAGATCCTCCCAACACCAGTTTATTTTCATTTTCTGGGTATCGAGTGCTACCAGGTGCAAATATATTCAGACAGCAGGGAATGTTTTGTAATTTGTCTCTCAGGCATCTTGGGAAAAGTAGGTATATCTGTTTATGTAACTTAGATATGTCTATAAATTGGTACGGCAAATACATTTGGCTTGGTTTGGAGATCCCCCAGGCTCCATTATATTTCTAAAATTGTGTGGTTTACTCACATGTGTGATTAAGTTGTATGGCCCTTGAGGGCAGAAATGTATCTAATTTGTTGATCATGAGCACTCTTAGTAATCTGAGCATTGCAGTTTAATGTTTTAATAAATTTACACAAATTAATGTACACATTTTAAGAACCAAGCATTGTTAAGAAGGCTTTCAGAAATGTAAGGAGGACCAGGGAGAAGGCTCAGCAGGTGAAAACACTTACCACAGGAGCCTTATGTCCTAAGTTCTGTCCCTGGAGCTGGATGTGGAGGTGGGCACCAATAATTTCAGCAGCCCCCTCACACACACCCGAGAGATGGGAGGTGGATACAGGAGCCCTGCCCAGATGCTCTCAGGCCAGTATCCTAGAGTACACAGCACAGAAACAGAAACAAGAAGAGACCCTGCTTTGACAAGGCAGAATGGGGAGACCTTTATCTGCCTGGCACGCCATGCATGCACACTTGTGTGCACACACAAAAACAAACAAATGTTTAAAAAACAAGAGGAAATAAATCATTATATTCTCTTCATCTACTTCCATCACTATTCCTGCTTCTCAGAAGTTTGCAATTTTAAATTAATTTTGGATATCTCTTCTGATACTTATTTCCAAATAATACATGTGTGCTATGTGTCTCATAATTTCTTTATTTAGTGCCTGCTCTAGTTGGTAACAATTTAAATATCCTATCCCACAACACTCTTCTCTTGTGCACTCCTTTTGGGTTAAATCAATATTCAGGGCTTATATTATTATAACTATGTAAACAACACTCTCTGCTGAGCTAACACTACTCTGTAATTACTTGTCCTTTCTTGTTCAACTTTTTGTTTTTCTTGGAGTTAATAATTGCCTTGTTTTTTCACCAGATTGACTTTGTATGTTACTATCCTCAAGTGTCAAAATGTCCAGTATTTTCCCCCAAAACGTTACACATAGTAATGTATAGCAGACAATTCCTCAGTGTCTCCAGACCTTCTTGCTGAATTCCTACACCTTTTTTTCCTCCATCATGATTTGTTTGGGGGGCAGGAGCAAAACAACACTAGTGTTGTGCCTGGCCTTGTGTCTTGTAGATCTCTTCTTTTTATTCAAGTGTTGGAGCCTCTCTTGCTTGGTCCTTTGTTTTCCTCTTTTTGATTTGTGCCCTCATTTTGGTGACTCACACTTCCTGAGAAAGAGTGCATGTCAGGTGAGTTTAGTGGGAACTTTCCTGTCTGAAACTATCTTTATACTACCTTAGCATTATTTTGCAGTTTGGCTACAATTGAATATTAAAAATAAGTCTTATTCCAAATTTAAAGGCATTCAGCCATGATTTCCTAGCTTCCCATGCTTCTCTTGACAGGTCCACTGTCTTTCTTCTTCATGGATATGTGAACTGTTTTTTCTGATGTTCTGAAACTTCAAAACAATCTGCTTGACTTGGGCTGTGTCTTATTGTGTTAGGCACTCAATGGCTGTGTTGTTCTAAAGTACTAGGAAGTTTATTTTGCTATTTCTTCTGTAATATGTTTTATCTCTTCTTCCCTGGGATTTCATTTTCCTTTTGTTTTGTTTTTGTTTGGTTTGGTCTTGGAAGCAGGGTCTTACTGTAAAACTCAAGCTGGCACCAAAGAAACATGTGTTTACCTCAGCCTAAGTGGTGGGTTTATAAATGTGTACCATGGTGACCTGCTCCGTGTGTGTGTGTGTGTGTGTGTGTGTGTGTGTGTGTTATTTGCATGTACATGTGTATACATGCATCAGAAGACAACTTTGGATGCTGTTCCTCAGGAACAGTTTCTGATTGGCCTGTAGCTCACTTGGTAAACTGGGTTTGCAGATCAGCCAGCACTAGGGATCAGCCATTCTCTCCCTCACCAGTGATGTTCACTGTTTCCTTATTTTCTCTCCATCTTTCATCTTGGATGCTGTCCCCAGATCTGGTGACCATGAATCTGGGAGAATGACAGGCTGGCCAGAAAGTTCATAAGGGTCATTGACTCTGAGGCTCAGGAAAGATGATGGTACACTGAGCTAGCAGGTCTCACTTGGCATCCTGGACTTTTTGCCTTTTCCTTTAAACCTTTCTATTTCTCTTCAGAAGACTCTTTTAAATACTTTCTTTGGTTGACAAACCTAGGTGTGGCTTTGAAGATAGCAGAGATGGAGAAAGTGGGCTGCAAGACTCTGATAGTACAGATAATGGATCCAGTTTTCCTTTTGTCTATTCCTTGGGTGTATGTCTGATGGGAGATGTTATTCTGTAAATATGTTTCTCATACTGGTTAATTAATAAAGCCCTGTTGGCCAATAGGAAACTAGATGGGCAGGGCTAGGAGACTAGGAGGAGGAAAGAGGAAGTAGTTAGGAGGAGTCAGGATGTAGAGCATGGAGAAAGAAGATGCTGGTGGCGGCTCTCCGATAAGATGACCACGTGGAAATACTTAGATAAGTAGAAATGGGTTAATAATTAAGACAGAGCTAGCCCATAAACAATAATAGTAATTGGCCAACAGGATTGTATCAAATACAGAGTCTCAGAGTGCTATTTGGGGCCAGCACGCCAGACTAGCGGCAGGCAGGCTGGCAGAAAACAACAAGCTACAGATGGCGCCCAACATGGCTATAAGAACTTTCACTTAAAACTAATAAAAGCTTAAAAAGGGATTTTAGAAACAAAGGAACAGAGACTAGCAAGACTTCTTGGTAGCAGCATTTTCTCAGTTGGATTTGTTTTGCTGTAGACAGAGATTTGCGCCACTCCTTTAAGGGAGTTTTCCAAAATTAGCATAAGCGGCAAAAAAACACCTTGCTTTTAAAGAGCTCTGTTAACAATTCATTGGTGTGTACGAGAGCTGCAATGAAGGTTTACAGTGTGTTTAAAAAAATACGCTGGTTTAGGAGAGAAAAAGAAACAGGATACAATGGTTTAAAGAAGAAAAAAAGAAGTAGAATGGCAGGGTGTGGTGGTGCATGCTGTTAATCCCAGCATTCGGGAGGCAGAGGCAAACAGATCTCTGTGATTTCAAAGTGAACCTGGTATGCAGTGAATTCCAGGACAGACAAAAGTTACATAGAGAAACCCTGTCTCAAAATATATAAAAATAGAAGTAGAAGAAATAGAGTAATAAAAAAGCCACGTAAAAATGGAAAGCACAGAGAAATTTTGGATACTATACGCGATTCTGCTGTCTTTAAATTATTTGATTGCTGAGAAAATAACAAATACTGATAAAAGAAATGCTGCTGGATTAATTCAATTTAAATATTTTAAAAATGCTTTGACTCCAAAATTTAAGCCTAAGGCCAAGTTACTGGGGAAAAGGATTTCTATTTTTGTCTCCACAGAAAATGAAAGCTGTGGATTTCTTCCAGACTAAATGGTTTGATCAAGCCAGACCCCCTGAAACAGTGCCCCAGGTGATCCAACATTCAAAGCAGTTGAGACAAAGCCTTGCAAACTACAGCCAAGATTTCTGCATCTTCTTTTGACCCCCATGATAGCGTCCCCTACCAGCAGGAAGTAGTTTGGAAAGAATGATGCCCAAATTCCCAAATATTGTTTGTAAATGTTTGTTTTAATTTAAATGGGCTTGGTTATAAATGGCTATAACCACAAGCAATCTTTTTAAAGGTAAAAAGGGAATTATGGTATAGATATGAATACTTAGCTTTGGAATGGATTTTCTTTTATTGTTACAATTTAAGGTCAATTTTGTGATATGTATCTTTCTCCTCTTGCTTAGGTATTGTGTTTATATAGCTCATTGGAAAATGTAATGAATAATTTAGTACAGATATAGAGAGTTACCTATGATAGTTACTTGGAGTTAAGTTAGTTAGGAATTTCTAGATATGCAGGGATGTATTTGAGATGAATAGGCATTCTTCAATCCTTTCAAAGACCTACAGAATATGCCATTTTAAATGGTTTAGGGTTTTTCTTGACAGTGAGGCACAATTGCTCCTGGTAACACCACCTTTGTCAGAAAGGAAGATGGACATCAAAGAAACACATTATGGAGTTTGCTTCTAATATGGCAAGACTAGCCATTTAGGCAAGGTACTGCTCTTCTGGACTGTTTGACTTTATGTTGTAGGAACTGGACATGCAGGAGCCACAAAAAGGTGACTGCTGATGCAAGATGGACATTGCTACAGGATTCCTGCTTCATGGAAGAGGCTGCCTGCCAAACAGTCTACAGGACACAAAGAAAAATTACTGACAAACTGCCAATACAGGTGGACAGTTTAAAGTTTCCTGCTTTGTTGAGGAGTCTGGAGACACACTATGGCCTATGGGCTGAAGATGGAACATTACAGAAGAACTTCGGGTGACTGACCAGGCAATGAGTTGTCTCTGTCATTTCTAGAGTTTACATATTATCCTTCTGTGGTCTTTGAAGGAGTTGAAGACAGATAGTTATGGTTATAGTTTTCCTTAGTTAGGATTAAAGATAAGTTACATATAGGACTTTAGACTCACAAAGATAGGATAGATAATATTTTCTTTAAGTCTTACAAAATGTTAATGGACTAAATATTGTTAACTGTGATTCTTATTTGATAACTGTTGTATGATATATTTTGCTATGTCAAGGTTAAACCCCTTCTTTTTATTTTAGACAGAAAAGAGGAGATGATGGGAGATGTTATTCTGTAAATATGTTTCTTATACTGGTTAATTAATAAAGCCCTGTTGGCCAATAGGAAACCAGATAGGCAGGGCTAGGAGACTAGGAGGAGGAAAGAGGAAGTAGTTAGGAGGAGTCAGGATGTAGAGCATGGAGAAAGAAGATGCTGGTGGCGGCTCTCCGATAAGATGACCACGTGGAAATACTTAGATAAGTAGAAATGGGTTAATAATTAAGACAGAGCTAGCCCATAAACAATAATAGTAACTGGCTAACAGGATTGTATCAAATACAGAGTCTCAGGGTGTTATTGGGGGCTGGCGTGGCTGTGGGACCAGACTGGCAGCGGGTGGGTGGGCAGGCAGAAAACATACAAGCTACATATGTCTGGTCCTGAGTTGAATCTGTTTTCATCACTATTTAGAGAGAATAACAATAACAAGTGAACCTAAAGGATGACCCTTACTCTACGCTACACTTTATATTGGTACCTCCTTCAGATAACCACATGTCAAGTCCTGAACAGCTTGGTCCTGGAAATGGAATGAAGAAGACAGACACACAGACATATATACAGAAAAGCTGGAATCAGGTAGGTTCTTTCCTCTGATGGAGCAATACCAACTAAGAAACATGCTCTGGATGCTCAGAGCTTTTGTTATAGCACAAAAAAGTTGTTAGCTGGTCTCCAGTAAGGGATCTCTGTATGGGAATAGTCTCAGGTTGTATACATCTGGGAGGAGGAAGCTGCAGTTGCTAGCTTTAACATACACTGATCAATCATTCATAAACCCTTGTACAGCCTGTCAATATTTGTACTCCAATCAGAGGAAGGCTTTGCCACTCCCATGGGTCTGAGGTTTTAAGGTTCTTGATATGACCCTGCACATGTCAGCAATACACACTCACTAGAGGCTTCTTCCACTCCCCACACCCATGGCTGAACTCTTTTTGTCTTTCCTGAGTCTTGTTTCTGACTAGGTAGCCTATGTGTAGCTCACAGCAACATTTCTTATTGTTTCTAAGCTGTTCCCGCTCTTTCAATAACTTCCCATCCAGTAGATATTTATTGACATTGTTGACCATTGATGTTCTTCCCCTGTGCTTCTCTGTTCAGTCTTATGGACTTTTATTTTATATTCCTTTACTGACATTTTAGAGCATTTCCAGAATAGAGTGAAGATAAATATGTATGTGGGTAAAAGCGTGTGTGTGTGTGTGTGTGTGTGTGTGTGTGTGTGTGTGTGTGTGTGTGTGTGTGCGCGTGCGCATGCTCAAATGCATGGCTGTGTGTCTCTGTGTGTATTCAGTGTCCCAGATTTAGGTTGCTATTAATTCTATAATTTTGTTGATGACTGTTTCTAAGTTATGGGATGTTTTTAATGGATGTTATACCTTGACAGATTGATAAATGAAATGGATGTGGAAAGTTACATGCCCTGTCTTCATATCATTTATTTCAGTGTTGGTACTTGGAAAGGCTGGGGTTTCCTTTACAAATCAAGGCACTAACATGTAAAAGTAGGAAGGAGTGGCCTTGTTGGAGAAGGTGTGTTGGAGAAGGGGTGGGCTGTAAGGAGTCAAAAGACTCTAAGCATTTCAAATTAGATCTCTGCTTCCTGTTTGTGGATTGAGATGTGAACTCTTAGCTGCTACTCATGCAGAATGCTTGCCTGTCAGCTACCTTCACTTTCCACTGTGAGGGTCATCGACTCATATCCTCCAAACCATAAGCTCCAAATAAACCCTTCCTTCTGTAAGTTGCCTTTGTTATGGTGTTTTCTTACAGCAATAGAAAAGCAATTTACTTATCTACTCTGTATGCTGGAGACTAGGAGAGAGTGAGGAGAGCTTTGGCAGCTAAAGCTCTGCTAAAAGTTCTGCTAAAGAAACAGATAACAATTATGCAATGTAATTTATCTTAGTGTAGAAATGTGTACCTAAAGCATCAGGAGTGTCAGTGCAAATACATGTAATTTCCTCTGCGTTGTCTTCACCCAGCAATAGAAATCAAGGCTCTGACTATTGGAAAGGGATTGACAGAGCTGTGACATCTTAGCACTACTTCCATCTTCCAAAGTGCTTTGTCAAAGATGGTGGGCAGCATCAACTACACATCTTCCTCCTAAGAGACTCCCCAGTTTCTGTCCTTCAGAGTCAATCCATGTTGCTGTGTATTCCCTCTAGAGCCGACCCAACTGTGAATGTTGGCAGCATCATTTCATAGGTGTTTATTTTATATATAGTTATAGATATAGCTATAGATATTGTTACACACAATCATTATTATTATTAGGTCCATCTATTTTGCACATATGTCCTCATGTTTAGGGTTGATCACATCATATTAGATAACCTATCAGGGTCTCATTCTTAAAGAATGAGACTGGTCTCCTTGATTCAGCAGTCATTGATTACCTGTAATTCTTCATCCTGGGATGGGATCTTGTGAGCTTTTTCCCAATGTCATTAACATGTAGACTCGTTTGATCTTTATGTAGGTCTTGTCAAACTTCCTACCTTTGACTTGAACCTATTTTCCTCTTTTTAAAAATGTATATTACTCTATTCTCTCCCCCCCCCACACTCCCTCTCCTTCTCTCTCCCTCCTTCTGCTAGAGATCACCTCCGACCTCATAGATCTTCAAGCAAGTACTCTACCATTGAGCTCCAGGTCCAGCCCTCTCTTGACTTTGAGTTCATGTTGAGCATCTCTAATACAAAAACCTGAACTCCGGAACAATGAATGGATGGCTCGGTGAGTAAAGGTACTTCCTGTGTAAGCCTGAGGTCTGGGTGAGCTCAACATCTAGAACCCATGTAAAGGTACATGGAAAGAACTGTTTCCACAAAGCTGTCTTCTCATCTCCACATGTATCCTGGGGTAAGGACTTTTACTACTCTATAAGAACTAACTAGTACTCTGTATATGGGCGTGTTTATGCATATGTGTATTCATGTGTGTGCATACATGAGTGAATATGTGTGCATGTGTGTATGTGTCTGTGTGTATGTGTGTGTTCTTCAGAGGCAATTACTGGGCTTCAGATAAAGGGGTTTCAAGTGACATTTGAGTACACAAGTATACGACATTTTAAAGCTGATTTTATAAGGAAAATCATCAGCCTGTTGCAACTATCTCAGCCCTCCTGGGGTGTCAAATTAGTTAAAGGTTGGATTTTTTTCAACCATCTAGTGTTGAGATTAGAAAAACTTTGTACATGTATGGAATATGAATTAAACTACCTTCTTTGAGCAGTTTTAGGGGACTTCACGTTTTCAGTATTTGCTGGAGATTTCTTCGATGTGACTGCTGAAACTCCAGCATAGACAAGGAATTTGTCTTTTAAGAGCAGGAGGCATGCCCTCCTGTTATCATGAGCTCATGGTGGGTAAGGCCATGGAATGCATCATCTCCAGCAGGTGCTGTCAGTGCCCTAACTGATAAGAATGGGAGCAGCCTTGCAGGGTGAGGCAGGGTTCACTGAAGAGGTCATAGATACTGCAGAATCTTCCCAGTCACTCCCTCCCTCCTGCTGCCTGCAATCCTTCACCCTGATGCTTTGGTTTTCCAAAGACCCAGATATCCCGCTGTGCAAAACCCTCAGCCTGATGGAATCACGGGTTGCCACTCCAAGTCAGAATCGGCTTTCTGTTTAGAATGGACCTTAAATTTCAAATCATGGTACTGTTTGTCCAGAAGACACTTGAAAGGGGAACTGTGAAATGAACAATGTATTTCATGTCATGGCAGAATGTGTTTTCAAACAGTGGCTGACAGTCTCTGAGAGTTTCTGTCTGACAGTCCCCAGGATGTCCAGTTAGGAATAGCAGGCTGTATATCTGCATTGAGCAGTTGAGATTGTTTTGTTTCTTGAGCCCTGTTATCATAAATTTCTCTGCAATTTCAAACAATGGACATAATAAGTGACATCTCCAAGACTACTGCAAGGCTAAATTGGAGCTTTCTCTTCTTGTTTTGTTCTCAGTAATCTGTTGCTTGCCTTGGGAAGCCTTCTAGAGATCGCCTTTCATCTGGCGTAGGAGAAGGGAGCCGCCTTTCAGAAAGCTGGGTGGTAGAAGTGACTGTAATTCTTCCACAAACCTTTCTCGGGGAGTTCATTTAGGCTATGCATGTCCCTGGGTTATCTCAGCTCTGTTTATGCTGGTGGGTTTGGGATGGATTATGTTTGGGCTGGATTTTGAGGCCTGTACCCCAACATTGGCATGCTATCAGTTCCCTCCTCTCATTAGCTTTTATATTTGTAATGCTACGATATTTCTGTGTAAGTGTGTATGGTGTGTGTGTGTGTGTGTGTGTGTGTGTGTGCCAGAGGCTGCCTTCATCAGTCACCTTATTTTCTGAGACCAAGTCTGAAGCTTCTTGATTTGGTTAAGCTAGCTGACCGGCAGGCTCCAGATGCCCTGATGTCTCTGCCCACGCAGGGCACTATTATAAGTGATCTTCCTGAGATCACTGGGTTTTCTAAGACTTCATTTTTAGTTAGGATCAAGGAACAACAGTTTTTTTTTTCCTCGTGATCCTGAAATAGAAGTAAAGAGAAGGGCACCGTTTTCTGGCAGGGTTTCTGAAAGCAGTTCTAGCTACAGTAATGAGGACAGATGGCTAAATAGAAAGGCTGATGGACTTACGGATCTTTTGAGCTCAGTTAGTGCAGAACTACAGCTCCCTGCCTCTTTGAGACTCCTGCTGTCTGGAACTAGACATAATTAAAAGATTAAAGAAACATTTGGCAATGTGAAGCTGGTCACTTTTTAATCAGGGAGATTGATTTTCCAATCTCAATGTGAAGGTGGAATTTTGAATAATTTATAGGCTAGAAATCAGTGGCTTGTCACAACTTGGTTCAAGGAATAAAGGCTAACCAAAAGAAGGCCTGCTTTCTCCCTTCCCTAAGAGCCTTGTGGAGAGGAACATGCAAAGTAGGGAACAGTGATGGAGTTGTTATGCATCAGACATTTCCCAGCTTCTGCCAAGAGGATGAAGATGAGCCCCATTCCCTACCCCCCATCTCCATCCCCTACCTCCCCACCCACCCCCACCCCCACTTCTCTACCTGGGCCTGGAGGTCTGGATAGATTCTCTTCACTACTCTGCAATGTGGCTCTTTTATCTTGTGGATAGCGGCAGGGTTCCAATCCAGAGTCCCCTGCTCTGCAGCCAGTCAAGCTTCCATTAGGCAAGAAGACACATCCCAGGCAGACACTGTCACGAATCCCAGAGTCCAACCTGAAATCTTATCTACATACTACCATGGAATCTTCTGGAATGCTGGAGAAAGGCTTTTCTGAAAGGAAAAAAAATTCAGTATTTAACATAGATTCCAGTAATACCTATGAGAAAACACAAATCCATGCCTAGAAGTCATGGTGGTAAGGGGGAAGACATAACTGACCATCAGAAGCCAGAGGAGAACCTGGAAGGAGAGAACTGCCAACTGAGGTTATGCTTGGTGGACAGGGGAGGGACTGAAGAAATTCTTTACTCCAAGCTCAAGTTTCCAGTGAGTTCACCAAGTTAATGGGTCCTCCCTGAGTCAAGATGAGGTTGGGTGAAGAGCTGACTATGCCATGCCCCTACTGAAGAGTTTTAGCCAACTCACACAGAGCCCACTGTAGTGACACCTCTCACCTGGAAGTCCTTCATTCCTATAAATAAATTGTTCAGGGGATGTACCCTGATGAGTAGTAAAAATGTCTTACTTCTCAGCTTCTAAGTGTTCCAGCTAATTGAATGTCACATGATGGCCACGGAGGGCCATGATTTCTGAGAACGTCTTCTGTATGTCATCCTTGCTGTTCAGCAGGTGAATTTTTAAGAATGAAGAAGGTTGTGGATGTGGGTCAGTTGTTAGAGTGCTTGCCTAGCATTCGTGAAGCCCTGGGTTCAATCCCCAGCACTGTATAAACAGAGCGTGCCCCTACACTGGGGAAGTGAGACAGGAACAGAAAGGAAAGATCATCCTTGGCTACAGAGAAAATTCAAGGCCAGCCTGGACTCCATGGGTCTCTGCGGGGAGGGGGGATCTTTAGGACAAAGGGAAATTTTCAAACAGTCTGTCTTCACACATGACCTCTTTGCAGCTCTTCACACCAGCAGGGCTTTGTCAAAGTAGAGGAGAGCCTTCCTCCACAGCCCTCTTTAAGGTGGCAATGAGCACAGGTGATTTGCATGAAGTGCATTTTACAACAAACAGAAGCAGCTATGGAGGGGCCCTTTTCAACCACCTCTTAAACACTTAATGTGGCTTTAGGATGCAAATGTCTGGAGAAGGGAGACAGACAATGGCTAAGGGTCGCACCTTGTGGAGTGGTCATATGGAAAACATTGTTGCCTCTCAGAGGGAAATGACATGCAGAAGACAGCAGAAAACATGGTTCCCTGTAGCCATCATGTGACATTCGCTTAGCTGGGACTCTTAGAAGCTGAGAAGTAAGATGTTTTTGCCTCTCATCAGGATACATCCCCTGAACAATTCATAGGGATCCTTCTTCAGAAGAACTCATTGGTGAGAGGTATCACTGTAGTGAGCTCTGTGAATTGGGTAAAACTCCTTGCTAGTGGGGGGTGGGGGCGGGTAAACAGATCAAGTCTAGGACCAAACTCCTGCCCTTCAAATATCCAATTATGGGGTGAACTTTTGAAGGTAAGCATCACTGGGCTGGGACACACTTTATGCCCATTCTTTAATGCATTCACTGGGGTTCCTGGGGCAAACATGACTGAACATTATCGTGCTCCAGTTCTGTTATAGGTCCAAGCCCACCCACTTGTCCTGGGACAGGGTTTCTGTACTGTGGCACAGTTGATACTTGAGACTGGATAATTCTTTGGGGAGAGAAGTTGTCCTACAGTTAATCCTTATACAAGGTTAGATGTCTAGTTATAACTGTATTAGTGGCCATGGTGCCCATTAGCCCTCCTGGCCTCTACCCACTCAATGCTAGTAGACCCTCCCCTAAAATGCCCTGTTATGACAACCCAAAGCATCCCCAGATATTTCTAATAGCCTCTTGGAGAGAAGGGCAAAATCTCCCACAGCTGAAAAGCTCTGTCTTCAACCTATAATTTGTACTGAATTAGGAAGCCAATTACAGATCAGGTTGAATCTGCACTCATTTATTAAGCTTTCATATAAACAAATAATAAGACCACATTAGACATGAGCTTGTGGGTTTGAGCCATACTGGAATCATTCTCTCTTAATTGTTACCTACACTGTTTGCACCAGGATGGCAATACAGCCCATAATAAAACTGCAGCCCCCACTGTTTGATGTCACCACCACTCTGTCAACTCCCTGCTTTTACTCTTTATGCAGCGCCTCCTTCCCACCTTCCTGGCCAACACGTTGACTTAACATGAAGCCCTCTTGAAGAATGTTTTCCTCACAGTGCTAATGTGAAGAAAGGGCTCCCAGCTGGATATAGGCAGCAGGGCTCTGGGTGGCTGGGAGAGACTTCTGCATGGAGTCCTCGTCAACCACCATAAAACCCTCCGAGCAGAGGCCACCCACTCCTTAGATTTGTGTGGCCAGCTATGGGAATGCAGGTCCTGTCGGTGCCCTTAACTGCTGACAGCAATGCTCAGCATTAGTGTTGGTTTTGCTCAGAGACAGAACAGGCTCTGAAGAGAAGGCCCTCTCCTTTAAAGGGTATGAAAGCTTTTCGTCCCCAGGAAAGGAACAAAAGCAATCAGTGGTTCTTGGGAAACTTTATTTGCAAGTTATGAAAGTCAGCCAAGTGTGACCATCAGTCTAAATTGAACTGCATGTGGGGGTTCTTGGTAAAGAGGGGAGAGCCTGAGCAAATGGGATCAAGGGAAAATTCAGTAGGACCAAGACACCAACCTACAGTAGGGTACCTCCGAAGAACCCTATCTGGAAACTCCATGAAACCAGACAGCAAAATTTTTTTTCTGCATGGCTCTTGAGTTACATATAAATGTTCAGTCCTCAAGTGACAGAGGGGGTTTCTGTACTAATGGTCTTTTAGAACTTCAGCCAATTAGCTTGAAGATTATGGGCATCAGAGCCACTAATACAGTTATAACTGGACATCTAACCTTGTATAAGGATTAGTCTCTTGTATTCCTTATCATTGTATGAACAAAAATATTTTTAAATGCTCTTATTATTTTAAAATTCTGTGCTGTGTGTGTTCATGTTTCTTGGACTGTCTAACCAAAATAAACTACAGGTGGCCCAAGCTTCTGGGTGTCATAGGGTGGTATGCAGTTCTTAAATCCTCGGTCACCTCAGAGTCTATAGAGTAAAGGAAGCCATGAAAAGAAGCAAGCTGTGATCAATTTCTGTCTCAATTTCCCTCCTAGATCAGCTGCCGTCTGTGTTTAGAGAACACTGCCTTTACTGTCTATAGATACATATTGACTTTGCTTATTGAACCATTTTGAGATATCTAGTAAAAACTGATCTGGAATATAAATACTTGCTGAGTTTCCATCATTAGTATGACTTTTTTCTCTCCTCACATAAATGTTCTGTTATCATTGGTGCAGTTTTTGTTTTCAGTTGACTTTCAGATATGGGGTGACTCACTTGGGGATGAGCTCATCCATTTCATGGCTTAAATACCACCTATTTACTTATGACTGCCTAGTCCAGATATTGGAGCCTCTGCCTCTAATTCAATGTCATCAACAGTCAGGGTCTCAAGGCTAACAGGCTCAGATCTTCATGGTTGACCTCAGTCAGCTGACATATCCTCCCTATGTTCATTCTGAGCTCATCCAATGGCAACTCAATTCTTCCTTGCAATCAGGCCCAAGCCCTTGTTCTCAAGATACCATATTTCATTATTCATGTCCAACCCAAACAGTTTACCCTGCTTTCAAAAACATCCATCCAGGATCTAGCCATTTCTTACTGCTATTGCTTCCATTAACCAGCCCTGTGCTGCCTTCCCCTCTTTTAAAACAATTTATTTTAAATTTTTTATATGCATCTGTACTTGTGATGAGTGCACACATGCAGAGGCCACAGTAGGCATCCATGTCTTCTTTAGTTGCTCTTTACCTTATGCTTTGAGACAGAGTCTCTCAGTTGATGATGAATCCAGAGCTCATTGGTTCAGCTAGACTGACCCCAGGGATACTTCTGTCTCCACCTCCAAGTGCTGGGATTGTAGGAACATAGCCCCATGCTTGGCTTTTTACATGAGTGCTGGGATGTGAATTCAGGGTCTACTGATAGCCATGTCTCTAGTTCCTACCTTTGTCTTTTGTTTAGTTAAATTCAATATCACCTAATCTCATTTTCCTGCTTCCTTGGTTGTTTCCTTGGAGTTCATTTTCATATCACAGCAACAAAAACAGCCCTTTAAAACTGCTTCGCAGTGATGGCACATGCCTTCAGTCCCAGTGTGTGGGAGGCAGAGGCAGGAGAATCTCTTAGTTTGAGGCCAGCCTGGTCTACAGAGTGAGTTCCAGGATGGACAGGAATAAACAGAGAAACTCAGTCTGGAAAAACAAAACAAAAATGCAAGAAGCCAGACAAACAATAAAAATGCTTTTCCAGAGTAGACAGGTGTTTCATGCCTGTTATCCCAGCATTTGTCAGGCTGGGGCAGAAGGATTGCTGTGAGTTTGAGGCCAGCCTAGGCAACACAGTGAGTTGCAGGTGAGTCTGAAACAGAGTAAGACCCTATCATCAGCATCGTCATCATCATCATCATCATAATTGCTACTGTGCTTAAAAAGCTATCTGTCACCCTCCAATGGATGGGAAGAGAAAATGAGATACTTCCAAAATCGCTTTCTACCCATCTTTCTGGGGCTACGGAGTACTCCAAGCCAACTGTCCCCATTATTAATATTTTGAGCCCACTCAGAGTTCTTGTACATCTGAGGCTTCCCACTAGACTGCTGTTACTTCAGGAGGAAACCTCTATCGTCCCTCACTTTCTTCTGCTCAAATGCCTCCTTACAAGTAAAGGATGTCCCTGCTATCTCTATGCAAGGCTGCAACGGCACCCTCTCCACACATCGGCTAAGATTCTCCAGGGCAGTCACCCCTTACACTGCTCTATCACTCTCTCTCCTCCATTAGAGCCTGCAAGGCTGATGAAGACAGGACCCATTTCTCTTGTCCTTCTAACTCTAGAGCCTACACCAATTTGTCTGCTGATACATTTTAAGTGCTTAGCACACATGTGTAGACTATATGGCACATTTAAGTTCTCTGAGGGTATGGCTTTTCATAGGAAACATTCTGGGTTTCCGATGAAACCATTGTAAAGTCTGGGTGAAACATGTCCCCTTCAATGCCCTGTGTTCCCTTTCTGGTTCTCCCAGGCTGTGTGAGGGTTCTATAGTTAACTTATGAAAACAACACAATACAACACTGGGGTCAGTTCATCTCATTAGTGAAACCTTAATAGCTGCAAAGTGATTTGTTGTTGGAACTCAAATGTTTACTTTGTTGAATATATTTTCTATTCAATTTAAGAAAGACTTATATAGAACACTTTGTGTACTTTATTTAGAATATGAAAAAGGATAGGTCACAGATACGACCTTTAAATTTTTATGTGTTTTGTAACAGCTAAGCTCCATTACCACCAGCTCTTACTAATGAACCCAAATTATTTTCTATTCTGTGAGCATTTTAGCTCTGTCTCCCTTCTCCAAACCCCCCCCAGGGGGTGGGAGTTGCCTCTCTGTTTGGTCTGCTTGATGATTCCTGGGATGATAGCATTGGTAATAAAAGACTGGTTCTGGGGGTCTGATAACCATCCACCAGACAGTGAAAGAAAGTGGGGGTCTGTATAACACTTTTACCCCACCCTCAGAAGCTTTTTGAAGCTTAAGGAAACATTTTCTGGGGACATACTAAAAAAGAGTTCTATTTCTGTATACATTGGACACAGACAAGTGGATGCCCCGGTGGGAAAGTAAATAGCTGTGGGGTCCAGACCAAGATACAGACAACAAATCAATAACAGGCCACTAAGAGGAAACTGGGAGAGGACTTCACACCCGGGCAATTATCACTCTGTCCCACAAGATGCTGCTGCTTGGGGCAGGCCAGGGCTGCCTGGGCCTGTGTGGGCCCTGTGGTGAGTTTCTGATGCCTTTCCCATTAATCTACTTCTCTGGCTTCTCTTGAGAAACCTTCCTGGAATTGTAACCAGCTTCAGGGCTCCAGAAATTTAATTTTATACACAATAAATGAGTTTGGCCTGAGGTTCAACCTGGATGTTTTCTTGACTTTTGCCGATTTCAAAACGTGAAGGTAAAGTCATTGAAACCAACAAACAACTTCGCTGGGTACCAACAAAGGGATTCAGATTCTTTCTTTCTCTTTTTTTTTTTTTTTTTTTTCAAATTCTTATTTTGGAAAAAGCAAAAATAAAGTTCTCATCTTTCTTTCTTTCCTTTTTTCACAGTTAATTACCTTGGAGCATTTGAGAATTCACTCACTAATTTTAAAATCTTGTATCTGATTAAGTACCATACGCCAGAAACTCACATTCCACTTATGCTCTCGCCCCGGTTGGTGATTTTCATTTTAAATTTCATGGTGATTTATAATTTGGGGTGGGGACAGCACACAGTAAGTATTAGTTTGAAGTACTTGCATTTAAGTCCACTCTGCTGTAACATCCCACCACTACGGTCTAAAACTGGTTTGTCTCCGAAATATTCCATTGGCTGCTGGACTAATAGTAATATACATAGTTTGAGCCAAGGCATGACTCCCTGGAATAAATAAATCAGATAACCCAATACTGTTCCTCTGGTGAGTGGCAGCACATAGCAGGATGAGTAAGGGTAATCTCTACCAGCGTGGTGAGGCTGATTTTCACAGGATTATGTCTCTAACAGTGGGGAAGTAGAAACACTTGTGGGAGTTTTGTGTTCCTGAAATTGGATTGTGCTAGGGGTTTTGCTTTGTTTTTGACTTGGTGAAATTTAGTGTAGAAATGAAAATAACGTCAAGGTTTCAGGAACCTGGGAGAGAGTATTGATCTGGAAGCAGATGGCATTGTTCAGATGAAGAAATGACATTAAATAGGACTTTGGTGAAGGGGTAGTGGCTCAGCAGACTCCTATGTTATCCTCGGGAACAAACCTGCTGTTCCCAACACGCTTCCTAAAAATCAGAAAAAAACGCTTACTCTCTTTCTGTCCTGGCTAACATTTATGTGAGAGACCTGAATTTTTTTTAGGAGGGGATCACTCATGTTTTGTTATTTTTTTATTTGTTTTTTGAGACAGGATTTCTGTTGGGGCTCAGCAGTCTGTGGACCCCGCCTCTGATGGCCGGGACGCCTATGGCCACATAATCACTACGTCAGGCTTTACCTAACTGTTCAAGCCTTTACCTGGCTGTGCAGAGGACCCAGTTACACATGCGCAAGTGCCCCTTTTAAAGCAAGCGCCCACCTCTCTCTTGCTCCTGCTCTTTCTCTCTTGCTCTCTTGCTCTCTTGCTCTCTCTCTCTCTCTCTATGGGGCCCCTTCTGCCTTTTTCTCTCCGCTTTCAGTTGGCCACCAGCTACCCCCCTTTTCCTCTCCCCTCTCTCAATAAACTCCGCCTGGGCGCTGAGTCTTGTGTTTGTGTTTCTTAGGCAATAGCAGCTGCAAAAGAACAACAATTTCTCTGTGTAGTCCTGACTGTCCTGAAACTCTCTCTGTAGACCAGGTGAGCCTCAAACTCACAGAGATCCACCTGCCTCTGCTTCTCAGTGCTGGGATTAAAGGAGTGCACTGCCATTGCTCTGCAAATTTGTATTAATTTTTTTTTAATTTCTCATATGAGCCTGACAGTGGTGGTGCATGCCTTTAATCCCAGCAGAGGCAGGTGGATCTCTGTGAGTTCGAGGCCAGCCTGGTCTACAAAGCTACACAGAGAAACCCTGTCTCGAAAAACCATTTAAAATTTTTTTCTCATATTATGTTTTGTGTCCTAATAACTCTCAGCTCCCCATCTCCCACCCCACCCTCACCCCTGTCCACCCTTCCCCTGAATCAGTTCACCCTCTTATACTACACAATGCCGCAGCTTTCGGTGCGGTTGTGAGATTGTACATCCATGACTACCCTCAGTTTTGGAACAACTCACCATCCCAAGAAATCCCAGACTCCTGAATGGTCTCCCCACATTCTCTTTCCTCTCAACTGTTGACAGCCATTTATCTACTCTTTTTCATGAGTCTATCTGTTTTATTTAAAGGCAGCTATAGGATCCATGATCTTTTTGTGTTGGGCTTTTAAGATGTAGCCCATTTTCAAGGCTCCTCCATGGAGTTAACACGTACCAATGATTAGTTCCTTTGTCAGGCTATATATTATTCCATAGGTAAATATGCCATTTTGTGTACAAATTCATTGTGTCATACACAATGAATATGAATATACATTTTGTGCAAACATGTGTTAGCTAATGGATTGTTTTGGCTTCTTCATATATAATACCACTATATATGACAATCATAGGATTGTCATGAGAAATAAATATATGTAAAGCTAAATGTGATACCATCCTATATCATACTGATTATTAGTTGTTATCATTCCTGGCTTCATGAGCTCACCTCTTTATCTGTTTATTTTGTCCACTTACATTTTCAATAGCAGATTGAGTTATTTACCCCAGTATTTTATTTTTACCATTAAAAAGACTTAGCAGAAGGAGTTTTTGATATGCCTTTAATAGAAGATTAAATGTGAGTTGAAGATCTAGTTGCAGTTTACCACAAAAAGAAACAAAATATTGGGAGAAAGTCATGTCCAAGATTCTGCAGAAAAAAGACTAAAGATAGGCAAATGTTTCATTTCTGAGTTAAATGAAAGCCTTCATTTCTAAGGATGCCATGAGAAAGTTACATAAAACAAAGTCAGAGACTAAGGCCAGTGTAAGTGGGAGAAGGAAATTATTTCTGTAATGGTCACCTTCTCCCTGGGCTTTACATTTGCAGTGGGTTGAAACCTTATGTTGAATCTCTAGCCCTCAGTGTGATGGTATTTGGAGACAGGCCCAGTGGGAGATAATCCAGATCATAGGAAGTCAGGAAGGTAAGGCCCTCATGATGGGATTTCATTCATATTCTCCCTCCTCTTCTCTTTCTCTCCCCTCTCTGTCCCTTTCGCTCTCCCTCTACAAAGGACAAAGTAAGAAGAACCATTGTAGATCAAGAAGGAAGCCCTCACAAAAGAACAAACAAAAGCATTGATAACAGCCTTACCAGCTTCCAGAGTTGTAAAAGAAGCATTTACTAGGTTACTTGGTATATAATATTGTGTTATGGCAGCCTACTTTGACTCACACAATATCACCATTCCTTCCTGTGTTTATGTATTTCAGTGTTCGAGTTTCCCCACTTGCTAAAGATACCCATCACATTGGATGAGGGTCCACTTAAGGCCCCATTAGCTCTGTAAAGACCTGATCTCTAAATAGGGTCACATTCTGAAGTAATTGGCATGAGGATCCCAGTGTTTCCCCTTTGTGTGTGTGTGTGTGTGTGTGGTGGGTGGGTGGGGGACAGAGAACAGTGGAAACCACAACAGCAAATTAAGCCAAATGCAAAGTAAAGAGACCACCTTGAGAGGCACTCAGAGCAAGGAAATAAAACACGAGAGCAAGTAGAAGACCGTGGGGACCAAGAGAAGGAGATCCAGAACTGTGATGGGGGTAGTATGAAGTGATTTGAGTGTCCACTGGTGAAACATGGGAGTTTTTCCTCTATTCAGAACATGAGCTAAATTCTCACTGCACCCCATGGTACTGAAGTAGATCCATAGGCACACACCTGATGTAGCACACACCTGTACGTAGGAGCATGCCTTTATAAGGCCAAGCAATGTTCCATATGTGTCTTAAAGGTCTTAATAATTAAATATTTGGAGTTACATTTTTAAATGAAGTCTTATGGGATAGTGAACTATTACTTGAGTAAAGATGATATGAGTCATTTGTGTTTCCCATAATTCCTTGCTGAATGAGTCATGTATAGACACATCTCAAGTTATGACAGGCCTGTACTCAACTTGACAGTAAAGTTGCATCCAGATAAATTCATTACTAATTGAAAGTGTCCTAAGTTGAAATGTGTTCAGTGTTCACCTGCTGACCCTACTTTCCCATATCAGTTTTTAGTTTTTATCTTGAGACATATAGACTAAGTTGCCCAGCTTGTCTTTAAATGCTATAGCTCAGGCAGGCCTTAAATGTGAGATCTTCATACCTCAGATTCCCAGGACTGCAGGGTTGAGCTACCAAGCCCCCTTACTTACCCAAATCATCTCTATTTTCTGTCTTCATAAATAAATTGAAATGGAACGTAATGTTTCTATAGAGGCATGATCAGCAAAAATTATTGAATGAAAATTTGAGAAATTTGTCTTCAGTGTCACTTATTTGTTTGTTTTTTTTGTTTATGTATATGCATGTGTGGAGGGGATATGCATATGCATATGTGTATACATGCATGTGATACATGGGGTCTCTTAATTATTTTTCAATGTACTTTGTAAGAAAAGGTCTCTGCAGCATTTGGGAACAAATACAGAGAACCATAGCCAGACATTATGCAGAGAGTGGGAGACTTTGAAACACTCAGCCCTAAATGGGAAGTCTCCATCAAATTCCTCCCTTTATGGCTCAGAGAAGTCGGTGAAAAGGGAGATGGTGAGAGTGTCCTTTGCCTAATATTATGGTTTCCAGTTTAGTGTTTGTACGGGATTCTTGAGTATGCAAATAAGTGGATCTCTGTCTCTCATGCCTTCTCTTGAGCTTTTTTTCCCTTCTGTTTGTTATATCCAATTCTGATCTGTTTGTTTTTGTTTTATCGTATTATATTAATAGCCTACAGAAATCTGTTTGTTTTCTAGTGAGAGACAGAAAGGAGGTAGATCCAGATGGGAGGGGCCATAGAAAAGAGCTTGGAGGAGTAGAGGGAGGGGAAACTGTAATTAGGATATATAATTCTATTATGTGAGAAAAAAATCTATTTTCAATAAAAGTAGGAAAACTTAACACAGAAAAAAAAAGGTAAGAAGGAAGAAAGAAAACAGAAATAAAAGGTCTCTCATTGGGAACTGGAAATAATGGATTAGACTAAAGTGTCTATCCAGCAAGCCCCTGTCTCCATCTCCCCACCATTGGAATAGTAGGTTCATGGTATTATGCCTGGAATTTTGCATAAATGTGAAGGATTGAATTCAGATCCTCCTTCGTGCATAATAGTACTTTACTGACTGAGCTATCTCCCTAGTTTAAAGCATCTATATAATCATTCTTTCATGAATAAAATCTCTGGAATCAAATACCAGGGTAAAAACATGATTGATCAGTGACATGACCAGTGACCTCCTCTCTTGTTCCCTCATTGATCCAAAAGGTTCAGCATCTCTTCAAGCCCCTCCCTACTACATCCTGTCTCTCTATATGTCCTGGGTCCTCCAAAACCTTTATGGCTTATCTGCCCTCTGATTCCAGGTAAACATCATTATCTGTCAGGGGGATGTCAGAGTGTGATCAAAATATCTCATAACATTTCCCACTTTTCGCCTAATAAAAAGGAAAGGTTTTAACTCTAACATAATAAAACTATATACAATAAGAACTATTATCAGGTACAAATTATATTCACAATGTCCAGTCAATTTATACTTGGTAAATTCAGAGGAAAATACTCCATCATCTATCCTATCTTGGCGAGTCCAAAGTTTTGTAACTATTTCACTTTTTATAATAACTTGTATTACCAACCTAGAAATATCTTTTTAGCCCTACAAACATTTTCTTAGATAAACAATTTAAGCTTTTATATCTCTTAACCTTATACATGTTACACCTCTTTTATGGGTTTCTTTTCTGAATATGCTAATGAGAAAAATTGTGACAATAACTATCTAGTTTTCAACCCCATCAGAAATTGAAGAAGGATAAACTATTTCCTGAGTAAACAGGAAGCACAGAGCAAGAAATTTCTAAAACTGTAGAAAAAAATAGGGACATATGGCTGCCTGGACAGTCACCCCAATGTTCCTCTGCAATGTTGGAGCATTCACCTTCATCCTAAGGACCTAGAATATCTGACAGACTTTTCTGTGAAGCAGGAATATTGAAGGACTGCCCTACCTTGTCTTCCCAAAATTCAGCTGTCACTTTTATTTGTATCCTTTTTGTCCAGTTTGGAAAGCATATTGCCAGCAATTAAGGCAAAGACAGTTTCTTGCCTAGTGGGTAACTTTTACCACAGAGAAAGCAAACTCCATATGAAGGAGTTTCGAAGCTCATCATCTTCTCTGAAGTAGATTGGTGCTACCAGGAACAGACATGTCTTACTGTCATGAAAAGCCTTATGTTATTAAAACATCATAAGTGCCATATTCTGTAGATCTCTGAAGTGTTTGAAGACTCCTGGTCTACCTAAAATATATCTCAGTTTGACCCTGAAAATATTCCTGGCATGACTATAAGTTTTATTATTATTATAGATTACTAATTAATAACCTGAATCTGTTAATTATCCCAGATAGCTTGTAATAATAAGTTCCAAGGACTAGAGATTTATGTTACATTTTTAAATGAGTTACATAGGTACAATACCTTCAACAAGGGTGTAAACATATATATATATACTATAACAAAACCTTAAATTTGTATCAATATGCAAGAATTCATACCATGTAAAATATTTAAGACTAGTAGTTGCCTTTTTACCTTAAAAGTAGATTGAAGAATTTACCAAAAATAACCTTAAATTTGTATCAATGTACAAAAATTATACCAATGTAAAATATTGACTAGAAGTTGCTTTTTAATTTAAAAGTAGATTCAATCTACCCTTTTTATCCTATCATTACTATATTCCCCCTTATTTTCTTTTCAGAAGGCAATCCCTGAATCTAACATTCTTTGCTTAGTTTTTTTTCCCTGACCATGACCAGTAACAATGTGTAACCAACCCCACTAAAACAATGACAAACATCCATAATCTACTGAACAACAATAAACTACCCACCCAACCTCTTGGGAATGTGAGCATCATGTTCTTAAAATCACTTCCTGTTGTCTCAAGGTGATGGCATCTTTAGGGGACCCTGAGAAAAATGAAATGATGGACAAATCCATAGGAGAGCTGGCTGTTGTTCAGTATCAATTTGATAGTTGTAGTATAAAATATTGACACAGGTGGAGCTATTTAACATCCTTTGTGAAATAACTTTCCATTGATACCTTTTAACAGGCTGGGAATTATTATAAGCAGGCACTGTGAAGGCAATTTTTTTTTATCCTGTTCTTGTAAAGGTATAGTACAAAAAAAGCAGCCTTTTAAATCAATTACTATAATATAATAGATGATCCTTTAGGTAGTAGAGATGGCAAGGGAATTCTAGGTTATAAAGAGGGCATTGGCTGAATCACCTTATTTATATGGCTCTTAAATTTGTTAACATTTTTCAGATTTGTTTTTAATGACAAATATAGTATAATTCCAAGGACTGGTTGATTCTTCAATATGTTGAACATTTAGCTGCTCCAATAGCATCTGTTCTAATTCATGTAACTTTTCTGTTGTCAAAGGCCATTGTTCCATCCACACAGGTTTGTCAGGTAACCATTTTTTAAATTATGGCTATTAGTACCTTTGAAAGATCATCAGCTGTTGTGCCCTGTTTATGTACAACCTGAGCTGTTTATGGTTTGTTTCTAGCATTGTAGGAATGTTAATTTGGGTTTTTCATTACTGTAACAAATTACACCCCCATAAATTTATTGCTATGTCAGCCATATATTGTGTAATTTCCATACCTGTTCTTTTGGCCCCATACATTTGACACACCTTGTACTTTGTTTTACCTAAGATAAAGTTCTGATCCCTAAAAGGTAAACACTTACCTCCTGAAGAGGCCAATCTGCAGGCCAAGATTTTAGTGAAATCATTGTTATACCCACACCTGTGTCTAGTAAACCTCCAATCACAATGCCACTTGTATTTTTAGCTTTGGTCTTTTATCATTTATAAAAGTTTGACAAAATATTTGGTTTTTGAGAGTTTCCTGAAAATTTGTTTAATGTAATAAAGCTGTTATACTATCCAGAGCAGTATGACTTTTAAATACATGCATTAAATTTTTTAATAGCTCTGTGGATGGGTCTCCCCAATTCTGAGAGAACATGATTGAACCAAATTTGACATTGAGGCCTGCAAGAGGCCCCCTAAGGTGTTCCCCAATAGGAAAGGGTTATCTTGTTTTTCTGTTGTTGATCTTCATTCATTAGTCCAATGTCAGCATTCGCTGTATTTTCTTCATACTCCAGAAGGCTGGGCCTTATGTTTAGATTATCTCTACAAAAACCATTCTTTCTAGGAATGTCTTGCTACAGTCCCTTTTCAGGTAACCTAGTTTATCACAATTAAGACATCTAACCTCTTGATTTTTCTTAAAATTTTAAGAAATCACTTCTCTTATCCAAGTATCATCATAAATGTGAGATCCAATATCATCTGCATTTCTAACCCATTCATCTATTGGTGTCGATCTTGGCTTTAAAGGTCTAATTACCAGTTAGCATTCTGAATTGGCATTTTTTTAAGCCAAAGATTCCATTAATATTTGTCTAGCTTCTGTGTCAATTTCCATTTAAAAAAAATCAGTGAAGGCTCTTTTGGGGCCTTGTATAACATTAGTGGATGACTCAGTCCTCTTTCCTGGTTCTTCAACCCTGTTCCAATCATTCAAAGCGGCTATATGGCATAGAGCCAAAGTGTGATCATCAAATCTAAATTGTCTTTGCAAATCAGCATATAGAACTTCACCAAGACCTGGACTTGGGAAATTTCCATACCTCTGGCCTTGCCTCATTCTTTTATGACCCTAGCTTCCTCTCTCCACTATGTTTTCTATTGTGACTGAGGAACAGCTTCAAATATTGCTATAGATAAATCTTTCCAGTCTCATGGGGAAGAGGGAAAACTAGCCATGGCAGCAGTGGCTGCAAAGCCAGTAGTGACTGACTGCTTCATGCCCTACATTGGATGCTAGATAAAGCATTTATCTAATTATTCTATCAATAAAAAGGAATTAAAACTTGAGGTACAATATCAGATATCTGGACAGAAACTTGATTGATCAGAGAAGCAGTAAAGAAGTAACCAGTGAACTCCTTCCTTGACTCAAAAGGCCCAGAATCTCTGTAAACCCCTCTGCATTACTTCCTGTTTCTCTATATGTGTCCTGGATCCTCCAAAACCTTTATGGCTAATTTGGTCTCTCAGAAGCTAGCTCCACCCTCTGATTTGAGGTAAACTTTATTGGCTGTCTCAGGAGTGTCCGAGTACAATCAATTTATCCCACAATGCCAGTTCCCCTTCAGGCCAATCATCAAATAAAACTCACCATGAAAGTCATATAGAACATTGTCTCTTCAGCTCTAATTCACACTACTTTGCAGATTGTTTAAAACATTGCTTGTGCATCCAACTGTGAACTTCTTACTGGGCTCTTACAGCTAAACTGTGAGCTGTGTGTGCTGATTTCAGGAGGGAAAGTTCCAGAATGCCAATCCTGCTTGTGAAGAGGGAGACATGCCTTGACTTTGCTAAACTACCCTTTGCAGGATGCTCTGCTCTGTGTTTCTTGGCCACCAGTTCCTTCAGTGATGTCTGCAAAGGAAAGCATCATCCTGCACATCAGAGTTGACTCTTGTCTGGACCCTTATCTATGCTAGTGGATCCAGATAGGAAACACATTCTTTTACCTTTTTAAGAAATTTTCTTTAATTGTCTTATTGAAAGTTGAATTTTTCATATATTTTGATTACAGTTTCCTCACTCCCAACTTCTCCCACATCCCCCCCCACTTCCCCACCCACCCAAATCCACACCCTTTTTCATTTTCATTAGAATACAAACAGACATCTAAAAAACCAATAAGATAAAATAAAAGCAAACAAATCAGAATAGGACCAAACAAACAAGAAAGAAAGAAAGAATACATGAAACATACAGATGCTAAGACACACACGTTATAACACACAGAAAACATATAAAACAAAATTGGAAGCCATAATATACAAACCGAATATTTGTAAAGTAAACAAAACAAAACAGCCCAGACAAAGCATTGTTTGAGACAAACAAACCAACAAACATAAAAACCTCCAAAAATACCATTGAGTGGGAGTTTGTTTTGTGTTGGCCCTCTACTCCTGAGCATGGATGGGGTCCTGCTCTTAAGTGGGGTGTGAATACCCAGTGAGGCTCCGTTGGAGAAAATTAGTTTGTATATGCGTGGTAGAGGCAGGTATGTACACACGTGAGTGTGGGTACCTCCAGAAGCCAGAAGGGAGGACTGGTTCCCTGCAGTCAGTTGGAGTTACAGGAGGTTATTAGTAGCCCAACATGGGTGCTGGGAAACAAACCTGGGTTCTCTGAAAGAGAAGTCCATGCTCCCAACCTTAGACCCATCTCTCTGGCACTGAGCTGCTTTCTTCTCATGCAGAAATGAAACAAGCAGCTAACTCCAAACTGATACATTTATTAGAAAGTTCAAATGCGTGTGACAGGCCAGTGAGGGAAGTCCTTTGGAGAAGAACAAGTTTCTGTGAACTCTTCAGTCATTCCATGTGAGAAACTAACCACCTTTGTGGAGAGCTGGACCCAGGGCAATGAGGACCTTAACGAGGCTATCTGGCAGGAAAGATTTCTAGAGAACTTTCAGAAAGTGTCAAAAGAAGCTTCCAAGTGATTTGCTTTCTAACAGCAAACTTAGTATTCCTTAGAAATGAAAAACAAAGATTAGAGCCTTCTGGGAATTGACTTCAACTGACTGATATACAGTTGCTAACTTCAATTAGGGGAGCAAGCAGGGGGTATCAGGTGTTACCTTAGGGAGATTTGTCAAATGGGTAATTCAGAGAAGTCATTCCTTTTGAGCATGGAGTCATTAACTCCTCCTGTAACTGACTGTGAGAGCTGTGTTTGAGCTTGTCCTGAAAATTACTTCAAGAAAGGAGTGGACTAGGAGGCTGTCGTGCTGCTGCAAGGATGTTCACACATTTTAAGGAAAAGTCTGCTTCGGCTGGAAACTGGAATACTTGTTGGGGCTCCTCTGTGATCCTCAGAAGTGTCATCTGTTGGAGTCAGCTGCAGCTGGACCCCACTCAAAGGTGGACATGAATTCTTAGGTAATGCATCCCTTAACTTTTTATCCAGAAAAGCAGCCTTAAACATCCCTTCTCACATCTCCTGGGCTTGGGCATGGTGGTCTATCACACTGTCTTCCCTCTGCTCAGATCTCCGTGACCAGTTACACCTTTTCCAAAGACATCAGGATGTACTGGAGACAACTGTAGTGCCTTTTTATTTTCATTTTATTTTTGTTAAGGGCTTCATTTTTGTATCCTACATCTCCCTGTCTCTACTTCCTGCATGAGAGGGTTACAACACATCTGGCCAAACATTTTGTTGTTTGTTGTTGCTGTTGCAATCCTCAGGACTGAGCCCAGGACCTTATGCATACTGACTAAGCAGGTTTGCACACTATGCCTAGAGTGCCAACCCTGACCTCACTGTAAATATTCTCTGTAAAGATCTTGTCTCCAAATAAATCTAAAGATCTCCCCACATGTGCATTTTTCTCCTCATGGTAGGAGAAGGTGGCATTTAGTGTTTGGGGGGTGAGGGGGGACTGTAAGAACTCCCAGGCACTGTAGATGCATTGACCCATGTTGGCCTCCATATTGGGTACTTCCCTTATTGCTGCCATAAAGTCCCTGATAGAGGCCACTTGATGGAGGAAAGACTTATCTTGGTTCACAGTCTCAGGTACAGTTCATTGTGGAAGGGAAGGGGCTGTCCTTTGCGGCAAGAGTGTGTGGAAAAATCCTTCACATCTTGGTGGCAGAAAACTTGGGCCAGAACCAGAAGAAGGCATCACCCTCAAAGTCCATCCCACAGTCATAGTTCTGCCAATATAGCTCCCATCCATCTCTTAAAGGTGCTATAACATCCCAAAACAGGCCCAGTAACTGAGAACCACGTGTTCAAACACAGGAACCTGCAGGAGACATTCCACAGCCTCCACGATACACTCAACACAGCAGCAAATATTTCCTTTGTCATAAACAAGCCTTCTAGAAGCAGTCAGTTAAGACACTAATGCAAAAATGTGTCCAGTACCCTTAGGAATATCTTCATCCTGAAGGGGTAAACATTTAAATGCTTGGTGCCTGAAGAAGTATAGTTTTAATGATCAGATACTAGTTTTCATCTAAATAATTGCGTCCTCACCCTGAAAGCTGTACTGTGAGTCTTCAGAGTTAAGTAATTGAAGGCAATTCTGGTAGGATAATTTGTTAAGATCTCAAACTTTGGGGCCTGGGGAATGAATGGGTCAGTGGATCAAGTAATTACTGTGCAAACATGAGGACCTGAGTTCAGATCCTCAACACCTACATATAAAAGTGAGCCTGGTAGCTTTTATTCCTACAATCCCATTGCAGGCAGGTGGGGACAGGATGATCCCTAGAACCTACTGGCCAGCCAATAAGTGAATTTCAGATTCAGTGGGAGACCTTGTCTCAGAAAATAAGATGGAGACCAACAGATACATCATACAGCCACACACACACACACACACACACACACACACACACACACACACACAATGGGGGATGCAATACTTTAGTAACTGACAGTCTTGTTCCTTCCAGTCTGCATTCCTTTGAACATGCCACTTAGTTTCTCATACCTTCTCTGTAAAATTTCATATGACACCTGGTTCATTGAATTGGTTTCTTTTCCTGTGACTGTGCTAAAATACCCTAACAAAAGCAAATTAAGGGAGAAGAGGCTTGTTACTGCTCACAGTTTGAGGGTGGAGGTACAATCTATCATGGTAGAGAAGTCACAGTGGCAGGAGCCAGAGGCCATTGGTCATATTGCATATCCTGTCCAGATGCAGGGATGGATGCATGCTGCTTTCTCACTTTATACAGTGTGGGATTCCATGTCTAGGAAACAGTATAGCTCCCAAGGGAGATGGGTCTTTCTATCTTAACCTAGTCAATATAATCCTCCAAAGGTATGCCCAACGGAACTTCACCCATGTGATTCTATAGTCTGTCAAACTGAAAACTAGCAGTAAAGATCATAGACATAATATATGCAAAAGTGTTAGCTTGAGTCTTGGCACATAGTAGCTGCTAAATAAATGGTAGCCGTCCTATTGTGTCACATTTTGTATCCTTTAGAACAAGATTATGGATCAGGAGCTGGTGTGCATGATGGAGAGCAAATGTGTCTACTTGCATACTGTGAACACTCTGATTATGGCAGAGGCTTTAGAAACCAGGCAGTGCTGAGCTGAGAGAAATTGCTAGCAATTGTGATGGGGTCCATAGTCTCACAGTTTTTTTGTGGCTTTTTGTTTGTTTGTTTGTTTGTTTGTGGAGGTTGTTTTGGGGTTTTTTTTGTTTTTTGTTTTTTGTTTTTCTTGGTTTTGTTTTTTGAGACAGGGCTTCTCTGTGTAACAGCTCTGGCTGTCCTGGAACTTGCTCTGTAAACCAACCAAGAGATCTGCTTGCCTCTGCCTCTAGAATGCTGGGATTAAAGGTGTGTGCTACCATTGCTTGCAATGACTGGATTTCTTACATAAGGAGCTTGACAGACATACAGTGTAGAAAGGAGTGGTAATACAGTCTGAGGGGAACAAAGACAGAGGTATCCAAAAGCAAAGAAGACATGGCCATCACAGAGATGAGGATCACTATACTTCATGTTGAACGTGCAAAGAAGTGAACACCATGATCTTGATGTGGAATGTGTGGCCTGATACAGACTTGCAAAATTCTCCTCAACAAATACGGTTGGGTTTGACATCTTTCAACGCCATTTACACCATGTTTAATGATTAATTGTCCTTCCTAATAGCTATTTTCTTGGTCTTCCTTTGCTTCTCTTGGTTAATGGATGCTTACATTTCATCCTACAAATTCTCTCTCTCTCTCACTCTCTCTCTCTCTCTCACACTCTCTCTCTCTCTGCAACTTATCCTCACACAGTGTATGCCCATGTTACCTGTTGCATTCCTTATACTCCTGATTGCTTATAGTCCTATCAAGGACTTACTGCTTAATATAAATAAAACTGTTCAGCAATTTGCAGACCACCCGCAATTTTCTTCTGAATCATTTTCCAAGCTCATGTGCCATCATTTAGTACAATAAGCCCTCTAGTCATGAAGAAGGCTCCTAGTCCCTGAGTTTACATCTTTCATGTTGCCTTGAATCCCCGGAGTGATGCTTTTTTTACCTTCTGTGTGTGTTTCACTCACTTATGCACAACTAAGGTCTCCAAATTCCAATTTCACTTCAACCTGACCCTCCAAGAATGATCAATCCCACCAAGACCCCCTAAATATGGTTTCTGGCATTAAATACCTTGTTGGCAATCCTTTCAGCAACCTGCATGCATGGTAAGGCTGCAGCTTGTCTCCCAGAGCCTGACTCATCATGTGCCTGACATAGGAGAGCTCAATTCATGTTTTAATGAAGGGGTAAAGGAGTGAATGAAAGTGACTGACGAGAAATGGGGAAAATCCAAGACATCAAATAATCTATATTTGTGTTTGGAATGCATTTTATACGTTTAGAGAACATCAAACAAAAAAACTTCAAACAAAGTAGTGAAGCCAGCCTGTGCAGGTCCCAGTTGGGTGGGGTGACCTGGAAAAAGGGTGGGGATTCTAACAGGAAGGGAGGAACCTCTCACCAGCCACTACCCTTCCCTAGCCTCAGTGGCTAGTCCAGAAATCAGAATCAAAATGGCTTGGGGCTCAGAATTCAGAGCTAGATAATTAGTAAAAGATTGTAACGCCTGAAATTGTCAGTGCTGTGGAAATTCGTAGCCATAAGAATACAAAAATAATGATCTTCCATTATCTGTGAAGCTGGGAAGGGCATATTCTTCTTAATTGAAATTGGGTTCAAGAAATAGCAATAAATTGGAGGCAGAGTTGCACCCAATATCTCGCAAAGCCACTGGCATTCTGAATGCAATTACAGTGCTGACCATCCACCCTGAAAACAAATTATAGCTGCTAATGACAAGCAATGGCAATCAGAACGTTTTTAGAAAATTGCCTGGAAACAGCATTGTCAACAAGGACCACTAGAATATGGCTGTAAACAGCTTAAATAACAGCAGAGTGCAGTGACCTCTACCCCCCTGGATGTGAGGGAGCTGTTAAACATTCCCAGTCTTCTGAGAAGACAGAGGAGCAGTCTTTAACCTCATCTTCCTGGGTGACTCTAAATGTGGTAATGATTCCAGTGCCCTTGAACATTTTGCTGTTCGGTCAGTTTTATCTTGTTTACGCCTGTGTTCTGGATATGTCCCCCTTTTCCCTCCTCTTTGCCTTTTTTGTTATCTTTGGCGTTCACTCTTTTTTAGACATGTGCCTCGGTTGGAACAAATCCATGAATACAAACAACTTGAAATGTTTCCAAACAGCCCCGACCATTGTGATATGCTGGCATCTCCCAGAGTTCACGGAGCTCCCAGAGATGGGAGCAGGAGAGTTTCTTGTTAGCAGTAATAGAAGTTGACATTTTCATATCTCCATTTTAACGTCCAAGAGACTGGTTTAGCTTTCAGACTGTGATAAAGCAAGTGGGTGGATGGGTGGGTGGGAATGTAGAAGGGAAAGCAATGTGAGTGTGTGGGGGGGGCGGAGTGTCTGGCAAAGGAGACCAGAGGATACCCTGCAAGCTTCAAGACTGGAAAGCATTCTGAGAGTGCTTTTCAGTGATGTGGTGAAAAATAAAAGGAAATTTGAGGAGAAGGTGGCTTCTCCCAACTAATAAATTGTCACTTTTTCCAGAAAACCCTTTCATTACAGACTCTGGAGAAGCAAGCTTGCAGTTACTTGGAATTAGTTTGGTTTGTTTCTCTTAGGAAATACAAGTACCCAGGATGCTTTGAGGAAACCATTTTAAGTGGAACTCCTTTCTAGAACGTGTATTCCAGATGCTTCTCTGGGTGGAAGCATGGCAAGCAGCGTCCTTGCTATTGAAGACCCCGGTGTCATCATTAGAGACATTGCCACATAATGTCCTATAATATAGTCAGGCCAGGCATCCAGCATGAGATCACTTTTGAAATGTTTAGTCCATTTGGAAATATTTTTCTCTACTTCTGCCCTTTAAATTTTTAGGTGGCAAATGTCACTTCGGCAACCTCATCCACTTGTCAATTTCCAGCTTCTCATCCACTGTGGCTTAGAAATCATAGCTTGTCCTTGTTCAGTAACTGAGTTTCAGTGAGAGACTAGGGCACATACATGAGCACTGACATTCATTTTGCCTACTAGAACCTTCTTCTCCCCGGTCTTGACCACTTTCCAGAGTGTTGAGACAACTAGCAAAAGGGTACCACCGAACTTACCCAAAGGTGAACTGAGAGCATAGAACGTAGGTGTGCGAGAGGGCTCACTGGGGAAAAGCACTTGCCCACACGATGATATGAGAGCTTGATCCCTACAGCCCGTGGAAGGAGAAAACAGATTTCTCCAAGTTGTCCTCTGACCTCCACATGCACACACACACTAATAATAATGAAATAAATGTCTTTAAATATTAGGTATCTGAGAGAGACTCATGAGATTTTATATATATACATACATATATATGTATATATATTTTATTTATCTTGGTTCTTAGGCTTAAATTTAATAGCTTCGAATGTAATGGTTCAGGGAGTTAAAATTGTATTTAATTTTAAGCTTATTCTTATTAAAATAAATATAATTCTTTTCTAGAGAAAAGGTACACACCACAGATCCAAGCTCTCCCCCACTGCTGCCATGCTCTTTAGTTTCCTGTGAGTGCACTTCTTTACAAGTGTTCATTGAGCATCTAAGATACACTCCCATAATTATTTCCTGTGTTATTCTCATGTCTTTGTGGCTGTCCTTTTGATGTCTATAGAGTATTCCAGTGAGTCATGAATCACTGAGTCATATTCTCTTTATCAGACCTTAAGCCAATCTTCACATTCTCGTTTGTAAGAATGACCATGTCATGAGTAGACTCCTTGGCTCAGCCTGTTTGCTTCTGTACCACTGTTCCCTGAGAATCACAGAAACAGACCTGGGTGAAGGAAACTGACATGACTGAACCAGCTATTTACAGGGGAGGTGTTGGGGTGGTTAGTGACAGAAGAGGATAGTTTAAAAATCTAGGGCTTGGGGATGTCTTGGTAGGTAAAATATGTGTTCCACGTGTGAGAACATTCAGCACCTCAGCACCTATGTAAAAAAGCCAGGAATTTCACTGCATGTCTGTACTCCCAGAACTTGGAGTGTGACGATGATAAGAGGATTCCTGGGGTTTGCTGGCCAGCCAGTCTAGTCAAAGAAGCAAGCTTCAAGTTCAGTATGAAAGACCTTGTCTCAAAAAACCAAATGGAGAGTGACCAAGGAAGACAACCAAGGTAGACTTCTGCACTCCACACAGATGTGCATACATGTGTACTTACACACACACACACACACACACACACACATCTACACACAAATCGAAGCCAGATATGGGTGGCATATGTCTGCCATTCCAGTACAAGGGAAGTAGCAGTAGGAGGATTGGGAATTCAAGGTTATCCTCAGCTACATAGTGAGTTCAAGGCCAGGCTGTGCTACAGGAGACTGTCTTAAAAAACAAACAAACAAGCAAAAGAACTGTTATCCCAAATCCTTAGTGGGGGAACTGTGGACCACTGGACTAGGCATAGGAAATGTTTTGTCTAGAGAACCATTGCCTTCCTTTACCCCTCTGGGAAGAAAGAAGCTACGATAAAAATAGTAAAATGATTTCATTCACCAGGCTTAGTTAAGTCTTCTGTAGCAGTGTAAGAACCAAGAGGTTCTTAGCCTTGGAATGGGAAGAAGGGAGGTGGATAGGATGAGGATTCTCTAAATTAGAAGCAAGAGGAGGCCAGGAAACCCTTTCCTTGAAGGCTGCACTCTTGGGAGAGAGATGTCTATACTTGGGCTCAGGCCATTGTATCACCATATAACCCTTTAATTCCCACGACTCAGGGCAAGGCCACTACTTTCAAGAGCTTGCAAGGTAATATGGTGCATGGAACACTGACTGGCCCTGGGAAACGGGGAGTGGAGATTAAAGCAGCCTTGGGGAGCAAGAAGGCAGGATGCCTGCCCTGATCATGGGAGTTGAGGTGAAAGATGGATGGCCAAGAAACACGAGGCTCCCAAGATCCTGAGAGGAATACTGAAGTTGCCATATGTTTTACAGCTGTGGTTCAAGCTTAGACTGATAGTAAATGAAGTGAGAACTCTGCAGGTTGGTGCGCATGGCCTTTAGACAGCCAGCCAGGAGTTATGGTAAAATTATTAGGTTAAAACCTAAGTATTCTCAAACCAAAAATTAAACTATTATACTGAAGGCAAAATTTTAGTAGCTTTTCCACAAATGTCAGAATGTGTAAGCAAAATCAATATGATGGCTTTTTATTTTACCCAGGCTTGAATCTTGTTGTTTGTTTGTTTGTTTGTTTGTTTATCCAGGGCCCAGCTATATAACCCAGGCTGGACTCAAACTCAAGGATCCTTTTGCTTTGGCCTCCTGAGTGTCAAGGATTACACTCACCTACCACTATACCAAACCTTGAATTAGATATTTACACGGCAAGACAGAGAAGAATTGTACATGGCTAGTGTGCACATTTTGTCTAATTTATATATTTGTTTTTATAAAAGGCATGCTATTCCTGCTTCTGTGTATCTCTGGTGACCCATGAAAAAGTTCCTGGACTCTAGGAAGTCTGGTAAGAGAAGTGATTTCTGTTCTCAAAATATTGATCCATCAAAGTGATGGCTTGGTGTTTGGAGCAGTTATTGTTAAGTCAATACAGCACATTCTCTCTGGAGGGACAATAAAATGTACATGTATTAGTCAGATTTCTCTAGAGTCACAGAACTTATGGAATGAATACATGTATGTGAGAATTTATTGGAATGATTTACAGGCTGCAGTCCAACAATGACCAGCTGTGAATGGAAAATCCAAAAGTCTAGTACTTGCTCAGCTGGTCTTCTGTATTTGCTGGATTCCTGAAGAAGTAGACTCCAATGCCAGTAAAGAACTAAATGAGCTGGCAAGGAGAGGGAAAGCAATGGAAGAATGCCTCTTCCTTCTTCACTGTCCTTACATAGGCTTCCATCAGAAGGTGTGGCCCAGATTAAAGGTGTGTCTTCCAATCTCAAGACTGGGTCAAAGGCATGCTGTCTCCTTCTTCTTCTTCTTCTTCTTCTTCTTCTTCTTCTTCTTCTTCTTCTTCTTCTTCTTCTTCTTCTTCCTCCTCTTCTTCTCCTCCTCCTCCTCCTCCTCCTTTAACTTTCTTTTTATTTATTCTTTGTTTCTTTTACATCTCACTCCCATTCATTTCCTGTCTCTTTGACCCTTGCAACCTCCCTCCCCCCAAAATAAAATAAAATTTAAGAGAGGAAAAGAAAGAAAGAAAAAAGGGAAAATCTCATTATAGAAGCTGTAGTGTGGCATACTGAGTCATGCAGTAAACCCTTTTATCCATACATCTTTATGTGCAAGTGTTCATTTCAAAGAGTCATTGGTCTGGTTTGAGACCTCAGGTCTTTGCTACTCTATAGATGCTGGGCCCTCACTGGAACTCCTCATGGCCTATTGTTGCTCTGTGTCATGGAGATCCTGCAGCTTTGGTGCCACAGGACCCGCCCCTACACATGCTGCAGCAGAACATAGATGGGGTGGATGTGGGGTGCGCTAACTCATAACCCTGGTTCTGGACCTGGGTAGTCACGGGGTTGGTCAGCCTGACAGCTCTTCCCTGTCCTTACCATCAGGGTGAGCTCTCCACCATTGCCTTTGCTAGTTCACCCCTTGCAGTGATGAACAAGGGGCCAGACGAGTTCTGCTTTCATGTCCTCAGGCTCTGCTTTCCCACACCTACACCTTCATGCCAGCTCTACTCTGTTGCCCAGTGAGGTGCAGGGGCCACTCTCTCAAGTGCTGCAGCAGGTGAGGGACAAGGACATCTCTCCCACTCATACGACCTCAGGGCCAGCTCTGCCACCTACTGCAGGTAGTGGGGGGAAATCTCTCCTCTGTCCACACCACCAGGTGGCAGATGAGGGGTGGGGCCACATCTCCCATGCTCATGTTCTCAGGGAGCTTCACCCAGTCAATGTCAACAGGGTCAGCTTCACTGTGCTGGCCGGGTGAGACGCAGGGTCCACTTTCCTGAGTGCTGCAGCTGGTAAGGAGGGGGGTCAGCATCTTACCCTGCCCTCTCCACCACATGGCCATGTTGTCTTCTTGCATCAAGATCCAGATAACAAGTGTGCCCTCCATTTCTGGATTATAGTTCATTCCAAATACAGTCAAGTTCACCACCAGGAATAGCCATCACAGTACATGTATACACACACACACACATACACACACACACACACACACACACACACACACACACTCACACAGCCTTAGACAGAGACTGAAAATCAGTTTCAAAATGACAGAAATTAATCCCTATGATAAGAGGTTCTTGGGCAAGAGGATGTGTCCTGTAGCTCTGTCCTCACCCCACTCAGTGTGGGGCTCTGTGGTGTGTTGAAAACTATATGGATTATCATGTTATGTGGCATGTACCTAGGGGAATGGGTATCATGGTCCCAATGTCTGAGAAGGTGAATGCCAAAGGGAACAACTCTATCTGTGTATGAATTTAGGAATGAGAGGGGATGGTTACCTGTTTTGGGTTGGTTGTTTTTTTGTTTTGTTTTGTTTTTTAACGTTGCTATGATAAACACTCAAACTAAAGCATTTCAGGGAGGAGCAGGTTTAGTTCAGTTTACAGGTTTTACAGTCCATGTCTTAGTTAGGGTTTCTATTGCTTCTATAAAACATCATGACCAAAAAGCAAGTTAGAGAGGAAAGGATTTTTTTCAGCTTATACTTCAGCATTGCTGTTCATCATTGAAGAAAGGCAGGGCAGGAACTCAAGTATAGCAGGAATCTAGAGACAGAAGGTGGTGTAGAAACCATAGAGGAGTACTGCTTACTGGCTTGCTCCTCGTGGTCTGTTCAGCCTGCTTTCTTACAGAACCCAGGACCACCAGCCCAGAGATGGCATCACCCACCATGGGCTGGACCCTTCCCCCACCATTCACTGGTGGAGAAGATGCCTTACAGTTGGATCTCATGGGGGCATTTTCTCGAATGAGGCTCCTTCCTATCTGATGACCCTAGCTTGTATCAAGTTGACACAAAGCCAGCCAAGATAGCAGTCCGTCATTGATAAAAATCAGGACAAGAACCTGAAGTCAGGATGACTTGCTACTTCTCAAAGCATTTCCTCCAACCAGAAAACTTATAACCAAGGTGGTACAACAAGAACCACGGAGATGCTGCTTGCTCCTTGGCTTACTCACCAGCTTATGAGTGGTCAGCCTTTTTAAATAGCATAGGAGCACCTAGGATGGTGCTGGCCACAGTGGGCGAGGCCCTCCTGCATCGGTAAATAATCAAAACAATCGCCCTAAGATGTGTGTGCAGGACAGTCTATTGTAAGCAATTCATTGGAACTCTAGCCTGTATGAAGTTAGCGATTGTATTAGTTATTTTCTATTGTGATAAAACACCAGGACCAGAAGCAATTTGTAGAAGGAAGGGTTTATTTGGGCTTGTGATTCCAGAGGAATGAGGGCTCACCACAGTTGAGAGGCACAGATAGCAGCAGGTAGATGTGGCAGCAAGGGCAGGAAGCTGAGGGCCCATATCTTAAAATGCAAGCACAAGATTGGGAGAGATTGAGAGAGGGAGAGAGGGACTGGGGGGACACACTGGAGATGGTGTGAGGCTTTGAAACCTCCAAGCCTACTCCCAGTGACCCATGTCCTCTAACAAGGTCACACCTCCTAAGCCTCTCCAAGGAAAGCTATCAATTGGGAACAGGTGTTCAAATGCCTGACTATGAGGGACACAACAATTAAGGCTGACTAGATAATCATCTGAACAAAACTGAGGCTTTGTTAGACAAACCAGGGCTAGCTGGGAAGGCATTTCCAGGGTGAGATATCTGTGTTAGCTACCACATTCCGAGTGTCTGCTGTGTAGGAGACCCTGTTCTGAATACTTCCATAGTACTTTAAAATTCACAATTCAACTCATTTGGGTTCCCTCAGTTAACAAATTACAAATCTCAGTTCTCTCTGAAACCAAAGCTGACATTTTCTCTATTACATTAGTTTTCTATGTGTGTGCGTTGGGGGGGGGGGTCACTGGTCCCTTACAGAGTTCAAAATAAGTTACAAAAATGAGTTTTCCATAAAAATGTAAATGTGCACATGGGGGGGAGTTTGCATACTCATTCAAGGGTATTTTCAGGTTTCCCTGAACTTCTACTTAAGCACCTATACCACCCCACCTACCACATGCCAAGGATATACTGTCTGTGTGTAATCTATTGTCTGTGTGTTCCCGTGGGTAAATAGGGGGTTGGTTGGTTGGTTGGTTGGATGGTTGGTTGGTTGGTTGGTTGGTTGGGTGGTTAGTTGGTTAGTTGGTTGGTTGGGTAGGTGGTTGGGTGGGTGGGTGGGTGGTTGGTTGGTTGGTTGGTTGTGTGGGTGGGTGGGTGGTTAGTTGGTTGGTTGGTTGGGTGGGTGGGTGGGTGGTTGGTTGGTTGGGTGGGTGGGTGGTTGGTTGGTTGGGTGGGTGGGTGGGTGGGTGGGTGGGTGGTTGAGACAGGGTCTCTCCGTGTAGCCCTGGCTGTCCTGGAGCTTGCTGTGTATGGCTGACCTGAAACTCTCGGAGATCCTCCTGCTCTGCCCCGAGTGCTGGATTTAAGGTGTGGACCACCATGCCCTACCCCTTCTGTTGTCTTTGTTTGTTTCACTGAATCATAAAGACCGTCTAACAAACTCACGTCTTGAAAAAAACTTATTTTTTTCTCTGACTTAAAAGAATCTCATTTTCACTCCTTGTGTCAAATAGAAGAGTTTAAAAAGAAAGCTTAAACTTTCTTTTGCATGTATGTTCTATGTTGTTGTGGGGGTGGGGGAGCGGGCACTTGCACGTGTGCATGTATGAGAGCCAGAAGACAACCTGCAGGGATCAGTCCTCTTCTTCCTTCAAGAGGGTCCCTGGGATAGAACTCAGGCTGTCAGGTTTAGCAGCCATCCCAGAGGATTTTTGTGTTTGTTTGTTTAAGTAGGTGTTTTGATCAAGGTTCTCTAAAAGAAGAATGAAGGGGATGAAAGGTGTGTGTGTGTGTGTGTGTGTGTGTGTGTGTGTGTGTGTGTGTGTTCACACCTGCGATGCTGAGACCCTAGTACTCACTCGGCCGGAGTAGTCCGAGAATAGTGTGTTCTCACTGAAGGCTGACAATCAGTCGTTAACTTGGTCCACAAAGCGGGGACCTTGGTAATCCCAACCTAGCTTGGGAAGCCTGCAAGTTCCCTGGAGATCTATGCACTCGTTCCTGATCCACGCAGAAAGCTTGGAAACAATGGTTCTACTGCCAATGTAGAAATAAGAGCAGCAACAGGGTGAATCAACTCAGCGATCAGGGGGACGGCCAGGCGAGTCTGCGAGTCAGCTTAGATCTGGATGATCTCCCTTGTGGCACACCCCTTTTCATCTGGGCTGCTACCAGAAGGTGCTACCCGCAGCTGGGGCGGGTCTCCCCATATCAATCAAAGCAAAGGGGAAAAATTCTTCAGGTGAGACTCCCTGCTCAGATGGTACTAATTTGAGGCAAGTTGAGCTCAAAACCAAGCACAATGGTGGCAGCATGCTAATTCTCGAAACATCGGCTGCCATGGCTCTGCTTCTAGGAAAATCTTAAGATTGAAGTGTAGCAGTGCCTCAGTCAGCTTTTTGAGCATGCGAGCATGCTGTGGGCTCTGCTGCTAGGAATATCTTAAAAGGGTCCAGAACCTCATTTCTTTGCACGTGAACATGCAGGTCAGGGTGGGGACCCACACTGTGCATTCACACGCTGTGTGGAACTCTGAAAACAACCTTTGAGTGTCTGTTTACGAGGCCTCTTTGCTGCTTTGTAATCCGGGCTAGCTGACCTGCGGGTTTCTGGTAATTCTCCTGTCTCAGTTCCCCCATTTTCCGTAGGCTTTCTAGAACTGCAAATCTTGTTTTTAATGTATGCTCTGCAGACTCAAACTCAGGTCATCAGATTTGCACAGTGCGGAAGCACCCCCACAGCCGGGGTTTTAGACTTACACAGACAGGCCCACTGTCTGATGCACTGCACTGTCTTTCTCTGCCTTCTGTGAAGACAGCAGGACTTTCATCTCCCGGACTCCTCTCTTTTGGAAGATCCTCTGCCCTCACGCCCAGCCTTTCTTTAGATCCTCAACTCAAACTGTGTCTAAAATCTGCATGAGGCTCTATTAAGGAGCGCTTGGTTTAAAATGCTATTTTTCTTACTTGAGACCAAAATAGCATTAAGTATTATGCTACAGTTTAAGCTGAATTTAGAAATAACATATAGTTTTCTTCTAAATGCCAAAGGCTCTAAAGGGTGTTTTTTTTTTTTTTTTAAAGTTTCTATTTGGAGGTTTATAAGTCACAAACCTGAAAATCATGTGCAAACAACTGTTGCAAAGTATCCTTCTTGCTAAACAAATTTGGACATTGGAGAATGTTAGGGAAATTACAGCATACACAAAGAAGAAAGCAAAATCCATTGTAATTTTATTGTTATGAAATAATACTAGTTAATGTCTAGAGGACAGAATGCCTATCTGATCTCTGTGTGTGTGTGTGTGTGTGTGTGTGTATTGTGTGTGTGTGGTGTATGTGTATATGTGTGTGGTATGGGGATGTGTGTGTGTGTGTGTGTGTGTGTGCTTATGTTGTGTGTGTGTGTGGTGTCAAGTGTATGAGGTGTATGTGTATGGTGCATGTGTGATGCATTTGTGGTATGTGTGTGTCAGGTGTGTAGGATGTATGTGTGGCATGTATGGGTGGGGAATGTGGTATGTTGTGTGGTATGCTGTGTGTGTGGTGTGGAGATATCTGCTTGTTTAACCTGACAAGTTTCTAGATTCATTTCCCAAACAACCTTTGGCAAGGATTGTATTTATTGGCTTTTTCTTTAGGATGTAAACAAAAACCATAATGCCAAGACTATTAAATAATACTCATACTATTTTATAGTATTGCATTTGATACTTTTAGATGCAGATAGACTAGATTGTTATATCTGCACATTGAAACTTTTATGCAATGAAAACAACATAAAAAATGACAATTCCTTTATACTGTTTTGATAATGTTTTTCCCCACTTTGAATCATATGACCCCATATGATTGGAAGGAGCTTGGAAGAAAAAAGAAAATACATTTTATGAGAGTCAGGTCACACGGAAAACAAACAAAGAATTCTACAATAATCTGTTGAGTTTCACACTGTTATGCTTACAACCCCACCGCAAACCTCTGGTGGGGGCGTGAAGTAAAATGCGGCATCTCCAGATGGAGTTTGCAGAGTCAAAAGACTCCTCCCAGCTCAAGCATGGTGGTGCCTTGTAACAAAAGCTGAAGAGAGGGAGCGGCTTACCACCATCAGGGAAAAGGCTACAGAGAGAAAAGCATGACTTCCTTTGTCTCCCAGAAAGTGTAGCTGTGCAACGGAGATTAAGCTTTTTTGCAAATGACCATTTTCTTAGAGGTCAAAAAAGAAAACAATTGTATGTTGTATAGTCACATGTTTTATAATGTATAATGTGTTGATTAATGCTCTGGTAGTCATGTCTATTAACAGATGCATGGCTTTGGAGGAGTTAATAAACATTTGTGTTAATGAAATGTTCGCATGCACACACTCACTTGAAGCCTGCCTCAAGGGAGAAGTGTGCAGCCCCGTCCTCGGGAACATTGTCTGAGTATCTTCTCTCAAAATCACTTCTTCACTGGACTCCTACCAGGAATTTTATCAAGTGGTAAAGAGTCATATTCTCCCTGGAAAACATCCTCATTTCAATTGCTTGCTGTGCATACATGTCTTTGTGACAGCTGAGCTAATTACAGAGTGAAGGCTGGAGAAGGAAGAGGAACCCCTGTCCCCATGCTCGATGACACTCTATTTCTCCTCTCATTCATCATGTAGAAGTATTGTTCTGAGGACTGGGATGGAAGCAGAGATCATTAAGACATGGCCTAGGGCTGGAAATAAAGCTCGCTGGTAGAGTGCTTGCCTAGCACATACAGGGGCAAGGCTCTGGGTTTAATCCCAAGACTGAAGCAAAGCAAAACAAAACCATGGCCCAGATGATAATTAATAATTCAAAGGAAAGTAAGACAGTGCTGCATGTGAGAGGCAAGTACTCCACGAGCAGAGAGGGGTTGCTAGTAAACCTAACTGGAGGTGTCAAGCAGACTTGGTGCTTTACAGAGATGTCCTCAGTAAGATGATACTGCGTGGCTCTGGATGAGAAACCAGATTTCACTGGGGAAGTGTGGCAAGTAGTGTACATATGTATATATGCATATGTATATATGTATATATATGTATGTATGCATATGTATATGTATATATGTATATATATATGCATATATATTAATTGCCAGGGTCTTGTGAGTTCAAAGTGATAGACAAGAGAACAGATGGGACTAGAAAGGTGACCAATAACATCCTAGGATAGCATGCTAAAAGTATTCATAGTAGGGCTATAAAAGAGTTAGCTTCACCCTCTATTCGATCCATGAAGAAATTGAGGCATGGAGAAGTCCAAAATTGCTATGTATTCCTGGCCTCCAATGCATTACTCTGCTAACTTTTAATATGCAAACACAGAAACAAAACTGTGGGGCTGAGTGATAGCTCATGTGGTAAACCGCATGCCTCATAACTGGCCAGACTTGAGTTTAGATACCCAAAATGCACAGAAAAGTCTGGGCACAGTACCTTGTGCCCATAATGAGCATGCTAGCAAGACAGAGACAGGAGGATTTCCTGGAAGCTTCCAGGCCAGCCAGAGGGGCCTATGTGGTAGAGTTCCAGGCCAAGGAAAGACCCTGTCTCAAACAAGGTTAAAGGTATCTGAAAGCTAGCATTCAAGATTGTATATATGTGTGCATACACACAGTTTATTTTTAAAATGAAGCCTGCAATGTTTCTTTTTTCTTTTTATCACATTTAGTGTGTGTGTATGCATGTGTGCAGGTGCCATAGTGCGCATGCGGTCAGAGGTCAACTTGCAGGAGTCAGTTTGATCCTTCCTCTCTGGGTCTGCAACAACAAACTCATGTTCAGGCTTGGCCACAGATGCCTTTAGCTGCCCAGCCATCTCTGGCTTTGCAATACTCTTCTCTGTGATCATGTGGGTTAAGAAGAGCTAAACTAAAGCACCTGTAAGATTTGTGGTACTGTCATGGTTTCTTTAAATCAACACATTTGAAAACTTGCTGTGACGCTCTCACTGGCAGCTGCAACTGCATTATAATGGGCTCTGAAGCCTGTGTGCCTCAAGTGTCTGCAGTTGGCCCTGGACCATAGCAGATGCTCCAGCAATGCAAAAGAAATCAAGCCAGTTCCATGGTCCTGTTATGGTGAAGAAGTCTATTAAAGCAGAATGATAAAATCTTGGTGAGTTAGGAGCAAGATTCAAGTTCAAATCTTGATTCTAGGCTATTGCATTTTATTTTGGTTTTGGGAGTTGAACCCAAGGTAAGTACACATACTGCCATTGAGCCACCCCACCCGCTCTATATATGTGGTTAATCCTGGCTAAAGCTTAATTTAACCTTGAAAATTTGAGAAGTTTCTACTTTATCATCTAAACATAGGAGTATTAATACTGCTTGGCAGGATTTCAGGGACAGATTAGAGATAAACTACAGATTAAAAATCCCTGCCTCATCATAGGAACTCAAGAGGGCTACTGGTATGACTTTCTATGTTAATATTTAAACTGTTAATTTTTATTCACTCATTGAGAATTTCTACACCCCTGGTGCTTTCCAGATTTGTAATTATGTTGTTGGATAGGCTTTCTAGTATGTGAAAGTATTGAATATGTCATATAGCATATAACTTTCTCAAGCTTTAAACAGTAAAACCATAGAACAGTGCTGTAAATATGGACAATGTCAGCTCAGCTGACTTCTATCCATGGAAATAATATTTAATAGCAGATATCAGAATGGGATTAAGGTGTTCTATTATACAGTAGTACAACTGGGTTTAAACAAGTCTGTAGTTAATTCTTCCTCCCATTTTCCAATAGAATGAACAATTTTATTAGAAAATAATCAGAAAGTGGATCTTTTTTTTTTTCCCCTAAGCATTTTCTCCATCGCTGCTGCCCAGCACCCTGTAATCTCAATGACTCTTCTGGAGTTCTTAGCAGATGGTACTGAATTTTAAATGTAGTAGATATCACATTCTTCATCTTTAGGGAAACTGATTTGATAAGAACAATAGATTTTGAGTTGCAACATAAGGCAGTGTGGGGAGTTATAGAAAAAAAAATCCAAAACCAAAACAGATAACTTGTCAAAGTAAACAGTAAAGTAAACTTTAGAGAAGTTATTGCTTCCTCTCCAGACAGGGCCAGCCATCACCCTATCATTCTTTAAGTCTGTTATACACTCACTGGAGTACACTGCTATGCATCTTGTAAAATGGATGCTTGTGAGCTTTTGCAGTGTTCTGTATTCCTTCCCTGTCTCCATTCCCCAGAGATCTTCTCATTAGAGGCTTGAGATGCGTGAGTTAATGGGGTTCATGATCCCCATTCTGGTTTTCTTCTACACGGGTCTCCTAAGACTATTAATTTACACATTCTATTTCAATAGAGACTTGAACAGAAAAAAATGTCAAGTTGCTACCCACATGATTTTGTCACTTATTAGAGACATCTTGGTAGTCAAGTCCCCCTTCACCTAAAAGGCTGGAGCCTGACGAGTTCTAACTTCTTGGGAGGATCCCCATGGAAATTCAAAGCTTGGGAATTTCTTCTCACAAATCTCAACCTGATGGTAAAGCTACCTTTAAACTTCAGTGGAGACAAGTTTCATCTTGTCTGGTTATAGATATTAGTTAACAATCCAATTTGTCTGGCTTTGTATCAGGCAAACAGTGTCCCAGGATGATTTTAGAAAGAAAAAAAAATAGAGAAAGAGATTGGATCTTACTGGGGGGTGGGGGGGGGGGCAAAGGTCTAAAGTCCTTTCCAAAATAAGCTTGAAGCTTGCAGTACTGTGCCCAGTGTCAGAGGAGGAAATCCAGGATGGAAAGATTGTGAATTCAATCAAGCTCATTCCTTGGTCTACTGCCCCAGCAGGAGTGGCAATCTGAGACCAAATAGTGGCCCTGGACAATCGATGTCAGACCCTGGATTAGTGGCTTGGAGAATGACTGTTGATCAAGGCATTCTCCCTGACCCCACAGGAGACGTGGATATGTCCTTACTCAGGCATACCTCTCCTTTATGCTTGCTATGGTGTCCACACGCCAGCGGCCGGCCTCTGGCCTTGTTCAACTATGTAGCAAGAGTAATCCCTGTCTCTCCCTGGGGTGCCCTCTTTGCCACTCAAATCAAAAGATGAAAGAATCTGCACTCAGGCAGGGGCCAAGAAGAACTTGTTGACATTAACAAAGTCCTCCTTGAGCTTTTCTTGACTGGGTGGGCACAATTCTCTTCGAGTTTCAGAAGACGGAGTGTGACTCTAGAACCTCTCCCTCTTCAGGAAGCTCCTTTTGGGGTTGTCTGCTGGAGGCAAGGGTGGGACATGGGCCCAGACACTCTAAATTTCAAGTCGTCCATGAGATTTTTGGAGTGCTATTACTTTGTTCAAATGAATCTCTTGTGAGTGGTCTTGGGGAGAGTGTGGTCTGATGTGTACAAAAAAAGTGTCCATGAAGGATGCCTGCAAGGAGAGTGTTCTTTTGCCCCCAACTTCTCCATATTTTCCCGTTCTTTGTGGTTTCAATGAAGTGTCAGACACCAGCTTAGGTGTTTCATCATTTGCTCTCCTGCTGCCTGGGCTGTTTGGGGAGGATATGGAATGTTCAGGAGGCAGGGCCTAGCTGGAGGAAGTGGGTCTCTAGGCTTTATAGCCAGGCCTGCTTGCTATCCCGTATCTGCTTCCTGACTGCCAACTCAGTATGACCAGCTGGGGCGTCCCCCCACCACTGTCCATTCCTTCCCTCTCTCACAGTCCAACCCTGAGTCCCTCCAGCCTGTCATAGTGCCTTCCTGTGGTGATCTATAGCACCCTAGGACTATATATGTGGGTCGTTTTGTTCCCGATTTTCCTTTCCTTAGAGCACACTCGTGATTCACTGTTTTGTACCAAGCCTAAATCTTTTATTTAGACTAAAAGGGGAATTGTAGTGGGATATTCACTTTGCTTCTGTGGCACTGACCACGCCCGTTGGGAGTGGAGCCAGGGGCGGATGTGACCTGTGGAACTAGGTCTAAGGAGCTGCCGGAAATGCTCTCTTGCTGGTGGGATGCGGAGAGAAGAGCATCCCCTGGAACTTGCTGGTGTTCATCTGTCTTCGTTGTGAGTTATTTCTCCCTGAATAAACATCTATTCGGCCTATTTGTTTACCCTGATCCTTATTAAACCACAATACACCTGTGAACCAAAACTACATCTGTCTTCCCTGAAGTTGCTTATTCAGCCATTTGGTCAGAGCAAAAGTAACTGATACAAAACCTCCGTTGAGTTAAGGCAGTCTCTCACAAAGCTACACGTGTAGCTTCTTCCCAAGTCGCCCCACTTTTCTCCATGTTCGTTTTCTTCTGTCTCTCTTCTAAGCATGCTCACTGGCCCTTTGGCTAAGGGTCCCCTCCCCACCATGGCAATGCCTGCCCTCCAAGTGTCTGACCTCCTTGCTGGTCTAACTCGAATGATGTGGTCTTTTTTGTCCTTCTCATCCTCTGGGCAGCTGCTGAGGTCCGCGGCTTGCGTGGCCTGGGGTTTTTCTTTTAAACTCTACTAAAATTGTCCTTGAGCTTCTGATTTGGGCCATGCTTAAGTTCATTTATTAAGAAGACTGAGATCCCCAGGCGGGGACCCTGATTTTCTGCTACCTGCTATACAGTGTGCATCTAGCTGAATCACCTCTTTCTGTGAGCCATCTCCATGTTTGTCAAGAAAGCTGTGCAGCCTTCCACCTCTCTTCCTGTGGGCAACCATTCAAGTTACATGCATCTCAATTTTGTTGTTTGCTTTTTTGTTCTTTAAATCTCAGTTAAGGAGAATCGAGAGGAAAATGGTCATGATACACTTCATGACAGACTTGGTCACCTTCGTGACCTCGTGGTTCCTCCATCTTTGTAATTCAGAGCCAGCCTCACGCCTCTTCCCTGTCCCTCCACAGTGGCCAGCATGCTTCTCTGCCTGTAATCTTTAAACATGTGCTCTGCTCTGCCTGGAATGCTATTTATGCATGTGTCTGCATCTCTCCCCATGGCCTCCTTCACAATTTCCCTAGATTCTAAAGAGAAACTGTCACTGGTTCCCGGCACCCTCCCCCAAAGCCCTGGGGAGAGTTGAAAAGAGCACACCTGGCCGAGGACAGTCAAGAATGGCAGGAAATGGCCCTCACTCTGTTTCTTGGTCATCATTTATTATTTCACAAAGGCTCTGTCACTGTCCCCAGGATCTGGAAGTCCCCTGGATCCTCTTTCCATCTGCTTTTGAGCTGTTAGGGTCTGATTAGTGTTCCTTGGTTCTATGTATGCATAGGCAAAGTGTTCCAGGGCTCATGCTCTTGCGGGTGCAGATGACATCAGAATTAGAATCAAGTAGAAATCCCTAATAACCCTTGTCTCCCCTCAACCCTGTGCACTCCCAGTGCATCCTCAAAGCTGCTGCTGGGCCGGAGCCCACACTTTGTGGCTGCTGAGCAGAGAGCTTGCAATGTGTCCCCACTCCTCCATGCTCATGGGAAATAACCCCCTAACCTGACCCATTCTGCGCCCAACACAGCAATCCATGGAAACAAATGCTGAGACTGTCTGGACATGCCACCTTTACAGGAAGTTTCTATTCTCTGATCTTGCAGTTGACCTTATAATTCATCTTTGTTCTCTTTCCAGGGTTTCTTAATGCACAGCTCACTGTCCCGTTCTGTCTGCTAAGTTCACTCCCAACTTATTAGAACTATTTCTTACTTTCCTCCTCACTCTGTGGGAGAGTAAGAGTTGCACATGCAGGTTACACACACACACACACACACACACACACACTTCAGTTTCTCACTAAGCAAAAAAGACCATCTACAAGGAGGACTGCAGACTGTCCCTAATTAATTTATCTAGGAACCTGCAAGCAGGGGCCAGGGGCTGCAGAAGTTCTTGACTAAATAGTGGCTTCTTCCTTAACCCTGGTCAAAGTGCACAGTTCTTCTAAATCAATGTTTCTTGTGGAAAGACAAAGGAAGGAAGGAGGGAAGGAAGGAAGGAAGGAAGGAAGGAAGGAAGGAAGGAAGGAAGGAAGGAAGGAAGGGAAGAAAGTGTCCTAAGTCCTGCTCTGAGAATCTGTATTTACTGAAAAATGTGGCTGTTTTGCTTATCAAATGTCATTTAGCCTTGTGACTTGCAGCCAACTTTAACCAAGAGTTGACAATGCTACAAAACTTTTAAACATGCATGTTTAGCAATTTAATAAATGAAAATGTCAACCCATCATTAAGGTTCGAGTATGCAATAATCAGTGGCTGACACAGATTCTTCTTGGTCATTTGTTCCTCCTAGAAGAAGTGCAATGTCATTGTGTCTTGATAACAACAGAAACATGCCTTTGCCAGGTCCATGCCTCCTGTGGGAGTGAAGGAACCATGTTTTGAAAGGCAGTGGGCATCACTGATTATGGAGTTTTATTAGCAGCAGATGTGCAGCTGTGGTTTTCCGTGCCAGGTACACTGTTATTGAAACAAGTCAGACGACAGAGAATCCAAATATCTTTGTTTTTAGGAAAGAGAAACACGAAAAACTGAATTCATAATCTTTCTCTGTAAGAGATTGTGAATCAAAATAAACTCCAAAATATTTATACATATTTTGAGTAGTGTACAGGGAAGCTGAGGCAGAGCTTTAGAAAGTAGTTACACGTTAAAACAAAAATTATTTTAAAAACCATTCTTCTAATGTCTTAGAGAACCTCTGTATTGATTTAAGACTGCCTTCTTTGAACAGGTCTTCTTCTTCTTCCTCTTCCTCTTCTTCTTCCTCCTCCTCCTCTTCTTCCTCTTCCTCTTCTTCTTCCTCCTCTTCTTGTTTAATGACTCTAATGCTGAGTTATGTGCTTGTATTAGCATTGCTGTAACAAAACACCATGCAAGAGGGTAGAGTTTATTGTGGCTCACAGTTTGAATGTATGCAGTCTGTCATAATGGGGAAGTAACGGTGGTAGAAGCAGAACATGACTGGTTATATTGCATCCCTAGTCAGGAAACAGAGAGAGAGAGAGAGAGAGAGAGAGAGAGAGAGAGAGAGAGAGAGAGAGAGAGAGAGAGAGAGAGAGAGAGAGAGAGAGAAAAGCTAACATTCAGTTCATTTATTCTCTTTTATTCAGCCAGGCCCCCTAACCATGGGTTGGTGCCAACCACATTCAGGATGGGTCTCCTCTATTCCATTTATCCCCTCTGGAAATGCCTGAGGTGTGTCTCCTTGGTGGTTCCAAACATAGTCAATATGAGTCTGCATATCCCAAGGCCATTTTTCTCTGCCGTTAAGGACATTATGAACCTTGAGAACAACTTGCTTCCTTGGGCCAGCTAAGGGGAGAATTTCCAACATTCTAGATTATCTCCAACATTCTAGATCATTTCCATATCTCTCTGACAAACACTTTTGTTACAAATCCTTTATCAAGACTCCTTTTACTTAGGGAAACTCCCCAGAAGTTTCTAGTGACTTTTGTAGTTATATAATATTTGTGGGAGCTCATCAGACAGCACCTTTGAGTCTGAGGCATTAATTATTCTTAGTGGTTATGTAAAGCATGGCCACAATCATGTCCATGAGGGCATAGGCACTAGAGAGAAGCTACCAGGCTCCTGCCTGGTACTGCCCTGTCCACAGGGTGTCAGCTCCTTAGCTTGTTAATATTGTCTGACACAGACCTTCAGCAACCTGACAGATGCTCATATATTTATTTCTGAAGTTTTTGTGAGTATATCTTGTTCCTCTCTCCATTCCAATGCTAATATATGTAAACATAATATACATCACTTGATATGCATCACTTTTGAATTGTTCAATTCACAAAAGTAAATCATTACGTATCTTTTCCCCCTAAGCACCTGTCCTTTCAAGGCTTGTTTGAGTTAGTATTTGTGCATCTGTCCTGTTGTTTTCCTCTGCTACACAAGATGTTGAGACACATATTTATTCTACTCTTCAGTGACTGACACTCATGCTGTCTCTGACTCCCTAATGTCACTAGGCCTGATAGAAAGTCTACCTGACAAATATTATCACTCCAAATTTAGAGACAAATTGAGGTTTAGAGAAGTTAAAGCAATTGCCCCAGGTTCTAAGGTTAGGGATAAGGAAAGAAACCCAGGAAGCACCAACTTGAAAGTGGAATTGCATATTTAATATTCTACAAATTATGGTTCACTCTCCTATTCTCAGTGTCTCCTCCATTCAGCTCTGACAATGCCTCTAAGTTAAAATAGAGATTTTGGGGCCAAACTGGGGGGGGGGGAATCACATAGTGGCAGGCCAGCAGTTCTGCTGTTTGTACTTCCAAGCAGAGATGGGAGAGCCAAGAAGGCCATGGCCTTGGCATGGTTCATGGTTCTTCTGGGTGCTGACTTTAACATGGCCTGAGAGCTCTCAACCCTTTGGAGCCTGCACACTAGCAAGGGATTGCCACCTATGCACGCTGCTGCCATTTGAATTTGCATAATTCACAGCCGCTGAATCTGAAAGCCTAGCTGCAGAGCTAAGGCCATCCTGTGAAAGCCACAGCAGGCCTTTGTATAGGACAGAAACAGATTATGACCTGCTGGCTGGTCGTACATTTTTTTGTTCACACTCCCCAGCCCAGCAGGGACAACTTGTATTTTTGTCTCTCAGTCTTGATTCCTTGTTATCTCCCCACCCCTGTTGATCTAGCCTCCAGCTCTGGGTTATTTTTTTTATTTTTTATTTTTTGTCCATTTACTTCCTAGGGGTACTTAGGAACGAGCTTCTGGATAGAAAGAAAACATGTTTGGTTTTTTGTTTTGTTTTGTTTTGTTTTGAGACCTCCAAGGACTACATGGTAAATAAGAAAAGCCAAGTGGTCTGGTTTCAGGCTCACTCATTTTTATCATTGGGGGGGGGGAGAGCTTACTCCCTGCAGCCTTCTGGCTAGAAGGGCTGTTGGCTGCTCTTCTCCCCACCCCCAGACCTTTCATGTTCTCTTGCTGCTAAGAGTGGGGTGTGCCCATCAACACTACAGGTGGGTCCACAGCAAGCGCCAAGCAAGCAGCTGCACAACCCAGGACTTTGAGCTGTTAGCAGCTCTCCTGGCTTTGTACCTCTGCCAACTCACACACACACCTGGGATTTCAACAGCTGCCGGCCTCTAGCCACCCCCTTCCCACCACGTGACCTAATCTTCATTCCACCTGTTCCTCTTTGGGTGCAGCCAGGCCATCCCCACCTGGCCTAAAGGTGGCCTGGGGAGATTTGTTAGCCCTATCTTATTCATGCCTGAAATAGCCAACTCACATCCATTTCACGGCAAATTACAAGAGATTAAGGTTTACTATGAAGTAAGACCAGACTTGACAATTAATCAGCTTGGTCATTTGGGGGATCAAATTAAATTGGACCTGGTGTTTCCTGGATGCTAAAATGAAATAGAAGTCTCTCTTTGGGCATAGTATGGGCAACAGCTGAGAATACAAACTCAGCCTGTCCCCATTTTTCTCTTTGCATACAGATGTCAATTTATCATTTTAAAACAGAGCAAGGAAAAAAGGTGCAGGCTACTATTTGGGTTTTTAGAGTGAGTGCAGGGCTTCTGTTAGACTCAACAGACACTTATTTTGCTCTTTGTTAGTCTAAGAAGCCCCTAGCAAAGTCAGCCTCAAAGTATAGAGATCAGGCAGTAGAGATACACACCTTTAATCCCAACAGCCAGAGGCTAGGAGAAGGTTTTACACACTTTTAATCCTTGAACTCAGGATTAAGAGATGACAGATTTCTTTGGGTTCAAGGTCATTCAGGGATACATGAGATTGAATCAGTCTAAAAGAGTAACAGGTCCCATGTCTTTAATCCCAGCGCTAGAGAGGTATAAAAGATAAAGGCGGGATCTTCAGTGGTCAGTAGAAGGCATTCATTCACCAGCCATGCTGAGGAAAGGCAGCAGTCTGAGGCTTGGTGAGAGCTGGTAGAGACAGGATCTGCCCATTTAGCCTTTGGTAGAGATAAGAAACTAGTAGCCAGCTGCTTTGCTTTGCTGATATACAGCTTGAAGTTTGAGCCCCAATATTGGTCTCTGTATCTTTTATTTTCCATGTTACACTTTTCTATCATTAAGATTTGTGTTATCAACAAAGAAGTGGGCTTCTACATGCATGTGTTTGGTGTAATGTAAGCAAGTGTATGCACATATATGTGGGGTTCACTTGTGCCTGTGTGGAGGCCGGGGATCAATGCTGAGTGTCTTCCTCTCTCACTCTGCACCTTACTTTTCATTCTGAGACAATGTCACTCATTGAACCCATAGTTCTCTATTTCCATTAGATGGCCTAGATGGTGAGATCTGGGGAGCCTTATCCCCGAATGGGTGATACTACTATTTCTGGCTTTTATGTGGGCTCTGGGGACCCAAACTTAGGTCTTCATGATTGCTCCTGGACTCATCTCCCCAGGCCCAGGGATGGGTCTCATTGTGACATTTTCATACATATCTATCACTCTATTTTAATCTCACTCCCCCTCTCCTCCACTGCTTTCTCCAGTTTCTGGTATCAACATCCTCCTCTCTCCAGTCTCCTTTCTCCTCCTAAACAGCCCTCTGATTCTGTTTCATAGAACCCAGTAAAGAAGATAGGCAAGCTGTTAATGTGAATGATCACTAATTCTGATTGGAGCTTAGTAACTTTACAGAGTATGTGAAGGTCAGTTTTGGGTTTTTTTTTGTTTGTTTGTTTGTTTGGTTGGTTGTTTTTTATTTTTCTTTTAGTTTTTGGTTTTTTGAGATAGGGTGTAACAGCCCTGGCTGTCCTGGAACTCACTCTGTAGACCAGGCTAGCCTCCAATTCACAGAGATCTGCCTGCCTCTGCCTCCCTTGTGCTGGGATTAAAAATGTGTGCCCCCACACAATCGACAACCACTTGAGAAAAGAATCTCAGTGAGAGAATGTCTGGATCGGGTTGACCTGTAGGCATGAGTGAGTATGTGTACCTTGATTACATTACTGGAAGTTGGAAAACCCACCTGCTGTGGGTGGCACCATTCCCTAGGCAGGGCATCTTGGACTGTATAAGAATGACGAAAGCAAACTTGAATACCAACATTCCTGCCTTAATTCACTGCTCTCTGCTCTTGACTGTGGATATAATGCCATTAACTATTTCCTGTTCCTGATGCCTTAACTTCCCCACAATAACAGACCATAATCTGGAACTGTGGCCAAATGAGTCCTTTCTCCCACAAGTTCCTTTTGTTGGGGTCTTTTATCACAGCAACAGGAAATGAAGCTAAGAAGCAGTAGCATCTGAGTGGTGGCTTTGTATTTTCTCTATGGGGACGCACACTGTGGAGTAACTACAGTTAGGATCCTGCCTCTAATTGTGCCGGACATTGTTTTGCCCTATGACTGCGCAGAACATTCTAGGCATGAATACAGTCCAAGGCTGAAGACGGCAATCACCTTTGGAAACTGCCAACAGACATAAATAACTCTGCTGGGGCCAACTTTTCTCAAGGAAGTAATAAAAGCACTCTTGTGGCTAATGGCAGGACGCAGGGAAATGCTTTTTCTGGCTCCATCACAGCCCTGTGATTTTGGATCTATCAATCCATTGCCTTTTCAAATGTAGTTTCTGTACTGTGGTGTTCATCTGTCAGTGTGTGGCGAGCACTTAGTATATGCTTGGTGTGATTCAATGCCACTTCTCTGAGTCATAAAACTGCAAAAAATGATGGAAAAATGGGAAAGAGGAAGCGGGTTAAACATAGTGTGTGTGTGTGTGTGTGTGTGTGTGTGTGTGTGTGTGTGTGTGTAACTACACTCTTTTTCAAAGGGAAATCAGTTGTAGATATCACTGGAGTGGCCACTAAGGTTTTTGTGTAGTTTACCAACTTGACCATCCTAATAACACTTTGTTAGAACCACCCCTCCCAGTAGACAGAGGGCCACCAGTATTCTCACTCACTGTTTGCTCTTTAGAAATGCAAGGGATTACATTACTTTAGCTTCATGCATTCAAATCAGGCCACAAGTCTGAATTGTGAGGAAAATTGAATTTCCTATCTGACTGGGGCATCTAATCACTCCATCTCAGTTGTACCCCTTTCTTCCTGCCTCAGCACTATAAAGCCCTGTCTCAGGAAGAAGGCTGAACTATCCCAAAGGGAAGCCTTCCCTGGAAGGTCACAGGGGCCTGCAGAGGTCTTTGCTTGAAGAAAACAATAATAATGGACTTTGGGTTGCTCTAAAAGCTGCTGAGATGTAGAGTTGGTTGTTACTGCCGAATAGCATGCACTGCCCTAAACGATGGAATAGCGAAAGTTCTCACTGAGCATGAAGAAATGTGTGAATGTGGCTGTGACTGGAGATACTCAGTACATCCTGTTCTGTGTGCAGTGACACACCAGTCACCTCAAAGTGTTTGGTGCAGACTCGGGCTCCACTTCATACAACACATCCCATTGCCTATGTGACACACTTTCCATGTTTCACAAGTAAGAGATACATAGAGGTCAAGTGTACATGCAAGTAAGTGGCCAGCATACTACCAAAGCCCCAAGGGTCTTCTTTAACTTAGCTGCTTCCCAGGAAGCTGATCTAGAATGTTCCTTCCTGCTCTTACAAGTTCACATGTAATCCCGTGAGTCAGAAGTTCGTATGGATCCAGTACTTATCAGTGTCTGAGGGAGTTTTTCCGGTATCAAGGAAACCAACATATGGGTGGAAAGGGAAAGACTAACCCCATCATATGAAAAAACCAATGGGTCAGCAGAGATGTCAGCCAATGCAGCAGATGCTGGGCAAGATTTCTTTTTCTTTTCTTTTTTAATTTTGTCTCAGGGTCTCATATGGCCCCATCCGATTTCAAACTCACTAACTAGTGACTTTCAACTCCCAAACTTTCATCATTCACTGCCCAGGTGCTGGGATTACAGGCACAGTCACCTCTCCCAGTTTATGCAGAGCTGACACTCAAATCCAGAGCCTTGTGTGTACTAGGCAAGCACTCTCCCAGCTAAGCTACATGCCCAAGGCAAGATTTCTGTATAAAATGCAACACATCGTTAATTTGACTGTCAATTTGATTGGATAAGAAACACCCTGGGCATTTCTAAGGTACACCTTTGGGTGTGTCTGTAGGTATTCCAGAGAGGAATAGCTGAGGGAAGAAGACCCACCCTGCACGTGGGTGGCACCCACATTTTGTGCCCTGTGGCGGTGATAATAATACTCAGGCAAATTTCACAGAAACAAAGCTGTTGTCTATTTTTGATAATGGAAAATTGTTGGGTTTGCTTTTTAGAATTACTGAGGGGAGAGGTGGGAGATGGCTCATTGGTTCAGAGCACTCAGTGTTCTTACAGAGGACCCAAGTTTGTTTGTAAGCACCCATGTGGTTGCTCACAACTGTTTGTAACTCTAATTCCAAGGGATCCTATACCAGAGACTTTTCAAGCAACTGGTGTGTATATATGCAAGAAAAACACATACACATAAAATAAAATAAATCCTTTGTAAATTTTGAGTTGGATAACATTTTTCCAAAGATTTGTTGTTCACTTTGATACTGCCTATAAATTCTTTGGGAGTTGAGGATTGTTTGGGAGATTTTGTCTGATTTTAGAAGACAGAGTTTTCCTACATAACTAGGCCAGGCTAGCCTCAAACTTGTGACAGTTCTCAGCTTTCCAAGTACTAGAATTACAAAAGGGAACCATCAAATTCAGCTCCAGATTTCACCTTTCAAATTTATCACAAATTTGCAGAGATGTTGGAACTGGCATACACATAGCTCTTTATCAAAACCATCCAGGAGTATGTTAGTAGCCTGTTGTCCCGTCACCTAGAATATTTTAGTGTACATTCTCCTATCTTCAAGGGACTTTCTTCTATAAAACCACAACACAACCATCAAAGTCCAAAAATTAACACTGGGTATATTGCTATCATCAAATCATTGCAGGGGAGGGAGATTAAAATTGCACCACTTGACTCAGAAATGGACTTATAACAAAAGGAATCAGTCCCCAGAATCTTACATCCCTTTCAGTGTCAAGAGAAACTAGCATAAGGGTGGAGGAGGGCAAGCTAACCCCTTCAGTGTCAAGGGAAAATAACAGGGATGAAGGACAGAAGGCTAACCCCTTCAGTGTCAAGGGAAACTAGCATAGGGATGGAGGATGGAAGGCTAACCCCTTCAGTGTCAAGGGAAACTAGCATAGGGATGGAGGACGGAAGGCTAACCCCTTCAGTGTCAAGGGAAACTAGCATAGGGATGGAGGACGGAAGGCTAACCCCTTCAGTGTCAAGGGAAACTAGCATAGGGATGGAGGACGGAAGGCTAACCCCTTCAGTGTCAAGGGAAACTAGCATAAGGGTGGAGGACGGAAGGCTAACCCCTTCAGTGTCAGGGGAAACTAACATAGGGATGGAGGACGGAAGGCTAACCCCTTCAGTGTCAAGGGAAAATAACAGGGATGAAGGACAGAAGGCTAACCCCTTCAGTGTCAAGGGAAACTAGCATAGGGATGGAGGACGGAAGGCTAACCCCTTCAGTGTCAAGGGAAACTAGCATAGGGATGGAGGACGGAAGGCTAACCCCTTCAGTGTCAAGGGAAACTAGCATAGGGATGGAGGACGGAAGGCTAACCCCTTCAGTGTCAAGGGAAACTAGCATAGGGATGGAGGACGGAAGGCTAACCCCTTCAGTGTCAAGGGAAACTAGCATAAGGGTGGAGGACGGAAGGCTAACCCCTTCAGTGTCAAGGGAAACTAGCATAGGGATGGAGGACGGAAGGCTAACCCCTTCAGTGTCAAGGGAAACTAGCATAAGGGTGGAGGAGGACAAGCTAATCATGTTAGTGTCAAGGCATCGCCACCCTCTTCACCTTTCTTCTGTAGGAAACTGACTCAGCCTTACTCCATGAGTATGACATACATGCAGAGTGTGAGTTCCCCATATAGGCCTTCCCTGTTTGGCTAGGCATTGCAGGTAGGAATAACCCACAGGACTGCTATTCCACGTATGCTTTTAGGTGATAGGTATCTTCAGTGTCTCCCCGCACCAATCCTACCCCTCCCCGCCATGAAATTCAGGTCCATTTACAAAGCCAAGGTCTGTCAGGCTGCTCACTGCACACTTACCCCTCCCCCCTCCTGTCTTAGCTAGGGTCTCTATTGCTGTGCCGAAACAGCTTGACCAAAAGTGATTTGGAGGGAAAGGGTTTATTTGTCTTACACTTCCATACAATATTCATCATCAAAAAAGTTAGCAGAGGAACTCAAACAGGGCAGGGACCTGGAGGCAGGAACTGATGCGAAAGCATAGAAGCTGCTTAGTGTCTTGTCCTACATGTCTTGCTCAGCGTGCTTTCTTTTGGACCCAGGACCACAGCCCAGGGGTGGCATCATCCACAATGTGCCGGGCCCTCCCCTGGCCAATTGCTAATTAAGAAAATGCTTAGCTGGATGACCCACAGCCCAATCTTAGGGAGATATTTTTCTCAACTGATGTTTTCTCCTCTCAGATGACTGCAGTTTCTGTCATTTAACATATATGTAGCCAGCACACCTCCTCTGTGACTTAAGTATATGGAGAATACCTTGATGACTCAAATTTCTCCGTTTCTCTGTGTAATGATTCAGGCCTCCCTCCTCCTTTATTGATTGGCTTAAACTATTTATGAAATAATATGTCACACGGCTCAAACTGACCTGGCTTTGGGCAGGTGCAAGCCATCCAGGATGACTTCTATGCTCTTTTCATGACCTCAACATTCCACGATCTTTCCCCTAGTCTCCTGTATACCTATGTTTTCTGTGATAGCTCCCAAAGTAGCTAATTTTTTTTTTTAATGAGGATGCTAGACTGACCTTAGAGAAAACAAAACTCAACCATTTTGTTTTATTTAGCAGCTATTTAGTTTCTTTCTTTGGTGGTGGTTGGGTAGGAGTGGAAAACAAAGTTTTTTACACTGTAGCCCAGGCTGGCCTGGAACTCATTATATAACCCAGATTGGCCTCAGACTTAACAACAGTCCTTCTGCCTCTCCCTCCTGAGAACTTGGCTGGCAGACATGACTTTCCTATGTCTGGCTTAAGAACTTATTTCCAAGGATAATTTCGTTTGCTAAGAGCAATTGAGTTTTATTGGTGTGTGTGCATATGTGTATGTGTGCATGCGTATGTGTGTATGTGTACCTGAGGAGGTTATCAGCTCTCCAGAAGCTGGAGGTACAGGTATTATGAGCCAGGCAACACGAGTGTTGGGAACTGAATGCCCCAAAAAAGCAATAAGCACTCATAACTGACTTGTGTTTAGTCCTGAGTCTTATTTTAAAAATAAATAAATAAATAAATAAATTGTTGCAGAACTTGATAGAAACAGCTCCTTATTCACAGAAGGTCAATGCTCACCTGGAATAGCCATAGTCAAACTGCAGAGCTTTTACTAAGTGGCCAGTGGCTACTAATGCAGTGTCTTTGTCCCATCAGGCATTCATCACATACACACATGCACATATGCCACATACACATGCAATAACAGCAATAAAAAGTGGGAACCGGTGGTCTTGTGTTCTCCTTGTGATTGGACACTGGTACCACCACTCAGGCACTACATGCACACTCGACAGAAGAAAGAGAAAGTAGTACAGCCAGACAGGGCCATCGTTTATTCCTCATGAGAACCCACAACCCTGCCTCTCATCACCCTCCTTAGCTGCTGAACAATGGGTGCCCTTTATTTTCTTGTGCTCACTTTCAGACACACAGGAATCAGGGAATATGAAGATTTATGTTCCCAGCCTCTGTAGTAGAGGCATGAAAGAAAAAAATGATTAGGAACCAGTATCCTCCTATTCACTAGCTATCTGCTACAAAATCAGTCAGCAGAGTTCTATATATTATTTATAATAGTCCTTTCATTGGGCCATATAAAACCTCCCCAAAGACTCAAGGCAGGCTCCTCGTTTCTCTGAATCTGAAGAGATTTGAGTAGAGAAATACCCTGAGTCTTAGAGACTTGGAGACTTCATTGCCTGAAGCCTGAAGACAGGCCAATGGGTTTATTAGATATATGATCATTTGATTCAATAAATCAAAATTATCCATTTTTGACCTCTCAAAGTACCATACAGTATAATAGAGAATATGGTCAGTGAGATGGGTAGCTCAGTATGTAAGTGTGTTTGCTACCAAGCCTGATAACTTGATTCAATCCCTGGGACCCACATGGTAGAAGGAGAAAACAAATTTCTACAAATTGTGCATATGTTCCCACACAATACACATACGATGGATGGATAGATGGACAGACAAATGGACAGACAGGGATGTAATAAAAATACAGGATTGTGGGCTAGAAATATAGCTCAGTTGGTAGAATGCTTTTTCAGTGTACACAAAGCCCTGAGTTCCATCCCCATCTCCACATGAGCATGGTGATTCATGCTGGCCCTGGGCAGGTAGAAGCTTAAGGCTATCTTTGACCACATAGTAAGTTCAAGACTAGCAAATACAAGACCCTGTCTCAAAAAATTATATGTACACATGCGTGCATGCACATGCACGTATGCTCACATACACATACATACAAAAATATATCAGCCACGCCACTCCAGTCTTCACTGGAAAACTTCCAAGGATTATTTGTCTCCTCAGTTCCAGGAATAATGTTGTGCCTCTTATTCACAGCTGATTTCAGATATGTCAAGAAAAAAAGGACTCAAAAAATGAGGTACAAGCAAAATACCAGAAACTCAACATTGGTTCACTTTACCAAAATGCATTTGGATCATCTTTCTAAAAGTTGATCTAACATCTTATCAGGTAGATGTGACAGAGTCATTTGAATGTGCTGTGGGCATTTTACAATACAGTCACAAAACTTCACTAGACATAATATTCTGCAAGATTATAGGTTGTGCTTATTTTTATAAACACATTTGCAAAGCGCTTGGCTAGTATATGGAGATCGCCTGCCTTATTTCTGCGTCCCATTGCCACATAGACTTACTTGGCTACACAAGGATTCATACTGGCAATGGATCATCTATCCTAAACAAGCCTCCGTGTCCCAGGGGGCAGGAAGCAGACAGTACAAGCACGGGGATGCCATGTTGCGCATCAGTGACCTGAATTACACAAACCCAGGTCCAGGTCAGCCTGGATCAGTTAACTAGAGAGTAAGAGAATGGCCAAGGTGAGACCCCCTTCTATGCTACATTTAAAGCTAATCTAAGGACATTTTCCCCTACAGTCTTATATGACATGGGACTTCTTTCTTAATAGCAAATAATTTCTTTCATAGACTTAGTTGGGCTTTTTGTTTGTTTGTTTGTTTTGTTTTTATGGTTTGGTTTGGTTTGGTTTTTCGAGACAGAGTTTCCCTGTAGATTTGGAGACTGTCCTGGAACTCTCTTTGAAGACCAGGCTAGCCTCGTACTCACAGAGATCCACCTACCTACTTAATCCCAAGTACTGGGATTAAGGGTGTGCACCACCACCACCCAGCCAATATACTTAGTTTTTTTTTTTTAAGTTCTTTTTTATTTTAATTTCATTTGTTTGCTTATTTTGTATGGCATGTGCTATGGCATCCATGTGTTGTGTGTGTACATGTATCTATGAATGACGGCATTCACAATTTACAGGAGTCTATTCTCTCTTTCCATCATATGGTTCCAGTGATTAAACTCCAGTTCTCAGGCTCGGCAGCAGGCCCAGGTCAGCCTGGATAAGTTAACTAGAGAGTAAGAGAATGGCCAAGGTGAGACCCCCTTTACCCTCTTTACCCACTGAGCCATCTTGCTAATACTTTGTGGTTTTGATTTTTATTTTGTTTTGGGTTTTTTGTTGTCGTTTGTTTGTTGGTTTGATGAGATAGGATTTCTGTGTGTGGCCCTGGCTGTCCTGGAACCCATGCAGACCAGGCTGGGCTCAGACTTGGAGATCTGCCTGTCTGTTTTGTGAGTGCTATGATTAAAGATGTGTGCTACCACCACTCAGCTACTGACCCCTCCTGCTTTTTTAAAGTAATTTTTTCTAATATTTGAAAAATATATTTGTTTGTTTGTTTGTTTGTTTGTTTGTTTGTTTGTTTGGGCATCTGTGTGTACCACAACATAAATGCAGAGGCAGAGGACAACTCACAGAACTTCTTGGAATTAGTTCTCTCCTTCCATTATGTAGGGCCTAGAGATGGGAGCCAGGTCATCGAGTTAACGACAAACACCTTTACCTGCTGAGCTATCTCTCCATCCCATTTTTTCTTATTACACGTCTAGATTCACTAAAGGAAACATAATAGCATCTGTTTCTTCTGTGGAATTTTGACAGCTAGCAACTCTGTGACACATACCATCAATAATAGTCTTTAGCTCATTTTATATAGCCATCAGATTTTTATTGAGCATCTACTTAGGAGCTACTGTTATAAGTACGGGAATATTGTAAATCTGTGCTATGGTGAAACCTCACATTTCAAGAGAGCTGTTGCTAGCTACAGTTATGTATGTATGTATGTATGTATGTATGTATGTATGTATGCATGCATGTATGTGTGCATGTATGTATGCCTGCATATGTGTATCTATGAGGGGACAGGTGGATGAATATCTGAATACAATACCTTTGGAGGCCAGAGGACAGATTAGTATGCCCTACCTTAGGCTCTATCTGCCTTGGTTATTTTTAAGGCAAGGTCTCTCACTGGTCTTGGAGTTGCTAAGTAGGCTACACGGGCTGGTCAGAATGCCCCTATCTCTGCTTCAGTTGTGAGATTACAGTCATATTACACCCTGCCTAGATTTTTCACATGGGTCCTGAGAATTGAACTTAGATCCTCACACCTGCTCCACAAGCATTTTACTGACTGAGCCATCTTCCAAGCCCTTAGAGACATTTTTTTAATTAATAAATGAGACCCAGAGACAGCAAACAAGTCACACAGCTCATCTGCAAAACTATGTGGGACCTGCCCCACTTTGAATGTCATATTTTTTGCCATCTTGATTACTGACCTTATCAGAAAGACCTATCCTGGGTACCACATGGAATATTTTTTTTTTTTTTTTTTTTGGATTACAATTCATGAGCATCTGTGAAAGTGACACTAGTTCTGGCTTGCTTGTGCCATGTAAGTCTAATGAAATGTAAGCAGAATGCTTGAAACAAAACTAAGATGAGGTGTCTGGCCCCCTGACTCCACATTATACTATGACAAATGAAGTCATCCAGGAGATGATGGTTGAGTCTGGCATGGTAGCTCAGTGGTGAGTGCTTGTCTGTCATGTAAGGTCCATGGGGTTTGATCCCCAGTAGCAAGAAACAAAACAGAACAAAAGTAAATCATTAGAGAGTATCTAAGATGGCCACAGTGGACAGAGACTGACAGATACAATACAAGTGCATGCTCCCTGACTTCAGGGATCTTTCTTACAGTGGAGCAGCTAAGATACTCTGTTAATTATCACAAGCGACCTTGAGAAATGTGTCCAGCTCAGACTGAAGGACTCTACAAAGAAAGCTGTTATCTTCTTACCAATGCTGGTCTACCAAGACAAAGAATAAAATAGAAGCAGGGATGAGCAATCCTTATTACTTCTCCAGGAGAAGCATTCAGCCAGGAAAAGAGTGAGACCCTCATCCCAGACAGAAAAGAAGCCTGGGAAGGCAGGAAAATAAGACTGTGGGAGCTGAGAGTGTGACAAGACCATCATGTCAGCTGGGGCCTATGTCTGGTGAAAGGACAGGGAGAAGGGGGTGTTGTAGAGTAAGGTCAGAGGCTGGACATTGTACTCTGTGCTTCTGAAGATGTTCACAGGCTCATGGGGCACCAGGGATATTTCTAGAAGGTTCCAAGTTTAATTATTTTATTTCTGCCAGAAACCCTCCAAGATGACTCTCAGCATTACCCACTGCTTACAAAGTAGGAATTGGAGGTTTCCAGAGTCAAGCCACTTTCCCAAGTTCATACAGCTGAACCACTGGCCACAAAATGGGTTTATGTCCTGAAACTATTGAGAAGTCACCAAGAGGTGGGAGATAGGTTTTGAGATGAGACTCACTTTTGTCTGTTCTAGTACCTATCTTTACCCTTCTAGACGATTTCCTGACAATATGAGTAACTGATAAACATTTCTCTTTCTCATGTGGAAATTTATAGTTTGTTTACACACTTAATAATTACCTCCTCAGTGTATCAATAAAGCAGTCTAATAATTGAAATCCTCTGGGATGAAATAGATTATAAATGGAAATTTGTACTTAATGGACGATTATACTTAATGATCAATTAGCTTGGCTAATTTTGCTCTCCCGCCTTTTCCTAATAACATTTTGTCAGAGATAAATAGAAGTAGCATAGACTTGAAAAATACAAATACACAGAACGATACACACAGCATGCCTTAAGTCATTTTGAATCTTAAGTTCATTTTGTTTGCTGGAATGTATCCTAAGGAAATGATTAGATGCAGGTTTGCTGCCCATCCTTTTCTTGCTGTTTCTACTTATGAGTTTTCTTCCTCCATCTCTTGGAATTGTGGGAAATAGCCCATGCACTCATTTAGGTAAGATGGTTCCCAGTTGGTTTCTCTGTGCATATGGTCACCGCCATTCCCTCTGCTGGTCTTCATACCTCCTCGATCCACAGGAGTGTAGGGTCTTCACCAGGTATCTTCAGAGTCTCCCAGCACGGTTCTGTTACCCTAGCCTTGTGAGGAACCACACCTTCTTCTCTATCCCAGACCTTCTGCAAGTTCAAAGCCTTCATCACCTCCACCCTGCCCGTAACTTCCTGTAAGCTACACTTCCCATCACTCATCCTTCATACTTTTCATAGCAAGAGCCTGTTACCCTGTCTCTGGGACTAAGACATCCAGGGTGCAGATCTAATGCTCCACTGAGGCCCTTGGGAAGAAGAGGGAAGAAAGACACCTGTGGCTTTAAAATGAAACTACAGCCTATAAAGCAGGCAACATAGTCTCAAAATATTCTCAGTGTTTTACATTAATATTCAAATAAATCACCTGATTGTATATATAGTATGAGCACTAGAGAAACTTTTAATGTACCACTAGAGGGATTATACACTGGAATAATATACAGCCATTTAAAAGGTTCAATTTAAAAAAAAAAAAAAAGCTATTTTAGAGTTTAAGAAGCATACCCTTTTTTTGCAAAAGGCTTTTCTTCCAGTTTTCACAATAAAATGTTTTTGTTTGTTTGCTCAGAGGGGAGTTGTGCCATGTTGAATGAGTGAAGATCAGAGGACAACTTGTAAAAGTCAGTTCTTTCCTTCCACTATTGTAGGGAGCGAGTGAAATCCTAAATGACCTGCGCTGTTTGACAAGGACACAGCCACATTGAGGACCACAATGCCTCAGCCCCTGTCTCCTTGTTCAGTTCTATGCAATAATCCCCTGTTTAGCTGTATATAATAAACACACTGAGCTTCTAGTGCTGTGGCTTTTCCAGCAGAGAGTCCAGTCCACCCAACCCCATCTTTTCTGTCTGTGTGTTTGTCTTATTTTCATACCCTGAGTCAGGTCAACCCTAAAGCTGTACAAGAACACAACACACTATGTGGGTCGTGAGAATCCAATTCAGTTTGTCAAGCTGGGGACAAATGCCTTTATATACTGAGCCATCTCACCAGGCCCACTTTACAGATACATAATTCTTATTTACTTACATAGTGTGTTTGTGTGCATGTACATGCAAGCATATGCATGCCACTGTCTATATATGGAGGTTAGAACACTTTTGTGACAATATTTCTCTGCTTGTACATCTCTATGAGTTCCAGGAATCATAATTCAGGGTATCTAGGATGGTGTGTCAAGTACCTTTATGGGCCATCTCACACGTCTTGGGTTTTGGAAGGGTTGATTTTATTTCTGGTTTTTTGTTGCTGTTGTTGGTTTGGTTTGGTTTTTTATTTGTTTGTTTGTTTGTTTGGGGTTTTGGGGGGTTGGAGGAGGAAGTGCTAAGGATTGAACCCAGAGCCTTGTGCATGCCAGGTAAGCACTCTATGATCAAGACATATCCCTAACACATATCCTTGTTATGCTAATGTTTAGGTCATTTACAAGGTAAGAGTGTGCAATGTAATATGTGTCTCTGAGTTTACTCACATGTACAAGATTTAATAACAGACTCCATGCTTGCCTTATAAGCAGGGAGACTATGGACTTCTTATGTTACTGTACATTTTCCCCATTTCTTCTTACCCTTCTGTTATTTTACTATGCTGTCCCCTGGCCCACTACAAGCATGTTTGTATGTGTGTGCACATACATAGGTGCATGTGTACATGTGTACATATGTGAATACATGTGGGAGCATGTGTTTGTGTGTACACAGGTATAATTACATATCACCTGCTCTTTCTTCAAAACAGCTAACACATAAAGAAAGTAGTGCCTGTGACCTGTCTCCACAGACTTCCTGGGTGGGAGCTTACAAGTGAACTTGAGGGCCAGATCATTGGTTAAGAGCTTTTCCCAGCACCCACATTGGGCAGCTCACAACCTCCTATAACTCCAGCTCGAGGGACACTTGAAGTCTCTGATCTCCTCAGGCACCAGCATTCACACTCAAAAGCACACAGAACACAGACGTAATTAAAATTAAAATAAATCTTCAATAATGAACCTGGAAAGCCTATAAAATCACAACATAGGAAGAAAACATGCAGAATACAGAAGGTAAAATTTAAAAAAAAAAAAACACACACACACACACACACAAAAAAAAAGTCAGTGTTTGACAGGTTACAGCACTGTGGGATTTCTTAGAGTCCTTTTGTTGTTTCCTTTAGAGAAGCAACACATTATACAAACCTGTGTTTTGATCAAAGTCAGAACTCAGACAACATGTAATTTCCTGAAACAGGTCTAAGGTTTGGATGCCTGTATCATACCCCAGAGATTTTATTACTTTGCTGTCTGTTTGGGAACAAGTTGTTAACCCCTTTGGACTTTATTTTCCCCACCTTTTAGTTTTGTTATTTAAACCTACCACCTGCCAGGCATTCTCTTTTGTTTCACAAATATTAACTTATTGAGTGTTTATTTCTTCCCTATGAGAAAGATGCTGTTACGGGCATTCTGTAAGGAACGGAGAAGCAAAGAGGGTTCCATCCCCACTCAGGTTAGTCTTTCCTATTGCTGTATCAGACTACCTGAGTTGGGTAATGTATAAAGAAACACTGTATTTGGCCCATGGCTCTTGAAGTCCAAGAGCAGAGTGCTAGCATGTGCCTGGCCTAAGGCAACGACCTCACGATGCATATGGAGGAGACAGCAGAGACAAAGCTGCCACTTTGCTTTGTCACCACCCACCTAAACCATCCCTGTGAACACTAATCTAGTCTCACAAGAAAGACATTAGCTTCTCCCAACACCAGCTTTCCACTTGTGTTTCTGAATATGGCAAACCACATCCAAACCACAGGCAGCCGTAAAGATAGGAAACAAGAAAGCCAGAATTCAGATTCCAGGTTGTCTGGTTCCAGATCCATTGCAGCAGCCTTATGGTACTTATGTCACCCTGCATTAGCAACACATAGGCATACGTTTGTGGGCATCAAATACTTTCATAGTCTTAGGCATATCCCTTTCCTAGATCTTTTCCCCTTTTTATCTCTTGAATTCTCTTTTGAAAATCCAGTTACTCTAAGTTGTATTTTTGGGAGGAATGACTGTCCTTCCACTGAGCATCCTTAACTCTTCTTCTCCCAAGCTCATCCCAGTGCTAAACACTGTTCAGGAGAGGGTAAGGGAGATCGTGTCATTAATGGTTCCAAACACTTGCTCCTAAGCCTCCTTTGCAGTGTACTGGGGACAACCTCTGTCTTTCCTATTCTTCAGGCTGCTGGACCGGGGAACTGCATCAAATGCAAAACCCAGTCTGCCTTTTGGATTCATCAGTAGAAAGAAAGAGGGCATTAGCCACTCTAACTACTTAGAGCAAACATGAGTAGAACATGGAACATTCATACGTTAGTATTTTATAACTTTCAAGAGCTATAGACTGTAAGCCTCAGCTATCAAATGGGCTTTCTAGATTTTTCTTTCCTCTGTCTTAATAGTAAAATTTTAATTACCACAAAGGTAGCAGCTACCAACTCATTTCTAGGGGAACTTACAAGTGCTTCCTCTAGTTTTGGTGCAGTGTTTGTAAGCCCCAAATTGGCAAAAGTACAGATGGCAGCTGCCACGCCATATCTTTTATGCCACGCCATATCTTTTATACCGTGTAACAAAAACCACACAGCAAGTCAGCATACAATAACACAATTTTACTCTCACAAATATACCTTTTTCAGACAAGAATCACATTAAGATTCTCCCTTACATGTGGCATTCCATACCAGCATAGCCTCCAGCCTCATCCCTACCCTACCCCTGCACACTCCTGGCTCTCTCACACCTAAGGAAATCCTTCCCCACATATGTGGACACCCAGGCCACCTAGAGTTCTTCTTCATCCACCTGTCAAAACCAGGAGCACCTGTATACCTTACCCTCAGGAGGACGGTCCTTGGGATGAAGCCATGCAGGCAACCTGGGACTCCAGCATCTATATATGCAGAACATCGCAGGCTCCAAGTAAACATATCTGCCTCTTCCACTCACTCTCTTGTCTTTACAAGAGCCACAATAGCACAATCTGTGTCTCTGTGAACTATGGGCCTAACCAATAACTTGGGAGGATCCCCATGGAAATTCAAACCTTGGGAATTTCTTCTCACAAATCTCAACCTGATGGTAAAGCTACCTTTAAACTTCAGTGGAGACAAGTTTCATCTTGTCTGGTTATAGATATTTGTCTGGCTTTTCAGGCAAACAGTGTCCCAGGATGATTTTAGAAAGAAAAAAAAGTAGAGAGATTAGATCTTACTTGGGGGGGGGCGAAGGTCTAAAGTCCTTTCCAAAATAAGCTTGAAGCTTGCAGTGGGTAACTTCAGCCATCTGCTATATTTCCTGGAATGAAAAAGCCTAGGCTACTCAGTGATAAAACACTTACCTAGTAGGTAGAGGCTTTAGGCTCAATTCCTGGCAGAGAAACAGACAGCCAGGGTTAGTGAGGATGGAGGAAGGAAGGGGATGGGAAAAGAAAGGAACAGAAGAGAAAGGAAAGGGTAGGAAGGGGAAAGTAAGGGAGGGGAGTTGAGGAGAAGGACAGATCCCACAACTTAGGAGGCAGAGACAGGTAGATCTCTGTTACTCATTGGTCAGCCAACCTAAGCTAACTGGCCAGCCTGGAGCCCTGTGAGAGGCTTTGTCTCAAAAGACAAAAACAAAAAGAGCTAGAGAACCCCAGAGGAATGACATCAGAAGTTGGCCTGTGGTTTGCAATGCGCATGGGCACATGGACCTAGACCACTTACCTAGAAGAACTTAATCATTTGCTGGGCTCCCCACCAAGCCAGTCATTTTTTGACCTCAGAAGTGTTAATGGGAAGTTCACTAGGATAAGCAAATCTCAACAGTTGAGGAAGAAAGAGCAGTCTCTGGAGGTCTACCAGGTGCCCCAGCTGAGTTCTTAGGTGTCAACACCGTCTGTGGATATGAGACTGGCACAAATATTATGGTGACTATTAATTAGAAACTCACTTAAATGTCAATAATCATAGCAGAGGTCAAATTAAACCTGGTGGGATCAAGGCTGCTCTTCTGGGGCAGACCTAGGATGGTTATCTAAGTCTGAGTTGCTGCAGAGCCTAAGATCCTTCTCAGTATGTCATATCTAAATATCCCTTCAGGAGAACAGGAAGACGAACACTTCAAAAGAACCCGGAGGGGGGTGTCCAGGCAATGATAGACCCAAGTCAATTATCTAAAGAATCTTAGGGCATACTGAGCACAAGGAATGGCTGTGGCCTGAGGGACACGCCCACAAGCCAGTGACATGCTTGTGTGTGACAAACCTGGAATGGGAGGCTCTGGAAGCCTTCTTATCCCTAAGACGCAAGGGACAGGACCATGTGACTTTGTGTTGCTCCTGAATGGAAATGCTTTGGACCACAGCTATCAGCAGAAGCTGACCCTTAGGAAAGGCAGCAGATGGGGGAAGGTCAGGGAAAGTCTCCCTTTAGGGAGTACACTGACACAGGTTTTAAAGGTATGGTACCACTTCAGGACAGAGAGGAGTGAATACATGGATGAGTAATGAGGTCCCGAGAGGACAATCCTTAATCATTTATGTTTTAATTAAGATGAAGAAAAACGAATTATTCCCTTTAAGAGGTCATGTGATCCTTTTAATCTGTCATTTTTTGTCTCCTGTAACCATTTCTGTGACATTCATAAAACAGAATGACTTGGGGGGGAAACGTGTACATTTGTTCTCCTGTATCTGGAGGGGAAAGAGAAGTTCTGAGAAGGCAGAAGGGCAGATGTGGAGAAAGTGGAGAGGGAGAGAAGCAACCAAAGAGTTCAGGCAGGACAGCTGTTGATGGTTCAAGAGGCCATGGGTTCCTTCCCATGGGCCTGTGGAGAAGGGGGGAATCTCTGGTCCAGGAGCAAGAGCAGCCCTGGGAACTGCTGGTGTGTGCCTTCCACGGTTCCTCCCCAGCACAGGAGTGTGATGGTGGTGCATTACCCACTGGTAATGCTTACCAGTCATCCTGGGTGAAGTCTGGCCTGGGAATGGAGGCTGAGGCTGGAGAAAGGTCCACACACATACTGCTGTAGCTTGTATGTTTCCACCAGCCCGCCAACCAGCCAGTCTGGGCCCACAGCCGCGCCAGCCCCAAATAACACTCAGAGACTCTGTATTTGATACAGAGTCCTGTTGGCCAGTTACCATCACTGTTTATGGGCTAGCTCTGTCTTAATTATTAACCCATTTCTACTTATCTAAGTATTTCCACGTGGTCTTCTTATCGGGGAGCCGCAGCTGGCGTCCTCCTTCCTCCCTGGGCTACATGTCGACCCCTCCTTTCCATTTCCTCTTTCCTTCTCCTAGTCTCCTAGCCCCGCCTATCTAGTTTTCTATTGGCCACAGAGCTTTATTAACCAGTATGAGAAACATATATACAGAATAACATCTCCCATCATACTGCTACTTTAACTGCTACTTTAACTCCTTTCCCTTTATCAGAAATGGAGGGAGTTTTGCCCTCCAGTGTTAAAATGCAGGCTCCTGAAGGTTGCACCAGACACTCTTTATATATACTAGAGATACTTTGTGTCACAAGAAAACAGAAGTGTGCTTTCTTTAAAAAAGAACAAAACAAATGTGAAGTGGAGGGGGATAGGACGGGAGGGTGGTTTGGGGGCATGGCAGGGTGGGAGAGAGGGAGGCAGGGAAGAAGGGAGGGAGGGAGAAGGAACTGGGATCGATATGTAAAATAAGAAAAATAAATAAAAACAATGGCAACAAAACTCTATGCCCTGTTCAAACTATGCTTAAAGGGAAGCACTGAAAATGCAGAATGCAGCTAAACATTTCAGCAGGCATATTCTCAGGGATGGAGTATATTGATGTCTGCAGCTTACCTTGAAATGCATCCAAAGGTAGAGAGACTGATGGATGAGCAGGGATGGATATGTACGTGGATGCATGCAGAAAGCAATAGAGTATACTTATACAGTTAGTGTGTGTGTGGCTGTTCACACTCTTGTGTTCTTCTACATGTATGAAGTTTCTAATAATACAATACCTGGGAGGAAAAAATCTTACTGTAGAAAACAAGTTATTTAAAAAGATTTAAAAATCTTTTGTCTCTGCAGACAAAAGATACCAACCTTGGGCCTGGAGAGATAGTTTAGTCAGCAGGTAAGAACATATACTTCTCTTGCAGAGGATCTAAGTACAGTTCCTAGCACAAAGTGGGGACCTCAGAGCTGTGGGTAACTCCAGTTCAGGGGATCTGACGCACTCTTTGACCTCTGAGGGTATCTGCACTCTAATGCTCATACCCACACACAGACATACATGCCTCCAAATAATTTCAATGTCTTTATGTTAAGATACCACCTCTTCTGACCTTACCCTTGTCTAAAATAATTTACCAGATGACGAAAGGGTTGTCTTTACCTGTTTCTTGTTTCTGCCTGCCCTTTTCTAGATACTGGACTAAGACCACACACACACACACAAAAAATGAGTATTTGGTAAAGGCATTTTTCACTACTACCAATTTAAAAACCAGGGAAATACATTGTTTTGTTGTTCTTGTAAAATAATTCAATTAGTGAAATCCAGCCATGAGGCTTGATGATGAATATCCAATTCGATTATCTGTAAAATTCATCCACCATAGCATTGCTAAGTAGCTCACAGATGTTCAGCAAAGGTTAATATGTTCTCAGTGAGGAATTTCAGTTTACTTCTATTTGGGTTTTTGCTCCAAGCTGGACTTTAATAATGAGATGGAATGTAAAATACATCCATGAAAAGATGTCCAACATAACTAATTACCTAGGGACAAAATTTATACGTTCTGTCTCAAACCGTGAGTCATTTATGTTTTGTGTGAGTTTTATAAATGTGCTTCTGAGGAATTGATTTAAACCTGCACTCATTCTTTCTAACTGTAGTTTACTCTCTGGAGTATTGGGAAGTTAGGAGCATGGAGGCAAGTCATCATTGCACCTCTTTTATGCTCATAAAAAATATAAACAACCACAATAGGTTTTTAAAAATCTAAACAAAAACTAAAATATATGGTGAAGCTATTACTTGTCATAGGTTTCACCTAAATTAATCCTTGCTCATATATTTTCACAGTGACACCTTGTTTTCAGTCAGCTGCAGTTATAAAGTTGCCCTCATCATCTCTCTTGCTGATTCATCTATATCAAAAGTATTGTAAATGAGGAGCATCTATAACAGTGAAAAATTGTCAATAGTGGATTTAAAATTACCTGAGGAACTTTCTTTTTTTTTAATGGCCACTATGCTTAATCACTTCAGTAAGTTTGTGGGGGGAAAATTGATTTCAAAGAAATAGTAGAGTCTAAAATCTGTAAGAGCCTCTACAGCCCTATATTCTGAAAGGCTAAGCAAATGAAAGTACCATTATTGGCAAGCATCGGCACTGTGTAAGGAGCCTGGCAGATATTACAAACCAAACACTAATAGTCTTGCTCCTACAGCCAAAAGAAACCAAACACACCCTCATCCTCCAAGACTATGATAGCTAAATCATTTCATCATTAAAATCTAAGCTCCCAACTTGCTATTCTTACCCAACACCTAAAATTAGATTGTGATGCGTCTCCCCAAATAACAAAGCTTGATTTCTATTCTTAGATAACTTGAAGGTACTTGTATTACTTAAATATTGGACAGAAAAACCAATTGGCTCACTCAATGATTACTCTGCTCAAACTCTGGCTATTAAAAACATGGAAGGTGCCAGAAGTTAAGCCTCTGCTGATAAGCAACACTGTGTTTTAATCACAGAAGGGAAGGAAATGCTGGCATAAGTGCAGTGTGGACTTCCTCTTCCTCTGGTGTCACTTGTAGTAGAGTCCTCTTTCTGGGGCCAATGTTAGAAAAGCAGGCTACCTGCGAAAGCAATGTGGTAACGGAAGTAGCCAGCAGACTGCTTACTGCTTTTAAGCAACGTGTTCACTACATAAAACTGCTTCCCCCATTTTCTTTAAACGCTATTAAATCCTTGGATGTACTCAGCCAGAAAAACATTACAATATTTAAGCAATGCTTCAAAATGCTACATTTTAACTTGTGCTCAGAAAACAGAGAAATGTAGTTATGAGTTTGCCCCAGCATAGTGAGAACAAAATGGAAGGAAAAGACAACATAAAAAGCATGTGCCCACTAACATGAGAACTTATTATATAAAAGACTAGAAACGCAACTTACCTTATGACAAGGTAGGGGCAGGTAGGGGGAACATACAGAAGGGGGTAAACCAGGTGAATGATTAAAAAGGAACACGTCAGGGCTGAGGCTCAAGCAAAATCCCAAGGTTATAAGAGAGGGATTTGGGACCTTCTTCTCAAACAGCTGTCATACATACCTCCGGTCCCTCCCTGAAATATTCAAACGCAAAGGCATTGCTGATCGGCATGAACCAAATGCTGTCTCCACGATATTAGAAGGACAATTCCAGAAGCCCCTATGTCTGCTAAATGATTCCGCTCTGTTCCCCAGGGAGAATGGATAGTCCGTGCCACCTCCCCAGAATGGCACAATCACCCTGAGATGAATGGTGCAGTCTGCCAGACAAAAAGTTCTCTCTAGCACAGACTTCTCTACACCGAGCAGGCACGAACACAGCCACGCAGCCTAAAAGCCTTGATGCATCATGGAATGAGGCACACTGCCTTTGTGACAGAGCTACCGGGAGTGATCGCTGGGTCTGCTACCTGAGATTTGCAATTGGAGAGGTTCTTAAAATACCACAGGGATGGCAAATCCACGGAAAGAATTCCGTATGGAGGAAAACACACACACACACACACACACACACACACACACACACACACACACCATCCCAGTTGGCTTGTTAAACCTTTCTCTCAGCACTGAATCTCTCCTCCCCTCAAATAGACACACATGCTTGTATATTTTAATTTTTTTTTAAGTTTATAAATTAACAAGTCAGACTGTTCTGGAGCAAAGACAGGCTCGCCATTTCCCCCTAAAAAGCCATTTAGGGCTAAGCATTAGAAGAAAACAAAGGCAAAACCCTGACAAAAAAAATGAAAAGCAGATGACAGAGACATTGTAACTTAGGAGGATGCTGTCCCCTAGACTCTGTGTGTGTGAATGAAGGTAGCACACACCGTGCCACTTTTGTTCTGTCGTGAGAGAGATCCATGGACTGGGCATGGCAACACACAATGGGTATTTAAGCCAGTCAGTCTTAGTAAATTAGGTAAATTAGAGATCGTTCGATGGCATTCTATTGTTGCCATTGTAATCACAGTCATTTTCCCCGGTAATGGTGCTTCCTGATGAAGTGCCGTCCTCAGAGCATAATTGTGAAAAGATACCAAAAGACTCGGGGATGCATGCGACATCTGCTTTTAAAAGCTCTTCAGATTCAAATTGGCATTTTACTTTATCTTGAAAATTTATTAGAGATTCAGCTCATGCCCGGTTTAAATGGGAAGGTGAAGGCAGGGTAGTTTCCATCTATGAATTATTCAATCTCTGCCTGGCGAGATTGCCATCCATGAACTGATGCTCTGACAGTCCCTACGCAGAGCCTCCATTCCGCTTGTCATTTTTATTTCTTTATCTACGATCTCTTTCTCAGTTACCCAGCTACTCCCTTAGGGCTTGGATTCACAAACCCAGGATTTCAAATTGGCAATAACCTCAATGTGCTGCTCTCTCAAATCGCTGTCTCCACAGCCTGTCATTTCTCCCCCCCCCTCCAAATCATTAAAAGCTATGTCCATGATGATATCTCTTAGGCTCTTTAGTTTGATGAATTTTATACATACACACACACACACACACACACACACACACACACAGAGAGAGAGAGAGAGAGAGAGAGAGAGAGAGAGAGAGAGAGAGAGCACTTCAAAGAATTATGTTCCTCTAAGCATCACAAGAGAAGTCAAGCATCCTCCTTTGTTGTCAGAGTGACCCATCCTAGCAGCTAGCATAGCACCATGCAAGAGAAAGCCAAGGCTAATGCAGGCTTCCTGGCAGCCTGATTTGCAGCCCAACTTGATGAGGACTGCAAAGCAGAAAGACTAATCCAGACCACTGTGTGCTTAGCAAGCACAATTAGTCAGGAAAATAAGAAGTCATTAGATGACGGAAATTAGACTGTCACTCTTCCAGGCTCCAGCTGAACACAGACGGCAGTCCCAGCGATTCTCCACTTGATGGCTGGTTGTGTCCCTGCTAGGCGACAGCAGTCCTGCATCCAGAAAGGACTGGGATTGAGTTAGGCCAATGAGTCTGGTTTCTCCTTTAAAACATGATCTAACTGAGGAGTAGGGGGTTACGCCTGTCCCGTGACCAGCCTTAAATGGGAGCTGGGGAGTCCCACAGTGCCAATGCAGTGAGTTGCCCAGGCCTGAGTCAGACAAATCGTGCCAAGCATTGTCTCCTGCAGGTACAACAGCATGGCACAAGAAGTACCCCGCACCCTCCTCCCCAAAATACGAGGTGGGAAAGCAGCTGAGCTCCATCATAGACAATTTGGTTAGCAAGCTCCGAGCAGTACCTGCCCAGCTGAGAATTCATGCTGCCACGTCAGAAGCCGCCGTGCACATTCAGACTGCATCTCGGCTCCTGGCTACACAAAGGTAATGTTCTTCGTGTGTGAGACGCTAGGCAGCAGCAGGAAAATCAAAGTTTAAAACTCGGTTGCTTTGTGCCTAGCTGTCTGCCTCTGCTTTGCCGCATCTCGACTGGCAATCTGCGGGAGCAGGAGCTGGCATCTGCAGGGATGCAGTATGACACAGCAGTCAGCTGACCTGTAGGGTGTTATCGTTCAATGTCCTGTACAGAAGCAGGACAGTTTCTAAGGTAGCACCAGGCAAATGACCCTGGACGTCAATGGTGGCTGTGGGACTGCAGGCTTAGTCTATCCACCTGGCAGTCATTTCTTGGATGCGTTTTTTTTTTTCCGCCGAAGCAGTTTTTACTCAAGACCAAATGAATCGTTTCCATCCTGCCTGCGTAGCTGACAGGTCATTCTTGAAGTGACTGTTGCATGCAGAAATGGGCTAAAACCATCACTGCCCAAGTCACTTGAATTCTTTAAGGTGTCTATGGAAGAATCCGTGCTCATGTTTTAGTTTTAAAAGCTCTCTTCCTCATCCCCCTCCACCCCCCTTCCCTCGCCTCTCCTCTCTCTCCTCCCCTCCTTAATTCAGGTAGAAACTGTCTTAAGCTATGTGTATGTTGTAATGAAATTGTAAATTATACCTAGTACAATGTGCTATTGAGAAAATTAGTCCAGCAGAAGCCCTAAATCATGGTCATTGCTATGAAGTAGGTTGCATGCTTCTGCTGTGGGACTTGGGTGTGTGTCTCAATTAATGTGACAATGAGGCAAAAAGCTTTATATGGGTATTACCCCAGTGGTTTGAGGAACTGCTAAAATAAGAAGGCAGACATTACCAGGCATTTGTTTAACGACTGTAATCATACTGAATTAATTTAACTTGCTGCAATGTTTAACAGAAAGTCAATTATAAATTTGAGCTAAAAGAATAACAATAGCAGAATTTGCATAGCATCATCCTCTAAGGGCATAGGCTCTAAAGAGACTTCCTGTCCTGATCATTTAAAAGCACTCTGGATGAGCTGTTTGCTCTCTGGAACAACCCATGAGCAGGTGCTCCCAGGTCAAGCACTGGAGTGTTGGCAGGATGGAGTATACCTATTGTGGGAAGAGCACACCGGCGATTGCCCCATGGACGAGGGCCTGCTCTTCGTTTTGCAAGGGGGTTTGGTGATTTTTTTTTTCTCCACTTCTCACTTATGAATTTCAGTTTTTTGTTTGCTTCTTGAGACATGAATCTCACTCAAAAGAAAACGTTTCCAAAAAAGGAAAAAAGAAAATGTTTCCAGACAGCAGATAGAGAAGTCAAAACTAGGTGAACAAACACCTTCCATGTAATTATAGCATCAAATAGCATCCCACTTTTATGACTTACTGGAGACATGCTGAGAAGTGCTACCTAGAGAGAGCCAAAACTAGACTAGGCTGCCCCTTTTAGCTCACATGAATAGAAATGAGTGGTCTCTGATCGATGCCCTTGCTATCTCAATGGGTAGAGCGATCGCCCTAAGTGACCTGAGCCCTGGGTCTGTGCTTGAGGTCCTGCTGCTGGCTGTAGAGAAGACTAGACCTGAAGCAAAAGTCAGGGAGGGTGGTGGCCAGGGTGGGTACTTGTGGTAGTTGTCACCCTAATGGCTCTTACCTTCCTTGAGGGCTTCCTTCCCTACTTTGTGATTTTTTTCCTTAGGCCCTGTCAACCTCGTAAGGACCCAAGCATTGCTAGTTTTACAAACTCTCCCTATAAATTAGTTCTACTGCATACTCAAAGTTGATGTGTTGCCATCATTGTTGTTTTTCAGGTTTTATATTTGTGTATATGAGTGTTTGTGTGCATGTATAAGTCCACTGTGTGTGTGTATGTGTGTGTATGTGTGTGTGTATGTGTGTATGTGTGTGTGACTGTGTATGTGCATGTATAAGTGCACTGTGTGTGAATGTGTGTGTATGTATGTGTGTGTATATGTGTATTTGAGAGTGTGTATGTGTGTTTGTATGTATGTGTGTATGTATGTATGTGTGTGTATATGTGTAAGCATGTGTATGTGTGTATATGTGTGTGTATGTGTGGTGTGTGTGTGTGTGTGTGTGTGTGTGTGTGTGTGTGTGTGTGTGTGCATATCCAATGAGAATTCTTTGGAGAAAATCCATTTTTTTCCTTTGCAAATGATTATCAATCACAGGTAGCTTGTTAGTGAGAGACAGGAGCGCATGTTCACTTATCCCTCTAAGTGCTGGGGCCCTTTCTGGACTGGATCTGTGCAGGCCCTGTGCACACTGCCGCAGTCTCTGTCAGTTCATATGCACATCTGTCCTCCTGTGTCTAGTAGGCCTTGTTTGTTTCCTTGGTGTCCTCCACCCATTCTGGCTCTTACAATCTTTCTGCCTCCTTTTCTTAAGAGTTCCCTGATCCCTGAGGGGAGGGTTTTGATGGAAACATCCCATGTAAGAATGGGTGTTCCAAGATCTGTCACTCTATGCACAGTGTTTAGTTGTGGGTCTCTGTGTTAGTGCCCATCTATTGCAAGAGGAAGCTTCTCTGGTGATGACTAAATGAGAAATAATATGGGTACAGCAGAATTTTATTAGGATCCATTTCATTCCTATGATCCTTTAGAAAAACAAGAGTAGTTGGGTTCCCCTAGTTCCCTGGCCTATCTAGTCTCAAGTTGGTGGCCAATCAAGTAGTATTGGGTATGGGTTCCATCTCATGGAGTGGGCCTTAAATCCAATCCAATAGTGATTGGTTACTCCTACAGCATTTGTGCCACTATTGCAACAGTGTATCATGCAAACAAGTCACTGTTGTAGATCATAGGCCTTGTAGTTGGGTTGCTGTTTAACCTTCTCCTCTAGCAGCATGCAGACAGAGTACTTTTCAGTACCATGAACACTAGTAAGTAGAGATGAAGGTTCTAATTAGGCATCAATCAACTCAATTTTTTTTTTTTAAGACAGAGTTTCTTACTGATCCTGGAGTTCTCTGACTCAGCTAGGCTGGCTGGCCAGCAAGCCCCAGGAATTTTCTTGTCGCCTCCTCCCAAGCCCAAAAGTTACAGGTACACACCACTGCCAGGCCTGGCTTTTACATGGGTGCAGGTGAGCAAACCTTGGGTGATCAAAACTTGTGTAAGCCTGAGGTTTGCACAACAGCAGTTTAAAATTGAGCTATCTGCTCAGTCTCTCTGGAGTGTTGCTTATTTGTTGTTTTTTAAGACAGGGTCTAATGTAGCCCAGGCTGTTCTCAAACTCAAACATAAGCTGAGACTGACCTTGAGCTAATCCTCCTTCCTCTGCTTTCCAAATAGCATCATGGACCACCACACCCAGCTCCATGTAAGGGTTTTTGTTTGACAATGAGTTTTTCCTTCCTTCCTTCCTTCCTTCCTTTCTTCCTTCCTTTCTTTTCCACATATGTGAATTTGAGGCCATAAATTTAAACACATTTATGTATGTTATAATTTAAAACAAGTATGAAAAAAATGAAAATAATCCTTAACTTGCCTGTCTTTATCTCTATTATCCAGATTTTAGAGGTTAATAAAAGTTGAAATTAACTGGGAAAAATCAACATTTATGTTCTATCCATAAGTCTCTGGATGTAGGGGCAATCTGGCCACATGTAAGCACCCTTCCACAGCTCCTCCCTATTTTATTGAGTATTTTTGCATCAATGTTCATGAGGGATATTGGTCTGTAGTTCTCTTTCTTAGTTGTGTCTTTGTGTAGCTTGGTACCAAGGTAATTGTAGCCTCATAAAAAGAGTTTGGTTATGAACCTTCTGCTTCTATTGTATGGAACAATTTTACTCAAAATTGGCATTAGCTCTTCTTTGAATTTCTGGTAGAATTCTGCATTTTAGCCATCTGGCCCTGGGCTTTTTTTTTTTTTTTTTTTTTTTTTTTTTTGATTGGGAGGCTTTTGATGACTGCTTCTATTTCATTAGGGGTTGTAGGTCTATTTAAGTTGCTTATCTGTTCTTGACTTAATTTTGTTAAGTGATAGTCATCCAGAAATTTGTCCATTTACTTTGAATTTTTGAATTTTGTGGAGTACAGGTGTTCACATTGTGACCTGAAAATTCTCTGGAGTTCCTCAGTGTCTGTTGTTATGTCCCCCTTTTCATTTCTGATTTTATTGATTTGCATGTTCTCTCTCTGCCTTTTGGTTAGTTTGGATAAAGGTTAATATCTTGTTGATTTTCTGAAAGGACCAACCCTTAGTTATATTGATTCTTTTTATTGTTTTCCTAGTTTCTACTTTATTAATTTCAGCCCTAAAATTGAGTATTTCCTGGCCTCTACTCTACCCGGGTGAGTTTGCTTCTTTTTGTTCTGGGACTTTCAGTTGTGCTATTAATTCTCTAATGTGACTATCCTCTGTTTTCTTCATATGGGCACTTAGTGCAATGACTTTTCTCGTAGCACTGCTTTGAAAGTGTCCCATAAGTTCGGGTATGTTGTGTCCTCATTCTCATTGAATCCTATGAAATCTTTAATTTCTTACTTTATTTCTTCCTTGACCCAGGAAAGGTGCAATTGTGCATTTTTCAGTTTCCATGACTTTGTAGGTTTTCTGCAATTTGTTTTGTTGTTGAATTCCAACTTTAAAACATGGTGGTCTGATAAGATACAGGGGACTATTCCAATTTTTTGTATATGTTGAGGTTTTTTATGTTGCCTAGTATGTGGTCGATTTTAGAGAAGCTTCCATGGAGCTGAGAAGAAGGTATATTCTTTTGTGTTTGGATGGAATGTTCTATAGATGTCTGTTTAACCCAACTGAAACATCACTTCTGTTAGTTCTTTTGTTTCTTAAAGTTTCTGTCTGGTGGTTCTGTCTAGTGGTGAGAGTGGGGTGTTGAAGTCTCCCACTATGAGTGCTTGAGGTTTTATGAAGCGTTAAGTTTTAGTAGCATTTCTTTTACGAATGTGGGTTCCTTTGTATTTGGGACATAGATTTTCAGAATTGAGACTTTGTACTGATGGATTTCTCCTGTGATGAGTATGAAATGACCTTCTTCATCTCTTTTGATTGATTTTTGTTTGAAGTCTAACTTGTTAGATATTAGGATAGCTACACCTGCTTTGTTTCTTGGGTCCATTTGATTAGAAAATCTTTTCCCAACCCTTTACCCTGAGGTAATGTCTGTCTTTGAAGCTTAGATGTGTTTCCTGTATGCAACAGAAGTAGGGATTCTATCTTTGTATTCATTCTGTTAGTCTGTGTTTTTTTATAGGCGAGTTAAGACCATTAATGTTGATACAGAGTAAGGACCATTGATTGTTAATGCTTGTTTGTTTTATATTTGTTGTTGGCGGTGGTTTTGTGAGTATATTTGCCCAGCCTTTTCTTTTGGGTTCTGGTAAAGTGGGATTATCTATTGCCTATGTCTTTGTGAGTGTAGTTAACTTCCTTGGGTTGGAATTTTCCTTCCAGAGCTTTCTGTAGGGATGGATTTGTGGATATGTATTGTGAAAATCTGGCTTTGTCATGGAATATCTTGTTTTCTCCATCTATAGTAATTGAGTGTTTTGCTGGGTATAGTAGTCTGGGCTGGCATCCATGAACTCTTAGCATTTGTAGAATATCTATCCAGGACCTTCTGGCCTTGAGAGTTTTCATGGAGAAGTCAGGTGTAAATTTGATAGGTCTGCCTTTATATGTTACCTGACCTTTTTCCTTCACTGCCCTTAATATTCTTTCTTTATTATGTATGTTAGGTGTTTTGATTATTATGTGGCCACGGGACTTGTTTTTTATTTTTGTTGTTGTTTTTTTGATTTTTTTGGTCCAGTCTACTTGGTGTTCAGTATGCTTCTTGTACTTTCATGGGCATGTCTTTCTTCAGATTGGGAAAGTTTTCTTCAATGATTTTGCTGAATATGTTTTCTACGCCTTTGAGCTGAGCTTCTTTGCCTTTTTCTATGCCTGTTATTCTTAGGTTTGGCCTTTTCATGGTTTCCCTCGTTTCTTGGATTTTTTTTTTTGTTAAGAATTTGTTGGATTTAAGATTTTCTCTGGTCAATGGATCTATTTCCTCTAGTTATGTTCAGTGACTGAGATTCTGTCTTCATCTCTTGTATTCTGTTGGTTATGCTTGCATCTGTAGCTCCTGATCGTTTGCCCAGTTTTTCTATTTCTAGCATTCCCTCAGTTTGTGGGGTTTTTTTTATTATTGTCTCTATTTCAGTTTTCAGAACTGTTTGAATTATTTCCTTCATCTGTTTGATTGTTTTTTCTTGGCTTTCTTTACTTTCTTTAAGAGATTTATTCATTTCTTGCATTTTTTGCTTGGTCTTTTCTTCTATTTCTTTCAATTTTTTGTTTGTTTTTTCTCCCATTTCTTTAAGGGATTTTTTTTTCATATCATCTTTGAGGGGCTCTATCATTTTTATGAAGTTGTTTTTTAAGTTATTCTCTTCTGCGACATCTTTGGTGTGTTCAGGTCTAGTTGGTGTAGAGTCCCTAGATTCTGGTGGTGTCATACTGGTCTTTCTATTTGGGAGTGTTTTCTTGTATTGCAGGTGGGTGCAGGTGAAGTCTCTCTTTCTCTACCCTGATCTCCCTGTGGATGTAGGTGGGTCAGGAGTTTAATGTCTGTAACTCTGGATGATCTGAGCTCTCTTGGAGGTCTCTCCTCTGGCAGAGGGCCAGTAATGGGGTTCAAAGATCAAGTGAGTGCAGCCTCAAGGTGGTTCTGCGTGGATAGGCAGGTCCAATGTGCTCAGAGCAGATCCAGGATGTTCATTGGAGGTGGAGGGGTTGTTTGACCAGCACTCTGGCCCAATGCTCACCCGGAGCAGCAGGCCCAGCCTCCAGTAATGAACTTCTTTATTGCAGGTGATCCTAAAATTACATACTTCCAAAGAACTGAAGGATGCTAATCCTGTACTATGTTGACAAAAACATCAAATAAAAAAAAATAGAAAGAAGACTGGTAGTGGTAGATCATGCTGTAATCGCAGAATATGGCTGAGACAGGAGTCTCCCGGGTTAGAACATCTGAAACCATAAATCAAACTAAATCTGCTCCTTGAAAAGATTTGATTTTGTCACTCTTCCTTAGTTTCCTGCAGCATCTCATCAGTTGTTCATTTCATTATATGTTCCACCATATACATTCTGGAAGTCTTGAGAAGTCTACAAATCACTATTCAATAATGCTTTTCAACATAGATGCAATATAACACACAGAATTACAAAGGATGTTAACTATCTCATTTAAGAAGCCCCAAGATTAAATTGCAGTGTGAGTCCCATTGTCTGTGTTCCTGTGATTGTTCAGCAAGGACGTGTGTTCAAGTAAAGCTTCAACAAGATACAGAGCAGAGCCAGGCAGTGGTGGCCCATGACTTTAACCCCAGCACTGCACTTAGGAGGCAGAGGCAGGCAGATCTCTAATTTCAAGGCCAGCCTGGTCTACAGAGAGAGTTCCAGGGCAGCCAGGAGAGAAACCCTGTTTCAAAAACAAACAAAAAGATGCAGAGAAGAAAGAGGAATAGATGCCATATTTGAAGCTGGAGGGGTGGCTCACATCAGCTGGCTCACAACCAACTATGACTGCAGCCATGGAGGTCAGACACTTTTTCTGTCCTTCACACATGTGCACATACACACATACACATAGAGTTAAAAAAAATAACAAATCTTTTGTGAAGACTATCTGTATTGAACTTACTTAAATTTAAAAGTGAATGCATCTTTCTAAAATGACCTTGCTCAAGTTATTAGCAGATGCCAAATTTGGACATTAAGAAGAAATACTACTCTTTGCAAACTGACTAGTTCACACCACATATTCCTTCCTAAGTTCTGAGGCTCTTTGGCAAAGACATAGGGATGTTAAGTGGTTCTTTTGGCTTGGCTCATGTAGCAAAGAATCCATAGAGTAAAAGACCCGAGTCCCATCTACCTACCTGACTCCCTCCTACTAGAGACTTAAAGTCACTGGGATGTTTATGTCAGTTGGCAAGAGAGATTATGTTTAAATGTTCAGGAATTTTACTCAGTGCTAAACCATCCTTGGATTAAAATCAACCATGAGGCGAATATTTACACCACAGACACAGGCAAATGTGCAACTTGAAGCTGTTTTTCTCTGCACATCTGGTTTATGTTCTGTAATATTTAATTATGCCAAGTTGTCTCATGATCCTTTACTTTAGCCCCAGAATCCAGAATGCTGAAAAACATAAATCGCAATGTCTGTGTGTGCCATTCTCAGGTCAGTGAGTCTTGGAAACTGGCTACACCGCTGAATATCTATGACCCTGAGCCAATTAATTCACTCTCTGGATCTGAGCTTACCGTGTACCAACCAAGACTACTAGACCTGTGGGTCTTGGATTTGAATTTATGTTTCATTAAATGCCTGTGGCCCACTTAACATAGGTTCTCATACTTCATGATTCCAAATGGTTGGTATCCAAGATTATTTTCCTTTCCTTCTTACCCTTTTTTTAAATTGGCAATCATATTTGATGGACATTACCAGTACCAACACAAGGGAAGTCATTTTTCAGAGACTATAGACAGAGAAACAACAAGTAATAACACCACATGCAATCAACTTGGGATTCTAGAGGATAGAAATTTGCCTTACAACTCTTAACACTTTCTGAACCATGGAGATTTGAGGAACTGATGCTTTTGTGTAAATCCAAAAGATAATTACTGACAGACATAAGTTCAACATGGCTTTTGAAGATTAAAGAGAAATCAGATTAATATTATAGAATAGTCAGCCCTCTATATCCCCAGTTCTGAATCTGAAACACAATGAACCCTGAATCAAAAATTTCAGAATACAACTCATCCATATTGAACACATATAGATATTTCCCCTTATACTTTGTAAAAAAAAAATAATACTGTATAACAATTATTCATGTGAGATTTATGTTTTCTTGAGTATTATACATAATGCAGAGATATTTCAAGGGTGCAGGAAGATATGTGATGAGAACAGAAGGCTGTACAGCCAGTAAATGTTTGCAAATGTGGCAGGAATGCTCACAGAATGGGGCCCAGGTTCTGAAAGTTTCCCTACAGTGAGCATTACTGAAAGCAAGATTGTCACCAAAGCATGAGGGAAGAAAGCTACTAAAGTATAGTTTACAAATTCCCTTCCTTTCACCCATCCTGGTCTAACCACTGAAGAGTAAACCATGTGAGTAATGTGGTACCCAACCCAAAGGCAGTTCCTGGAAAAAGAAGAGAGAGTGCTGTCTGTGTCATTATTTTAGGCTGAGCATGATTGGGCCGTAATTTCCATAAACTGAGAGAAGTAAAAGATGCTCACTTCTGCACACCTCAGTTTCAGATGAAGCAGCATCGTTCCACAATGCCCAAACAGTAGACCTCCTCTTTCTGTGGGTTTCCCATTCTGCTCTTTCTGCCCTGCCTCCTTCTGCAGTGTGTGGTTTCCTGGACCATCCACTTCAGGCCTAGACATTTTTACTACTTACCAACTACCCATCAAATGGCATCAGGCTTGATGACAGAAGTTCTTTTTGCTTGTTTGTTTGTTTGTTTGTTTGTTTGAGATAGAGTTTCTCTGTGTAGCACTGGCTGTCCTTAACTCACAGAGATTCCCCCTGCCTCTGCCTCCCAAATGCTGGGAATAAAGGCGAGTGGTGCCATCACTGCCAGACAACAAGACAACATAAGCTCAGCCTAAGTGATCAGGCTATGGCCCAAAAGACATCAGCTTCACAGCCCCTGTGGAAGGCATTGTTCTAAATAAAATTTTAATAACAGCACTCCCAAAAGAACAGAAACCTTTACCTTTACTGTCTAATTGCCTGTAATGTACCAGGCACACATGATAATCTTAATCTTCTCCAATCTATTTGTTGTTGTTGTTGTTTTGATTTTGAGACAGGGTTTCTCTGTGTATCCCTGACTTCCCTGAAACTCAGTTTGTAGACCAGGCTGGCCTCAAACTCAGAGATTCCCTCTGCCTCTGCTTCTGAATGTTGGAATTAAAGGCATGTACCACCACTACCCAGCAATCTTTCCCACTCTTAAAAGCAATAGTCAATGCATCATAGGAATCTTTTTATTTTATGTATGAGAAACAGAAAGTAAGGGGCTGAGGATATAACTTTCCCAGTGTGCATAAAGCTCTGTGTTCAATTCCCGGTATAGCAAAAGAAAAAAAAATAGTATATGTTTAGATTATGCAGGATGATGTTTGTAATTATATAAGCATCAAGGCACACATTTAAACTACATTAATGGAGTTTATTTATGCTCCCATTGCCTTCAATAACAATTTCTGTTCTCAGTCTTCCTTTGGCCAAATTCCAAATGCTATATATGAAGTATCATCATTACTCCCACAAGGGAATTAGGTACTATTATGCTTCCACAAAACAACAACAAAAATCCAAAAATATGAAAAAGCCATGCTATATCTCTCACAAGTCTGGTGAAACAGGCTGGCAAATTAAAAGCCAGGTATACGGATTTCCTAAAATGAATGCTTACTTGAGATAGTATCTTGGTAGATTGAAAGAACATAGAGAAGAAAAAGGAACAGAAACTAGGCGTGGAGCTACCTATAGGTTTAAGGTCTAAGAGTTAGTAGGCGAAAAGATCTTGCCTCTAAGAGTTATCAGAAAATACAGTTCTTCATAGTGTCCCTTCAATGGCATCTGACTTCTGGGATATGCTAGATAAACTGGCTCTCAGTATTCAAGATGGAGCTTACTTGTCTTGACTGCACCATTTACATGGTGTAAATGCAAACACTATGGCTGTGTCACTATTCTAAGTGCTCTTACAATCCAGTTGGAGTTTAATTTACCACATCACAGCTTCAGAAACACTGCACAAGATAGCCTTGCCTTTTCTAGAAGTTGTATTACTCTAATACCTGAACAATCTAATCTTGTGTATCAGTATGTTTGCAATCTGCATCCAACTAACAATAGATCAAGAGGATAGGGGAAAATTGTGTCTGTACAGAACATATACAGACCTTGATTCTTGTCATAAGTCCAAACAATTCACTATAATGGCCACTTATGTAGCACCTGTGTCGCAATGAACCAGGGGTTATAAGTATGCTAGAGACAATCGTAAACATGTTAGAGGCAATAAGTATGTTAGAGACAAATGAATTCAAAGCTGGCCTTGAATTCATAGAGAGCTGCCTGCCTCTCTGTCTCCTGAGTGCTGGAATTAAATGCCCATGCCACCGTGCCTGGCATAAACTACTTTTGTAAGTGAGTCCACTTTTGTAGCTATAGGTTAACTGAGTCAAAGGTTTCTTCTGTTTTATGGAGCTGAATAGCCCTTGAGAGATCTAAGACACCTATGTATGCATGTACATACTTACACATGCATTCAACGAGGTATTTATTGCAGTCCCTGTGTGAACTCAGAACATGCACAAACATAGCACTCACTATTTTGGATTCCCACCTGTTGCTACAGGACTTCCCATAGTTTAAGCATGCACAATATTTTGAGGTCCCCCCAATAGCCATGTAAAACACCCCATAAATACCTGCTTATGATGAGGTCATGGCATAAATTCAGACCTAGTGAATTAAATGGCAATTACCCTTTGAGAAGCACTGTAACTCTAAAAATAATTACCATGCTTCGTGTAAGGTTTTTAGATCTTTAGGGGCACTAATTCATAGAACCAAATGAATAATTGAATAGCACGGGGATGTAAAATGGTTGTACTATAACTATGTGCTATTTGATCTTGCAAAGCAAACATGTCTAGTAGATCAGCTTCCTAAAGTATGTCTTTAAGCTGTGGACTATTTTCAGGCCATTCATCTTCCTTCATTCTAAAGTCTCATGCATGATATTAATTGGCAAAATATACTTATTTAATTAGGGTTCTATTTCTATTATGAAGATCATGACAAAATGCAACTTGTGGGGGGGGAGGTCTAAGGTGGCTTACCAGCTCCATCTGTCATCAATGGAAGCCCAGGAAGGAACTTGGCATCAGGAATTGAAGCAGAGACCATGGAGGAACACTGCTTCTCGACTTGCTCCTCCAGGCTTGCTTAGCAGGCTTTCTTCTGTACTCCAGGACCAGCTGCCCAGGGGTTACCCCACCCACAACATACTTGGCACTCCCACATCTATCATTTCTCAAGAAAATACCCCACAGGCTTTACCAACAGGCTGATCTGGTTTTTCACAATTTCAAATGATCACAGTCTGTATCAAGCTGAATAAAACAATCAGTGTAATGCTAGAAGGCAAGCACATGAGTTTAAGAACCTATGCATGGTGGTATTTTTCTGTATCATTTGGATGTTTCTAGCTTTTAAACGTTGGTTAGTAAATGCTGTGTCTTTGGAAAGACACAGTGGTGTCTTTAATGTAGAGTTCTGCCTAGCATATTGATGTGCCTGGAAAATGTTTCCCAGGAATGACTAACTCCTTCTGTCTGTCTTCCATCCTCTGTCTCTCTTCCTTCCCACTTCCCATGCCATTTCCTCTTCTCTTACTTATAGGTAATTAGAGATTGAATTATAAGTGCATATATATATATATATATGTACATATATATATATATATATATATATGTATATATCATAGGAGTATATCCTTGATCTAGGAAACAGCGGGCCCTAAACAAACCATTTACTATTGGGGGCTTATAGAGTACCAGTGGAAATGAAAATATTTTGTGGGTAGGGACAGAATTTAAAATAGTTCTTAGTCTGTGTTCTATTGCTGTGCAGAGACACCATGACAAAGGCAACTCTTAAGAAAGTATTTGCTTGGAGGCTTGCTTACTGTTTCAAAGGATTAGTCCATTATCAGCATGGTAGGAAGCATGGAGCTAAGATCACAGGCAGGCAGTCACAGAGAGACTGGGCCTGTTAAGGGCTTTTAAAACTTCAAAGCCCACCCCCAGTGACACACCTCCTCCAACAAGGCCCCAGCCACTTCTTTCAAAACAGTTCCACTAACTGGGGACCAAGAATTCAAAGTTATGAGTCTTTGGGGACATTCTCATTCAAAGCAACACAGGTACAGAAACACATCAGACATGTGAATGCTTTAAAATGTTTGAAACAGTTGGCCAGTGGTGGCACAGGCCTTTAATCCCAGCACTCGGGAGGCAGAGACAGGTGGTTCTTGGAGTTCAAGGCCAGCCTGGTTTATCAAGAGTTCCAGAACAGTCAGAGCTATTACACAGATAAATTCAGTCTTAAAAAAATAAATCTAAAAAGCTTGAAATAGCTATTTAATAACCAAACACTCATGTATTACCTAACATAGTGAGAAAGTATGTGTCTCTATTATGTTTCTATTGTTATGATAAAATACCATGGCCAAAAGTAACTTAAAGAGGAGAGAGTTTATTTCAGTTTACAGTTTTAGTCCACAATGAAGGAAGTCAGAGCTGGCACTCCAGACTGGATGCAGGACCTAGATGCAGGACTGAGGCAGAGGGATGGAGGGATGCTGCATATGGGTTTATTTTTGCTTTCCTATACACCCTAGGATCATCTGCCCTGGGATGGCACTGCCCCAAGCATGCTAGGCCCTTACCCATCAATTATTAATCAAGAAAATTCTCCACAGGGTTGCCTACAAGATGATCTGATGAGAACTTTTTTCAATTAAGTTCCCTCTTCTTAGATGACTCTAACTTATGTTGACTTGACAAAAAACTAACCAGGACACCTTCTAAATTGATCTCATTGGCTGCTGTTACTTGCCCTCTATCTCCTGAACTCTGCTTCTCATTCCATTATCTCATTCTAATCATACTCAGAAAATGGCTGAGAAGAGAAGAGCTGAAAAGCATAAATATCTATAGAAAGAATAGTATCTATAGTATCTATAGAAAGACCAGTATCTCAGGTCGGCCTTTGGAACATTCTGGAAGGATACTGTTTACCCTAATTACTGCACCAGAAGTGACCCAAAGAATTCAAATGAGCAATAATTGTTTTCAGCTCCAACAGCATGCCTAATACATTTTAGATGGGTAGAACTGTGATACTCATGAGTTTCGTTGCTTTTGTGAAACTGTCTATTCCCAAAACATGTCACCAAAGAGACTCAGGTGTGCTCCATTTTCAAGAGGGTGTGGTGCTGACAATTGCCAATCAAAGTACAGATTCAGAGTGACAATGGATGTCTGTGCTTGGTTCTTTCCTGTCACTAATGCTTATGTCTCTGATAATTCAAAGTGGGAGCAGCCACTCTTCATTCACCCTGTCACTCAGCATAGCTGTGTGACACATAGTTAAATACTGTTACAGGCTCCTGAATTACTGTCTGTATAAAAACAACAGAAATAGCCTTCCTGTGTTAAGACTAATGCTAGGAGAAAACCAGTGGAGACAGGATAAAACTCATGCAAAGCTGATGGTCACCCTTTGAAGATGAATTATAAGGTATGTTGATTTAGCTGGAGAGCACATTTGTAAAAACTAGACTTCCAACTAAATTCATGAATACTTTTTCAATTAATATTAGATAAATGAACAAATCCTACTAGCTGGTGTTGGTAAACATGTTAGATTTAGAAATAGAGGAGGGACAAGGGTCTTGCAATCGCTGGAGTTATCAATGCCTCGAGAATCTAAAGACTTTATTGAGAGATTAAAGAGTGGACACAGGGCTGGGTTAATGGCTCAGGAAAGACTTTGCAGTAGAAGCAAGAGGATCTCAGTTCAATCCCCAGGACCCAGACAAAAAAGTTGGATATTGTAGCACAGTGCTAGGGAGGTAGAGACAGGCAGATCCCTGGGACTCATTGGTTAGCCAGCCTCCCCTGCTTGGTGAATTGCAGGATGATTAGAAGAACCTGATTTAAAACATAAGATGGATGGTATCTGAGGAAGATGTCCAAGGTTGATCTATGGTCTCCACATCTCCATGTACTTGCACAGGCACACACATGTACCCACACAAATACCCGCCCACACAGATGATGAATGCATACATAAATAAAGTTTCTAGAAGGTGAGTACACCATATGCTAAATATTCTGGGTTTTGTTTTTTTTTTGTTTTTTTTGGTTTTTTTGCTTTGTTTGTTTGTTTTTTGAAGCAGGGTCTCTCCACATAGCCCTGTCCTGGAACTCACTACATAGACCAGCATAGCCCCTAAGTCACAGAGATCTGCCTCTGCCTCCTGGGATTAAAGGTGTGTGCCACCATAGCTAGTTTAAGTATTATTTTAAGAAGTATAATAACAAGGGCTCAAAAGAAAGAATATTTTACAAAGTACACACTTATGCAAATGAGCTTTTGTGAGATTATTTTCCATCTTTTCTGGAAAATGTTTATGGCTGAAGAAAAAAATAATTCAAATGTGATAAAGTAGAGATATTGAAGACAGAAATATCACCTGATGGCATTCCAAAGGAAAGGGGAGATGAAGCCAAAGGCAAGGCAGAGGAGTTGGCCTGGAGCCTTCCTCTGGGCCAGATGACTAAAGAGGTGCTCCTGGAGGAACAAGCTGCCTCTGTGAGAAAAGGTTTTAGAATTAAGAACCATGCAGGACATGGGTTTTGGTTAGAAAAGACAGAAGCTAGTATTGTATTAGTTACTTGTCCTTGTTGCTATGACAAAATACCTGACAAAAGCAACTTAAGGAAGCGTTTATTTTGGCTCACATTTCCAGCAATACAACTCACCATTGCACAGAAGACATGCCAGTAGGAGTGTGAGACAGTTGGTCATGTTGTGTCTACCAAGAAAGCTGAACACTGCTCTTCAGCTGGCTTCATTTTCCTTTTTCTTTTTAGTCATCCTGGGACCCCAGCACTGTCCATATGTAAGTAGGCCTTCTCTTTTTCAGTTAAATCTTCCTGAAAACATCTTCACAGACATACCCAGAGGAGTTTGTCTCCTAGGTGATTCTAAATTCAGTTGACAATGAAGATGAACCCTCACAGACATCTTTCTAGACACAGATAACTGTGGTTATTTTAATGCAGTCTGAAGTTCAATAGGCGCCTATTAGTCAACAGATTGCTTCTCTTTGAAAAGTACTATAACATATAGGAAAGTTATAAGGTCTCTTGACATTGGGGGGTCAAACTTTATCAACTCACTTGCCCAAGGTCTTTCTTAGGTCAAGCTAATTAAAATGCTTAATTTTCTCAAAAATTAACATGGAACTTAAAGTAGCAACCTTCCTCAGAGGATTGCTTTCTGAAATAAATTGGGTAACTTCACATTCAATACATATTAGCTGTTGTTAATTTTCACTTGTTTTTTGAGATGCATCTCACAAAGCCCAGGATATCCTCAAATTCTTAAATAGTTGAGACTGGCCTTGAACTCTTGATCCTCCTGTCTCTATCTCCCAAGAGCTGAGGTTGTAGGCTTGTACCATTATGATTAGCTCTAGATACTATTTTTATTGCTAGATACTATTTTTACAGGTGTTGTTCATAAGTACTCCTCACAGTCTATCTGTAGAGAGCTGGTGTTTTAGCTTCAAGAGTAAGATTTTAATTTACCTTTCTTGAATTCTAAACATGAGATTCATTTAATTCTTTTAGTCTCCTGAGACCCTTTTGAGTTCTAAACTCAGTGCACATCTTTTCAAACTGTGTGATTTGTGCAGAATTCTACTAGATTTTCAGAGAGTTAACCCTAATACTCCTCAAATTATTCCACAAAATTAAAACAGGAGGAACATTACCCAAATCTTTTTATGTGGCCATAGTTAACCTGATGCTTAAACCATATAAAGACCAATTTCCTTATGAACATATATGCAAAAATTCTCAATAAAATACTTGAAAACTGAATCCAAGGATACATCAAACTATCATCCACCATGATCCAGTAGGCTTCAACCCAGAGATGCAGGGATGGTTCAATATACATAAATCATTCCAACAAAGTAGCAGGCTACAGAATGGGGAAATAATTTTTACCAATTACACATTAGATAGAGGGCTAAGATTTAAAATACATAAAGAACTCAAAAACTTGTACATCAAGAAAATGAGTAACCCAATGAAAATGGGTTACAGATCGAAACAGAGAGTTCTCAAAAGAGGAAACACAAATGGATAAGAACATTTAAAGAAATGTCCAACATCCTTAGTTGAATGTTGTTGAACATCAGGTAGATTCAAATCAAAACTACTTTGAGACTTCATCTTACACCAGTCAGAATGCCTGGGATCAATAAAACAAATGACAGCTCCTGCTGGTGAGGATGTGGAGTAAGGGGAATACTTTGGTTGCTAACGGGAGTGCAAACTTGTATGGCCACTATAGAAATCAATGTGGCAGTTCCTCAGAAAGCTGGAAATAGATCTTCCTCAAGATCCAGCTATATAAATCTTGAACATATATCCAAAGAACTCTACATCCTACTATAGAGACACTTGCTCAACCATGTTCATAGCTGCTGTATTCATAATAGCCAGAAATTGGAAACAGACTTGACGTCCATCAACAGATGAATGAACAAAGAAAATGTCCTACATTTACACAATGGAGTATTACTCAGCTTTAAAAAAATGAATCCATAGGTAAATGAATGGCGCTATGAAAATTCACCCTAAGTAAGGTAATCCAGACCCAAAAAGACAAATGTGGCATGATGTATTTGCTTATAGATGGATGATAGCTGTTAAGTCTTCGATGAGCAGGTTAAGTGTAGAGAAAGGGACTAGGGGTGAGGGTTAGATCTCCCTAGGAATAAAAAATAGAATAAATAATTATAGATCAGTGGAGGATGGGGGGATTGGAATGGGAGGATCAAATGGAAAAGGAGAGTCAAGAAGGACAAGAGGGAGGACTACAGGGAGAGACAACTAAAACTAAGGACAATTTGAGGGGTCATATGGCAATCTAAGACATTAGAAGATTCCTTAAATAAACATAAACATGAAGATTATCTAAATGGATTTGCCAAATAATGGGGGAGACAGACATCTCTTATCACCAAATGAACCCTCTAGTTCTGAAAATGGGTTACATCTAATTCTAGTTGTTGGCAAAGGGGGTCTTATGGGAAGCCCTAAGCAACCCAGGCTATTGCCAAAACTATTGGCTGCTATCCATAAACTGATGGTAAGGCCCCATTGCTGAAGATGACATCTAAACAACTCAATGAACACAGAGAAGTCAAGCTTTTGTCTATAAAGCCTTCACCCCTACTGACCAGTGTTCATGGTACTAGAAAGTACTCTGTATATTACCATAGAAGAAAGGTAAACACCAAGCCAGATGCATATCCTTCGACCTCCAATGTTGACCTGCTTATAAAATGAGCTAGTGCAATAGTGTCATAAAGCTTGTAGGAGTAACCAACCAATAGCTGATTGGAGTTAGGCTCACTCCATGAGATGGAACCCATACCCAACACTGCTGGGGTGACCAAAAACCTGAGATCAGATAGGCCAGGGACCTGGAAGAAAACCAAATACTGCTGTTCTTCTAAAGCAATGTCTCTCAACTTTCCAAATGTTGTGACCCTTTTATCCAGTTCCTCATGTTGTAGTGCCCCCATCACAAAATTATTTCATGGCTGCTTCATAACTGCAATCTTGCTACTGTTATTAATTGTAATGTAAATATTCAATATGCATGATATCGAATATTCAACCCCTAGAAGTGTCATGACCCACAGGTTGAGAACTACTGTTCTAAGGAAGAAAGAAAGAAAGAGAGAGAGAGAGAGAGAGAGAGAGAGAGAGAGAGAGAGAAAAGAAAGGAAGGAAGGAAAAAAGAAAGAAGGAAGAAAGATAGAAAGATAGAAAGGAAATGACTTCTAACAACATTCTGCTATGCTCATAGATCAGTGCCTTGCTCAGCCATCATCAGAGAAGCCTGCTTGCTCTTGCAATAGATGGGATCAAATACAGAGACCACAAATGGACAATGTGCTGAGAGTGGGAGACCTTGCAACACTCAGTCTTATTTACTGTGATCAAACCCTCCCCTCAGAGCTCAGGGAACCCTTTGGAAAAGGGGGTAGAAAATTATAAGAGCCAGAGGGGGGTGAAGGACACCAAGGAAACAAACAGCAAGACTGAAACACATATGAGTTCAGAAACTCAGGCAGCATGCATGGGGCCTGCAAGGATGTGTACTGGACTAGATCTCAGCATTAAGATGGGAAGAGGACACAGCCCATATATCTAACTCAGATGCTATCTCCAACTGATAAGTGCTTGCAAAGGAAAAATTAGTTTTCTCCAATGGAGGAGTCTCACTGGGTGTACAAACCCACTGTTAAAACCAGACCCCATATAGTAGAGAGCTAAAACAAAATGAAGTCAATGGCATTTCTGGAGGTTGTCACATAATGCTTTTTCAGAACTCTTTTTAACCTCACAAGTCCTTTGAGTATATATTATGATTTCTAGTTTTATGTTTTTATGGGATTTCTGTGTGTGCAAATATGAGTGTCACTGTGTCTACATATGTTTCTTAAGATTTCTCTTTGGGTATTTTCTTCTGTTTATTTGTTTTGTCCTATTCTGGTCTGGTTTTATTTTATCTTATTATTATCAATTTAGATACCTGTTTGTATTCTAATGAGAGAGAAAAAAATTATCAATTTTCATAGGCAGCAAAGTGGGGAGGGTCTGAGAAGAATTGGGGGGACAAGATTAAGAGTATTTTGCATGAAAACAAATCTATATGCAATAAAGTAGAAAACAAAAATTAAAAAAAAAAAAGCAAAAGGTTGAGAATTGAGGAAGATACTGCATGTCAACTCAACCCCTACATGTACACACACACACACACACACACACACACACACACACACACACACGAACATGCACACATACAGAAAAAAACAAAAAACTTGGAGAAAGAAAAGCCTGAGCAGAAAAGAACTAAAGATGGAGCTCTGTGACCTTGTGGCTCATTCACTATACTGGTCATTGCTTATTAGACCAAAGTCTGTCTTTTCCGGTGCGATGGGCACGGCTCTGACTCGCTCTCGGAGGGTGGTGTGCAGCCAGTACACCTTAGGCAAATGGCAATTGTGAAAGCACCTTCCTTCTCCCTGCACCAGTAAAGACAGTGTGGCTCGGGGCCTCAGCCCTCTCAGGCATCCAGTTGGTACCCCCACCCCCCACCCCCGTCCCCAGAGCTGGGCTCACACTCATGTCCTCCAGGCCAGGGTTTATTATTCTGCCTTACAAAGTTTCAACAACTCACACAAACATTCCTTTTGTGTTGCATTTTTCTCTTTGAGATCTCATTGCTGTCGACCTCACATTACATTATTCACCCTCTCAATCTCCTTGGCCACAGATTAAAAAAAAGAAATTTTTAAGTTTGTTTGGTTTTTTTTTTTTTCAGATGTGGCATTTTCCAAATGACTGCCTTGCCTCTTGAGTACCCCCAAGTTTCCTGCTCACAATCACAAGGAACTGGGGGAGTGCACAAAAAGGCACTTCCAGGCTTCTGCAACAGTGCTAAAAAGAAAACAAGACTGATAAAGTGTCCCACGTTCCCGGCTGGATCTCTGAATGGGTTACTTTAACTCGTCCTTGTCGTTGGGATCTTGGTATGCTTGGATTTTCTGGGACTCTTTCCACATAGAAAGCAGTCAGTAAACTTTTCTTACCCGCCTAGCTTGGGACAGTTCTGGGATAAACATTTCCTTGGTATTTAATGACTCCCTGACTCCCTTCAACTGCTGCAGCTGCTGCGAGGCAGCCGCAAGCAGAGATTAGATACATGATACGCACCTGCCTGGCCATAAATGCGTCTTCGTTGTCGGTAAAGGTTAACAGGCCCAGTTCTCTTTGCTCCTCAGACCCAGAATGCGGAAACATGAAAGGGAGCTGTAATTATTTATAAACAATAAAAACTTCTGTGTGGAGCTTGCAATGAATGGATGGGTTTATCTGTCCATTTCAAGTGAAGTAGGCAGCTTTGGCTGTTTGTCTTGAATAGAAATCCACACCCCCCCCCACTTCCTCCTCCTCCTCCCTCTTTCTCGGTTTCCCTTCTCCACCTCCCGACACTCCTCCTCCATGTGATTCTGACTGTTAGACTATAGATTTGTTTCCATCAGAGGGGTTGGCATATCTGTGCGCAGCGTGCCGTCTGCCGCATGGTGATTGTCATCCGAAGGGTCTGGACAGATCCTCCTTTGGCGCTTTCTGAAGCGTTTGCTTCTAGCTGGCCTCTTCTCTGCTCGCTCTGGTTCCGGACCCAAAGTGGAAGAAGTATTGCTCAACTTGGTCAAATGAGACAGAGCTGGACAAGTTTCATTGAGTCCTCTCCTGAGCCTGACTGACTGAAACCTCCATTTTGACCTTTGCAGTCAGCACCTGTCTGCTAAACTTCAATGTGGTCCTTAGACGATACTTTCAGCCCTTTGACAATACCTTCAGTTTGTTAAAGCTGCTCAAAGTCTCCTTCTCACCTGGCTGTGGTGGCACACGCCTTTAATCCCAGCACTCGGGAGACAGAGGCTGGCAGATCTCAGTGTGTTCGAGGCCAGCCTGTTCTACGGAGCTAATTCCAGAACAGGCTCCAAAGCTACACAGAGAAACCTTGTCTCGAACCCATCCCTCAAAAAAACTCTATCTCAACAGATCATTGGAGTGTGCCCACCCCTACCCACACCCAGACAAGAGCTAATACAGTACACTCCTGTGTGAATATAAACACAAGACCTTTTTAAAATTGGGTAATCCTTCTGACTCTCTAGAGTTTAGAGGTACATAGGAACTTTAAATTGAAGCATGTCATGTTACTATCAATTCTACTCTTTGTTTCTAATAAGTTTTCAATTTTTCAAGCATGAGAGTCCATTGATTTACATAGGAACATTTGTCACGGAATTACTGAAGTCTACCCTGAAAGTAGACGTTCTGTCAATCACTGTGGTGACTGCTCTAGGTAAAGAGAAGCATGTGTACTGTATGAATTAGTAAACTTTAGGGATCCTTAAAGTTACTCAAAGGTTTTCCAGGAGTTTGAGCCCAATGAAACAATGGTTATTGTAGAGGTATTCGTCTTACTTTTTAAAGATTGGTTTCGTTTTAATTATATGTTGGGGGTATGGGCATGTGAATACAGGCACCTACTGACTCTGGCTTTGGATCTTCCTGGAACTGGAGTTACAGGGGGTGGGGAGGGACCTTGTGACTGCCAGGTTAAGAACAGCAAGTGCTCTGAACCACTGAGCCATCTCTCCAGCCCCCTACAGAAGGTCTTTAAAGGGGAGAGCTCTGTTCAGTTCATCTTGCAAAACCACTAGTATAAAACTCATGAAATCCCTGGGAAAGCAAGAAGAGGAAGCTAGGGGTCCGGCTTTGAAATTTCCGACATCATCTTCCTTCAGCTATTATGCTTCCATAATAGTTTGGCCAGCCTATGAGCACTCTTTTGTTTCGTTGATTCTTATTTTATCTGTATGGGTGTTTTGCCTGTGCAACACTCTGCATACCGAATGTGTGCCTGATGTCCTTAGAGGCCAGAAGAAGGGTGTAGGATCCCCTGGGACTGGAGTTACAGATGGTCATGAGCTGCCATGTGGACATTGGGAATCAAAACTGGGTCCTCTGAAAGAAGAGTTAGTGCTCTTAACTGCTGAGCATCTCTCCAGCCCCTGGACACTTCTTCTTCTTCTTTTTTTTTAATGAAACAATATAATTAGATAAAATTTCTAATCAGCTTAATTTTTCCTTTTTACAGTGTGCAACACTTTGTCAGCATAATGGCTGCATTAGCAGTCATGAACCACTCTTGAAAATCCCTATTTAGTAAAATCACATTAAGCAAAATACAGAGGGTATGATGAGCACCCTGATTTAATTTTTAGACAAGATTAACATATTGAGCTATCATCTCTAATTTTACAATCATGTTCTCTCTATTTAGACCTGTAAAATAATACTCAGGTAATTGGATATGCTTTATAGATGTTTCTAGCTTCATTTCCTCTTTGATTTGGACAAGCAATGGGTCCTAAATGATTCTCTGGTTCACATTTTAAAACACAAAGCAGAATTCTGGAGAAAATTGCAGTTCTTTTTTGTTCCCCTTCTAAAAAGTTGAAGCAAAGAACACACTGTCTCTCTCTCTCTCTCTCTCTCTGTCTCTCTCTCTCTGTCTCTCTCTCTGTCTCTCTCTCTCTCTTTCCTGTAATTTCCCACTGTTTGTATATCCTCCTTAGAATTTACTCTTTCTTGTCAAATTGTGCTAATTTACATCCTAAAGAGCTATATTTCAGTGGGTGAGAAGAAATAGAGGCTCCAGCCTCCCAACCAAGCCAAACTATTTCCAGGACAGTCTTCTCTAGATGGTGAGCCCCAGAGCCAGCAAAGGTGAACTGTATGCAGTAACGGCTCTGTGCCCTTAAGCATATTCCAGTTACATGGGTTCTCAGCCGGTGGATGGAGATCCCAGGGATCCCATGTCAGATATCCAGCATATCAGATATTTACATTACAGTTCATAACAGTAGCAAGATTACAGTTATGATAATCTTACGACTGGGGTCACCACAACATGAGGAACTGTATTAAAGGGTCGAAGCATTAGGAAGGTTGAGAACCACTGCTCCAGTAAGTCCCTGGTTCCTGCATATTTTCCTCAAGTTTACTTAGTGACTCCAATGAGCCTGCAGGGAGCCTGTTAACCTGTCCTGGTGGAGCTGCCCAGGGAGATCTGGAAGAGGGGAAGGCCAAAAGATTGACAGATTAGACTGACAATATGCACTTGCCTACCAGCATCCAATGGTTACACGCATATGCAGATCTCCACGAGAGACAAAAGTCAAGGCCTCCCCAAGTCCTGTTTTGAGTACCAGGTCACAGTCTTCATACATTGCATCAGCATGCAGATAACCCCTCCCCTCTCTGGAGCCCACCTCTGAGGAAACTCCTCCTGGATTTGCATCCAGGTGCTGCCTGGTAGTTGGTAGGAGTCCTTCATCCCAATGCAAATGCATTATACAAGGTCAAAATTCTTTGGCTGTGGGGCCATGGAGGCCAGCCTCTAGAAAAATTTGCATGTTGGTTGATAAAACAGGCTAAGCCTTGCTATAGAAATGAAGTAACAAAGAGATCATTAAGAAATCAAATCAACAGACAAATGTGATGCAAATATACTCTATTAACTGTCTGCAGTTTTTTGTTGTTTTTGTTTGTTTTTAAACAGAAAGGAATTTAGAATTCAGAAATGCATCCACTGTGGGGGGGGGGGTAAAGGGTGGGAAAGGCTCAAAAAGAAAATGAAGAAGAATGTTAACAAATGACATCCAGCTTGATGATTGCAGTCTCCATGGTTGCAGCCCAGTGCAAAGTTGGTTTAACTAAGTCACCTCCTGATGATCTGTGACAGAAAATGACTCTTCCACAATAAGAATTCTGTGAAGGTTGCATCTTAAGATACAGTTATATGGTTGTAGCTTAGTTATAAGGAGTATGCAAGTGTGCTGCTGCTGGCTTTATGTAAACTTGACAGTTATTTTGGAAGAGGGAACCTCAATTCATAAGATAACCCCATCAGCTTGACCTATGACCAAGTCTGTGGTGCAATTTTTTTGATTGATGATTTATGAGGGAGGCCCTGGCTCATAGTGGGTGATGCTACCCCTAGGCTGATGGTCTTGAGTTCTATACGAAAGCAAACTGAGCAAATCATGACAAGCAAGACAGCAAGTATCACTCCAACCAGGGCCTCTGCATCAGTTCCTGCCTCCAGGTCCCTACCCTGCTTGAGTTCCTGCCTTGACTCCCTCAGTGTGACCTGGAAGTATCGGATGAAATAACTAACCCCTTTCTTGCAAATACTTTTAAATTACTTGTTCATATAACACATGAAAATACTTTCTAGATTAAAACAAACAAAAAATGAACTGAGCATGATGGTGTGTGTTGTATCCAACAATTTGAGAGGCTGAGACAAGGGAATTATGAATGCAAAGGTAGCCTTATCTCCGAAAAAGAAAGGAAAGCAGGAAGAAAGGAAGGAGAGGGGGTCAGGGAGGGAGGGAAGAAAAACAAGGCCTTGTAAGTGGCTCAGATCCCCAGCATCCATTAAAAAAGGAAGGAAGGAAGGAAGGAAGGAAGGAAGGAAGGAAGGAACCTGATGGCCTGTAATCCCAGTGATGTGGAGACAAAAAACAGAAGCACCCCCGTGACTCATTAGCCAGCCAGCTAAACGGACAGTTCCACATCCAATGAGTTGCCCTCTCTCAGAAAACAAGGTGGAGAGGGATAGAAGAAGGCACCAACATCAACTGCTGGCCTACACACACATGTAAACACGCACATAAACACATACATATACACGCAATCATGCATGCACACATACAGCAAACATAAAACAAAAATTTTAAGTGACAAACCAAAGGGATGATGTTTCTCATAAATATTTCAAGTTTAAGGTCCTATGTTAACCTAATTCTTTGAATCATTTTCTTTAACCCAAATATAGCCCAAATATAGTGGTACAGAGAAAGCAAGATACCTAGACTGGAGAACTAGGCAAGTGGGAAGGCAATCAAAAGGGACTAGCAGGAAAGTGATGGTGAGCGATTTTAGACAAGAATTTCAAGTACATTGACCACTGAGCTCTGAGTGCAAAGTTAGAGATGGCCAGTGTCACCTCTTCTTGGTTCCCAAGGTTGACCTTGACATCTGTCTTTTCCCCAGACAGGTACAGTCATGGCCTCAATATATGCTTAGACACTAGTTCTGTGCCCAACACAGCCTCTCCTGTGCATGGACTAGATGAAATCTAAAGATGAACTGGAGATATCTCTTGTAGGATACAAGTCAAATTGACCTTTAAAACCCTAAAGGGCTGGAGAGATGGCTCAGTGGTTAAGAGCACTGCCTGATTTTCCAGAGGATCCGGGTTCAATTTCCAGCATGCACATGGCAGCTCACACCTCTGCAACTTCAGTTTTGGGAGAGCTGACACCCATGGATAAACACCAATGCATATAAAAATAAAATATCTTAAAACCTTAGAAGATGAATGAAGCTGAACTGTGTTCTCTTGTTTCCAGGCTTCATGGGTGACATTGCTCAAGGATGACATCAAAATTGCTAACATCTTATTTTATTTGTCTCTTCAAGTAGGAACTAACATCAGATTCTGTTTGTCTCTTCAAGTTTCTTAAGGCAAGTGACATCTTCCTGACAGACCTGTCCCCAAACCAAATGCCTGATGTTTGACCTTTGAACCAATGACCAGTCAGAACTTCAAGCTGAGCAGTCTGAGACCCTATTTGGGATCAATCCCTGTAATGACTGCTGTGTGATAATCCCACTGATGTCTCTCCCTCTCTGTTGTATCTTCCCTTCCCACCTTTGAGAAAGCAAGAGTAGAGGCCAGATTCAAATCGAACTGTTAATTGTAAAGCTCTCTTATCACTGGGGACTTCAAAGGTTTGTCTTAATGAACAGAAAGTAAAACCTCATTCACCCACACCTTCTAACACTACTTGTTCCCAGCAGAAAGACTTGCACTGATGGTTGTCACAAGGAGAGAAGAGTGAAGTTTTACACACAGGCTTCATACTGCCTTCCCCACAGGCCAGAACAGCTGTCGCATTCCCATCCGGTCCTTCCCCAGGGTGAATTTGGAACTCAACAGTCAACTCTATTCCTAGATGGAAAGATGGTTCAGCAACTGAGAAATGGCCCTGCTTTTGCAGAGACCACAGAGGAATACTGCTTACTGGCTTGCTCACCATGGTTTGCTCAGCCTGCTTTCTTATATACTCCAGGACCACCCACCATAGGATGACTTAGTCTACAATGTCAATCATTAATCAAAAAAAAAAAAAAAAAAAAGATGCCTCACAGATCTGCTAAAAGGCCAATGATGGAGATATTTCCTCAGTTAAAATTACCTTTTGTCAAATGACTCTTTTATCAAGTTGACAAACATTAACCAGGACACACACACAGAATTTAAAATAAATATTTTTCATTCAATAATATCTCAAGGTTTAATGACGCTGTTGTATGATGCAGTCTGTTCAGGACCTATCAAACTCAGTATCAGGTATATACACAAATATTCAGTAAAAGCTCTCTGTCTTTAAACCTTTATCCTTAAAACTACTTGAAGGTTGGATAGAGTCTATAATGTGGGCTATCCACTCCACTAAAAAAGTGCCAAGAACTTGCCATCCTTATGCGACTAACCCTCTTTCTTTTAGGAATGATTTTAACCTCATTCACCTACCCTAGTGCCCACTATGATTCCTTGCATTTGTACTCTGGGTCATTCCATAGACATTTAGGTGGAGTAGTATGCATTATACCATACTGAGGTTTAACAATGTAGTTCTGTGTAGCTTGAAAATCTTCTTTGAGTAGGTGGCATCTCAGATGAGTCTGGATTGTGAATATGAGATGGGACAGTTTCCCAGGTAATAAGGGACTCTGTGTACTTGGCATGTTAGTAAGCACCCCCTACACACACACACACACACACACACACACACACACACACACACACACACACACACAAAGCTTCAGGGAGTGTCAGGAAAGAGGAGGTGGAATGACTGTAAAAGTCAGAAGACATGGCATGGCTATTGCACCCATCAGCTTACAATAGCTATGGTTCCCGGAATAGGATGACCTGGGGAGGATCAAGGATCCAAACTTCCAGCTTGGATGGAAGAAAACTCTTGAGGCCCCAGGAGCTGTTGGCAGCTGGTAGCTGCTGGGAGGGAAACTTGTTCTTCTTCGAGAGTGTGACCCCTGATAGGTTTCCCATGCTCCAGCAGATGGCCCTACACCCGTGTACATGTGAGCAACACTAAGTAGACATAGTGGGTTATGGAGAAGAAAAAGAAGAAAGCAGGAAGAGGAGAAGTAGAAATAAGGAAATTGAGAGATAATGTAATAGATGGGATTTCAGTTAAGTTTGAGATGAGAAATGGAGGGTGAAAATTATCATATTTCATTATGTGCATTAAGAAAATCTCCAAGAATACTTTAAAAGATTATTCTAGGTAGAGTGATGGTCATACACAGAAGGACGGGTTAATGTGGTCTGTCTAAATATGTTCAATATGAGTGAAATATAGCTGTTGCTTCATGGCACTGTGCACTGGAGGTTTGTTACTACAATATCTCTTGACTTAGTGAGTGCAGTTCTGGAAAGGCTGTCCCTGACTATTACAGACATGAGTTTATTGGACAGGATGACCTTTATCCAAGAAAGTAGTGTGCTCTGGGCAAGTGAGAAGCAGCTACTTTAGCCACAGAGAGACACAGTCAGAGCTCAGGCAGTGGCCTTCAGTAGGGAACAGTAGGCAACCTTAAGTCCTGTCTGTTCCTCCCTCCCTCCTTCCCAGGATGATATACTTTAAAGGCAATCAGAAAAGAACTGAGCCAATGAAATATGTTTCTGGTCCTGGATATAAAGAGCATACAACTCTATCTTCAAAAGTTTTCCCAAAATGTTACAACTCATGATATTTAGGTACTGGCATTATCTGACAAGAAAATGAATCGACAGAGGAAGATCAGCACAGAGATATTCCAGCTGGTGTTGGGCAGAAGGGACCTTCCTGTGATGACAGAAATGCCCTAGTGTCTGTTCTTGTTCAATATGGTGTCAACTAGCCATATGAATACTTGAAATGTGTAAATGCCATTGAAGATATGGAGTTTTTCACAGCTTAAGTAGCCACAGGTGAGCCCCTTCTTTTCTTCTTTCCTCTCCCCTTGCTCCTCATTCTCCTCCTTTTTGGGGTACAGGGGGGATCTAACACAAGGTTTTATCTAAGCTAAACAAGTACTCTAACTCAGAACAGCATCCCCAGTCCGATGAGTCCTTTCCTATACACAAAGGGCATATGATTCCTGACACTGTAAGGGCATGAATTTCCTAACATATTGGAAGCCTGCTTCTGTAAGACCCACCAACACCAATTATGGTCACTGATTCATGTGGTGGAATTTGGAAAATCTACTAAGAAATAAAAAGGAGACAAATGTGAAAACCAACATGTTTGTGAAACAAGGTGTTCTAAGTGGATTATACTCAGCTTAGAGACCCAGTCGAAAGGATCTTGAGTATCCCTCAAACATGTCCCATAAAGGCCATGTGTGGTCATTGCAGCACTGGCAGCGACTGCTTTCTCCACATTCAGAGGCTAAAGCTAATCGATTCTGTACCTTCCTAATGATCTGCCCTGGGGAGTTATTATTCTTGATGGCAATTAATCAAAATTAAAGCAGACTGTATAGAATGGAGCAAATTCTAGCACCCAGCCTCGACTGGGAACATCTGCACATTGAGATTGATCATGGCCTTGCTTTGGTGTGACGGCTACATCAATATCACAGAGAAAAGAGAAAGAACTTTTGCAAAGGGGTTCTGAGCCTGTGGAACAAAACCACATGAAGCCTGTGACACTGCAAATAAAATTGTTTCCTTCCAGTACTCACAGGGAGTTGTGACAACCTGTGTCACAAAGCGTCTAATGTCATTGTGGAGGCCCGAAGCAGGTAGGTCTGTGAAATGTTTTGTTTATGCCTGGGTAGGATCAGAAAGTATCTAGGAGTTTACTTCCAAGATATCCCTAAATACAAAATTAAAATGTAATCTTTTGTTTTTCAAAAAACTTTTTATTCCATGCTAAGTACTTTGAATATTTAATCAAATCAAACCATTTTTCTGTGGAACCACTACTATAATGTGGTAAGTCCTCAGAATTATACCCGGGGCTGGGGAGACGGCTCAATGATTAAGAGCACTGGCTTGTTCTTCCAGGAGGCACAGATTTAATTCCCAGAACCCACATGGTGGCTCACTTCTGCCTGTAACTGAATCTGACACCTCTGGCTTCTGAGAACACCTGTACACACATGTGCAGAGTCATGCAGTCACACATACCCTTTAAAAATAAAAATAGGCATAAAATGAAAAATAAATATTTTTTAAAAAGAAAGGAAGGATGATGTCTAATGTATTAACGGCCCTTTATAATCAACTGTTGATGTTTAACAAGTTGATTTTATTCTCTAGGCTCCTGTTACTCTATTTGTAAGTTATGGGTGCCAGCAGTTCCCCTAATTCAGCAGTATTATGAAAAGTGAGATAATATCAGAGTGTGTTTTCTAACAACAGACATGATAGCAACAATGGTGGTGACGCTGATTGAGTGCTTTAAAGGACTAATCTCTGTATTTTTGTTTTCTGAGCTTCATAGAAAGTCTAAGTGATCGACATCACTTAGTTTTCTAAAAGAGAAACCTGAGGCACAGAAGGATGACGTACCTGGACTCGTAAAACTGAATTGTTATGGGTGGTGACACATGCTTTTAATACCAGCACTTGGTAGGCAGAGGCAGGTGGATCTCTGTTGCGGTTTAATAAGGATCAGGAAAAGCAAACAGGCTGAATAGATGTTTATTCAAGGAGAAATACAACAGAGATAGATGAACACCAGCAGGTTCCTGGTCTCAAGGATGCCTCCGGATGCTCTTCTGTCCCAGTACTGTAGTTGAGAGAGAGGAGGAGAGAGAGAGGAGAGAGAGAGAGAGAGAGAGAGAGAGAGAGAGAGAGAGAGAGAGAGAGCTCAAGCCCATTTCCCAGTCCTAGTTCCCCCAGGTAACATCTGACCCTCTCCCCACCCCCAATGGGCATGATGCCACAGGTGCAGACAAAGTGAATATTTCACTACAGATCTCTGTGAGTTCAAAGCCAGCCTAAACAAGTTCCAGGACAGTCAGAGCTACACAGAGAAACCCTGTCTTTAATAAAACCAAGAACAAACAAACAAAACACCAACACCAACACAACAACAACAACAACAACAAAGCATTAATTGTTAGAATCAGGATTTTAGCCTTTTCATTATTTTTTAATTGTTTTTAACAACTATGTTGTGGAATATTTATTTAGACTGTGTGAGGATGTGTTACTGTGATTAGTTTAATAAAGATCTGAATGGCCAATAGCCAGTTAGGAGAGAGTTGGTGGGACTTCTGGGCAAAGAGAGAAAACTGTGGGAAGAAGAGAGGCAGAAAGATGCCAAGGAGATGCTGAAGAAGTCTGGAATTTTGATACATAGAAGTGACAGAATGCAGTTTAATAAAAGCAGGTTAATTTAAGTTGTAAGAGCTAGTGGGACAAGCCTAAGATTTTATAATTAATAAGAGGTTTCCATGTAGTTATTTGCGGGCAATCCAAAGGCAGTCTGACAAGAAACAAGGCTAGGGGGGAATGTTGTACACTGTAAAGATGTGTCATTGTGATTGGTTTAATAAAAGCTAAATGGCCAATAGCTATGCAGAAGAGAATAGGTGGGACTTCCAGGCAGAGAGAGGAAGATGGAGAGATCATTCTAGGTGAGTGAGGGATTCGCCAGTGAGATGCAGGGGAAACAGAATGAGATGAAACATTGAGCCACAAGGCAAAACATAGATTTAAAAATATAGGTTAATTTTAATTTAATTATTAAAGCTAGTTGCAAACACACCTAAGCTAAAGGCCAAGCTTTCATAATTGATAATAAGTCTCCATGTCATTATTTTTGGGCTGGCAGTCACAACAAAAAAGTAAACTACACAACTATTGTAAACTGGGCATGGTGGCCTGGGCTCATATCCAAATACAACAGTTGGAAGCAGAAAGATAATAAGTTTGAGGCTGGCTGAGATTAAAGAGAGAGTTCCAGGACAGGTGGGGTCATGTAGTGAGACCTTGATCAAAGGATGCAGAACATTGTTTAGACTGAAGGATTCTTCTGGACAATATGGCATATATCTATGTACAATATGGTGGGTATTTAATGATAATCTACTGGGGTTTTGTGGTGAGCAGTTGTGGGGGCTGACATAAATTCTTACTTTATAGCCTATGCTGACCTTGAACTCCTGCCTCAACCTAGTAAGGCACACACACATTCACATAAATAAATATAAATCTTTTTAAGAAAGAATTTGGTGATTATGAGCTGCATTATTTTCCAGACTCCTTTTTGTACCATTTAATAGGGACAGTTTTAAAGTAAAGTATTTGTTTGTTTGTTTTTATTTATTTATTTATTTATTTATTTATTTGTGTGTGTGTTTGTGTGTGTGTGTGTGCCTCATATGCATGAGTGCCTATAGTATCTAAAACAGGAGCATCAGATTCCCTTGGGCTGGAGTTACAGGTTGTGAAACATACGAGACATTGGTGCTGGGAACCAGACTCAAGTCCTCTGTAGGAGCAGCAAGCATGTTTACCAGTGAGACATCTCTCCAGTCCCACATTAATGTTTAAACAAAATCAGGCCTGCCCGCCACTGTCTGGTGAACTTCTGTGACTACTGAGATCACTTCCCAGTATTTATTTTTAGAAGTCTTTTAATTAGAGTTCAAGAGTAAACACAAATGTGTTTCCGGGATATTGTTTTAAAGAATAAGAAACATTCTTGAGAAGCAGATCAAAGGAAACAACTGTGTAACATATATTTGCTGAGTTTCTATTTTGTACCCTATGTTGTGTTACAGTGTAGAAACACAACAGGGAAGGGCAGAGAAGGGAAGGGAGGAAGAAGAAGGGAGAAGGAAGAAAAGACAGAAAAAGAAAAAGGAAAGAAGGAAGAGGGAAAGGAAAGAATAGAAAAGAGAGAAGGATGGGGAAGAGAACAGGGAAGCTAGAGTGGAAGGAAAAGAGAAGAGATGAGGGAAGGGAGAAATACTGTCCCTATCCTTATGTTTAGTGAGAAATTTGCTGAGTGAACAATCAAGTGAGGCAGGAGAGGGAGGAGCATTAAAGAAGTGAGAGCCTGTCCCTTTTATAAGCCACTAGAATTGAAAGAGGATGAAGATCTCACAGGGGGCTTCATAGGTAAACTGAGACCTAGGAGGGTGGTGAAGTGATCACATTTACGTATTTAAATGATTGCTGGGGCAGGGGGTTCCAAAGGCAAAGGACACTGAAGGGAGGCAGGTAGGAAGCTGTTTCAGTGATCCAGGCCAAGGATAATGGCAATGGGATTTGGGGTAGGGAAGAGAGACTGAGGCAAAGAGCTTCATCTCATAGAAGTTGGTAATTGGCTAGAAGAAAGAGAGGGAACACGAGAATACCATTTTACTTTGTCTCTCCAAGAAAGCGGCAAGAATTCAAGTCCAAGTAGCTCATTTGAGAAGAATGGGGAATTCTAGAATCCTGGTAGGAACCTGAGAATGTGGCATCAGAAAGAAAGACAGCAAACAGGGTGTGTCATCAAGCTCTCTAGACTGAGAATGTCTACAATATATCCCATGAAGAAATCCCGGAAATGGTCAAAAGCAAATGCCTGAGAGCCGTCTCAGCATGGGGCGGAGGAACTGGGAACATCACACATTCTCATGAGTCACTGGCTGATGGGCTTAACATCCCAGCTTTCCCAGCCTGCCTTCTTGCTTACTAAAAAGCCCTCGTGTAAAAACTAATGGATTTTGTCTCTGTTTTAGAATTTAGTTCTTTATCAGCTTACTGGTTTGGGCCCATAGCAAAGCAGTATATGGTAATCAAGTGACAGCACAAATTCACTGACATCATTAGTCAGAAAGCAAATATGGTAAGGAGTAGAGATTGGACAGGATCTCTAGTGGCCTTCCACTAGTCCCTACTCCTCAAATCTCCCACACCTCCCAGTAATACCACTCTATTGAAGCATTACAGAAAGCCCACTCTAGTATAGTGACAACTCACAAAAAATGGAACCCTGGAACTTTCTGCATGACTAGAAGACAGTTCAACAGATTGAAGAGTCTCTTCCTGGCAGCCTGGCTGGCTGGTTTGAGTCTCTGCAGAGTCCTTAGTTCTGTCACAACCATAGGAAGTCCAGAACTTGTATATCTGGTCAGTTTCAGGGGCTTCCTAAGATGTATGAGTTATTTACTTCCTGAGTCATCACGATTCTTCCTTTAGAATTTCCTGAATGTTAGGGAGCTTCTCTCCAAGATGGAGCACTTCAAGTCAAAGGAAATTGCTACCCAACAGCAACCATCTCCAGCCCTCCATGTTTAGAAATAGGATCTAATCATGATAATGCCATTTAGGATTCTAACCCAATATAACTGGTGCTTTTATAAAAGGAACAGGAACCTGTCTGCCAATCAAGGCAGAGATTAGGGTGAGCCCTCTACAGTGGAACTCTGCTCACTAGCAACACCAGGTTGGAGAAGACCATGCAAGGTACCTTAACCCATGACATCTTCATTTTAGACTTCTAACATCTAGAATTGCAAAAGAATGGAAACCCTAAAATCAATATACCCTTATGTGTTACATATGACTTGCCCTGTGTCATAACTACATGTCTCAATATCATGGGTCAGAGGCAGGATACTTCAGTCAACTCTGGGACAATGTTTGATTTCTTTTTTATTTTCTATTTTGTTTTCAAGACAGTTTCACAGTGTAGCTCTGGCTGGCCTGGAACTCATGCACTACGTAGACCAGGCTAGCCTCAAACTCACGTAAATCCACTTGCCTCTGCCTCTGCCTCCCTAGTGCAGGGATTAAAGGCATGAGCCACTACTGCCCAGCCAATGTTTGATTTCTAAGGGGACATTTTTATTCTTACTACAGGTTTCTTTTTTTAACTCTCATTCTGGAGGAAGAGAGCAACAATTTACTTCCTAAAATTTGATAGCATGAGCCCAGTGAGATGATTCAGTGGATTAAGGCACCTGCCCCCCAAGCCTGACGACCTAAGCTGATCCCTGGGACCCACACTGTAAAGGAGACAATCACCTGCAGTGGTTTCCCTCTCACCTCCACAGACATACGCCACGGAAGGTGTGTAGCCACACACACACACACACACACAATAGCTCAGTCATTACACTGGGATACCTGGTGTTTACTGTGTTTCACTTTCAAACAGAAGTCACTTTATGTAGTGTTGGGTCACATCCACTCAGGGTGGCATGGTGGTGTTGACATATTGATGATTTAATGCTCCACAGTGCTTTTGTGCGCCAATGAATATGGCAGATCTGCATGAGCCCTTCCATACACAACAAACAGAAAATGATGCATTGGTGACACATGGACCAATATTGACAACACTATCTCAGCCAATCACCGAATTAGTCATAGTCTACTGTTCCGGAAGATGGCTGATGGTAGCGTACTTTCCTCAGCCAGTGGCTTGATGGATTCAGAGATTTTTCTGCTCTTCACATTTTGGTTTTTCCTTTCTTTCTTTCTTTCTTTCTTTCTTTTTTAATTTTTCACAAATGATCTAAGACTTAAATTAATCAACAGTTTCCAAAAGTCAAGGGGCAAGCAGAGTGGCCTTGAGAGCTGAGAAAGCCAAGAGCAATGCAGTTGGCTAGACTGTATTTTCAGACACCTTTGTATACAAGTTAATCATGCAGCTTTGCTTCCACCAAGGAATGTACTGACTTTCACTTTTCTCAAAACTCAAAGCCCTCTCCTGTTGATCTTTTCTCATTTTGGTAATACGTGGCTATACACATTAAGTCTCCAGTTTTTTACTTCTGAAAAGACAACAGGGTAAGCACCCAGTTAAGAAGCACTCCATAGAGGGGGCAGAGGTCCTAATTCCATGTCAGAATGGCAGACTGCCTTGGCACAGCTGATACAGCCCAACCAGGAATGTGGCCTCAAAGTCGTTAATCATTCCATTTTGCAAAATGGATTTCTTATGCAAAATTCCCAGATCTTTAAATGTTGCAAACCATCCAGACAGAGTGACTCATGCTTGTAATCCCAGCATTCAGAAAACTGGAACAGTAGGATTGCTTCAAGTTGGAGACCAGCCTTGGCTGCCTCAATAATCATAATCATAATAAGTAATAATAAATTAACATGTTTTATTTGTCTTCCTTTTCTTTTTTCTTTTTTCCTTTTTTTTTAGTTAGGACAGGTTCTCACTATATAGCCAAGGTTGGCCTGAACTCAACGAGTCTCGGGCATCATCTTAGGTGGATTATAGATAAGTACCACTACAATCAGGTTCTTATGTAAATATGCAATATTGGCCAGAATCGTGATTCCAAAGAAAATACATCTATGAGCAGATGAGCCTATGAACAGATAGTCTGCTAGTTTATAGCCTTTGCCTAAAAACTGTAACAAATATACATAAAACATGAAAATTACCATTTTCAGGTCAGTGAGGTAGTTCTACAGATAAAGAAAAGTATATGCTAAGAAGTCTGGTGACCTTGCATTCCATCCCTGGGACTCAAGTAAAGACGCAAGCACAGAACCAACTCTGCAAAGTTCAACTCACAATGTTGTTGTCTGGGTTTCATAGGTGAGTAATAATAATAGTGATGATGGTGATGATGATGTTGTTGATAGTAATTGACTAAAATTAAATTAAAATACTTTTAATTTACCATTTGTAATGGTCTACATGGAGGTGTCCCATCAGAATTCATATGTTGAACCCTAATCATTGATGTGACGGTCGGTTTAGAACACTTAGCCACTGGAGGTCTTGAGATCAGGAAAGGGAGACACCAATCTACTACTTTTTTTTTTTTTTTTTTTTTTGATCAAAATGTTTCTCATGTTACATTTGTTACATTTCGATCATGTTTTTCCTTCTCCCCAATTCGTCTTAGATCCTTCCCACACCTTGACCTACAACTTTGAGTTCTTTTTCTCTCTTTCAATAATAACAAGAGAAGGCTCCTCACCTTTTTAATAATAAGTAATGGTGGGAATGTAAGGATTCAGGCATTATGCTGGCCTGCCCCTTCACCTGGCAGAATGCACTCAGGCAGTACCCTGGTCAGCCCAGGGTTCCATGAGTACTAGTCTATATGCAGGTGTAAAGGACCCCTTTAAAAGACAGACCCCACCCACTTACGCTCTCTTTTTTCCTCTTTGTGGTTCCTCACTCTCCTTTTCTGTTCCTGGTGTCTCTGTGTCTCTTTACCTCTTTTCTCTTCCCTTTGCCCTCACTCCCCGTTCTAATAAAACTCCTTACTCAAGCTCTGCCTGGTGAGTTTGTCCCTCCACCTCGGTCACACTCACCTGCTATAGAACCCGAGATGGTCCCCCACACGCCCCCCCTTTATCCTATAACTGAAACAAAAGAACAACAGGCTGAGCAGAGAAAACTTCACTTTAACCACTTTTCAGAGTGCAATTTGATGTCCTTTATAACCCTCACAATGCTGTGCAATCGACACTACATCAGATACTGGAATCTTTTCATCATCCCAAATAAAAACTGAGTTTATTAACTTATAGTGTATTTTCATTATCAATTTTGAGTATGCGGTGTGTATGTGAGAGGGAGAGAGCGGGAGAGGGAGAGGAGAGAGAGGGAGAGGGAGGGGAGAGGGAGAGAGAGAGAGAGAGAGAGAGAGAGAGAGAGAGAGAGAGAGAGAGAGAGAGAGAGAGAGAGAGAGAGAGAGAGAGAGAGAGACAGAGAGAGAGAGAGGCCTCACTATATAGTCCTAACTGGCCTAAGACTAACTCTATAGACCAAAGTGGCCTCAATCTCAGAGAGATCCATCCGCCTCTGCATCCCAAGTGCTGGAATTTGTTAAAAAATTTAAGATGAGAAAATAACTTTACAATGAAAATACCTTCCCCCAAAGTTATTTATTGATTAAAAAGCAAAAACCTTTCAGACAGCAGTGTTAGGTAACGTGAGCATCTTCTTCCAAAAGCCATGTCTAAGTCCTCTGCCAGAAATCCTTTTCCGGTCAGTTTTCTCGGCTCAAACGCTCTACCCTCACCACCCACTCAGTTTTGGTACTTCCAGATGTAAAGTCTCTTTCCTCTTGTGAAAATTCCCTTTCCCCTAGCACTCACACCACCCAGCTGGATCACACTTTCCTCTTCCTGTTGCTGTCAACAGCTGCCACCTCTCTTCATGTGTCTGTGATCTCAGCATCCAGACGCCAGTCTTCCAGTCCACCTTAACTGCTGCCATCATTTGGAACAGCTTTCACAGACCTGCAGTAGCCCACCATGAAGAGATTGTTGAACTCTGTACCTCAGCAATCTATTTTTTTTTTTAATTACAAGATGCTCAAAGCTGTGTGACTCTAATACCTACTCTTCTACCATCTTGCATCTCATTAGGACCTCGACACAATCCACCCTTTCTCACAAACTTCTGTCGCTTTAGGCACTCAGAAGTCCCTCAGTACAAACCCTGTGTAAACACCATAGTAATCATCTTGTTCTTTCCCCACTGGCAAACATACCAAACTCGAACCCTAGATGAACCCAACCATCTGGACTCTCAGTGTCCAAGCTCCAGTGAGAGAAAACACACAGCTGAACTGATTGATATCATTGAAAAGTCAACATCCCCAACCCACTGTTGCGTGGCAACCTAATTATGTATCTCCAGTGAACTCGGTTGATCTGGTTCCTGAATGATTACATGGTACATCCTCACTCATATCAAGTCTTCCTTGTCTAATCTGCCCAAAGGAGCCCATCACCAAGTTCTATGAAGTTTACCTCCATTCTCTCCTCTACCACCCAAATGACAATCATCTCTAGGCTGGCTAGCTTGGCAGTTTCCCAAGGATTTCCTCAGCCTCCTTACTGCTATCGTTGAAGTCTCAGCACAGAGGCTAGTGTGATTTTCAATGTATTCCATTTCTATCTCTGTATTTTGTGTGTATGTGTCTATGTTTGTGCTTATGTGTGGGCTGGCACATCCATTCTTGCAAGGCTCTCAGGAGGGCAGAGGACAACTTTCACGAGTCAGTTCCTATCCTTCCTCCATGTGGGTTCTGGGGATTGAAGTCAGGCTATCTGGCATCTTTGCTCACCTTGTACCTCACTGGCCCTGGGGTGATGTTTGAAAAGCAGCACACAGTCATATCACCCACCTGTTTTAAAAATAAGCCCATGATGTGCCCCCTGGAAGAGATTCAGAAAGGAACCCATCATGTCCATCTGGTCTGGGCCCTGGGTACTATTACATTTTTTTTAGAAAAAAAATTTCACTTTACATTCCAACCTCTGTTCTCCCTCCCACCCCACCGCCTGCTCTTCTGCTTTGCCTTCTTCCCCTAGTCCCCGTCCCCCCACCATGGTCAGAGCTCCCATGAGAAGTCAACAAAGTCTGGCACATTAAGTTGGGTCAGGGCCAGGCCCCTCCCCCCACCCGAATTAAGGTGAACATGGCATCCCACCATGAGGAGTGGGCTTGGTTTGTTCACTGGCTCCTCCATGCTCCCTACCAATTGTCACCTATATAACATCTATTAATTCTTTGGGTCTCAAAGTTAACAGCTCACTCTTAGGGAAGTCTTTCTTGACTAACCCCATCTTCCATTCACAGCTATTTGAGTCTGATTGGTGGTTCCTCCTTTTGTTTTTACCGCAATTCCAAAACACAACTTATACTCAGTACTTAAAGCAAGTCATGCATGGTGGCACATGGCTGCAAACTCAGCATTTGTGAGGTGGAGGCAAGAGGACCAAGAAGTTTGACGTCATTCTCCAACACTTACTGAATTTAAAAACAGCCTGACTACAGGAGATCTGTTGACAACAAACCAATAACAGCCACACTATAACTGGGCTGAAGGGATCTTACTATTACCACATATAGCATAATAATTCTATTTTTTATTTTAATTAAATATATGGTAATAAATATCTTTGCTAAGTCTTTAAAGCAAGAGAAGATGATCTACTTATATTTTGTGCATAGCATTTATGGGAACACAATTATAGCCATTCAATTATATATGTATCATATGTCTAATTTAGTGCTACCGTGGTCCCACCAAGAAGCTGTGGTAGAAAAATAAATAAATAAAAGAAGTTGTGGTGTTAAGTATGGCTAGCAAACCCAAGATTACAAGGCTTTATGCAGGAAATGTTTTCTGGCTCCTGCTTTGAAGTGTTGAAATAGTAGTCTCCTAGGGCTTTGGCATGACATGAATGTATATCCTAAAGGTAATGTGACATGTCTGTGTACCCCAAAGGTGACACGGCATGTCTGTGTGTTCCAAAAGGTGACATGGCATGTCTATGTGTCCCAAAAGGCTTGTATACTGGAAGCTTGGCTCACACTGTGACACTGACAAGGGGTGGTAGGATCATTAAGAGCTAACACTTTATGGAAGGTAATTAGGTCACCGGGTTCATGTACACCTCATGAGCCCTCATTATATCCTATGAGAGACAGAACTGTTACAAAGGATGGAGACCTGAAGTACTCTGGCTTCCTATCTTGCCATGTGACCACTTCATCATCACCCCCCATCACTGAGAAGTTCCCACCAAAGATGAAAATAGATCTCTTTATTTTATGAATTTTCTAGCTCCAAATATTTTGCTATAGCAACAAGAAGTGAAATGATGCATATTTTAAAAGTATCTTTGCCTTTTTCTGATTTGTTTTACCTTTGTGTTGAGATACATGTATACTAAAGACATAAACAATCCTGACATTTAGTATATTGCTTGATAAATTTTTACATATGTATATACTACACAAGCATTACTCTGGTAAATATATTTAACATTTCAAATATTCTAGTACACTGTCTTGTAATCAGTTTAGTCAACTTTGAGGAGTGGAAGAATTATCTACATGGCTCCTGTTACTAACATACTATGTATCCTTGCTGTAACATATATCTAACAAAAGCAACTTAAGGAAAAAAGGGTTTATTCTCTCTCAAGTATTGAGAGAGCTGACAAAACTAATTCTGTACTAAAACCATCTGGCCCTGGGCTTTTTTTGTTGTTGTTTTTTTGTTTGTTTGTTTTTGTTTGCTTGTTTTTTGGGTTTGTTTTTTTTTTTGGTTGGGAGACTTTTATTTCTTTTATTTCTCTAGGGATTATAGGTCTGTTTAAATTGCTTATCTGATTTGATTGAACTTTAGTAATGGTATGTATCAAGACAATTTATTTCTCTTAGATTTTCCAATTTGGTGGAGTATGGGTTTTTGCAAATGCATGCCCTTATGATTCTCTGGATTTCCTATGTGTCTGTTATATCCTCTTTTCATTTCTAATTTTGTTAGTTTGGATATTCTTTCTCTACCTTTTAGTTAGTTTGGATAAGAGTTGTCAATCTTACTGATTTTCTCATTGCTCATTGATTCATTGTAATTTTTGTTTGTCTCTATTTTATTGATTTCAGCCCTGGGTTTGATTATTTCTTGCTATCTACTCCTTTTAGCTGCGATATATATATACATATATAATATATATGTATATATATATACATACACATATATATACATATATATACATACACATATATATGTGTGTGTGTATGTGTATATATATATATATTTATATATATTTATATTGTTCTAGAGCTTTCATGTATATCATTAAGTATCTATTTTAAGGTATCTCCAATTGTTCTATGTAGCCTCTTACAACAGCCTTTATTATGTATGTCCCATACAGTTAGATATACTATGCATTCATTTTCATTCAATTCTAGAAAGTCTTTAATTTTTTGACCCATTTTTTGTCAGTAGTGAGTTGTTTAGTTTCCATGAGTTTATAAGCTTTCTGTTTCTGTTGTTGTTGTTGATTTCCAGCTTTAATCCATGATGATCAGATAAAATGCAGGGTGGTATTTTAATTTTCTTGTGTCTGTTGAAATTTGTTTTGTGCCCAAATATGTGGTCAATTTTGGAGAAAGTTCCGTGAGCTGCTGAGAAGAAGATGCATTATTTTGTATTTGGATGAAGTGTTCTGTAAATATATATTAGGTCCATTTGGTTTATAACATTACTTAACTTCAGCATTTCTCTGTTTAGTTTTTGTCTGAGTGGCTGTATTTTTCCAGGAGTGGGGTATTGGTCTCCCACTCTCGGAGTGTGAGGGTCAATATGTGATTTAAGCTGTAGTGTGTTTCTTTTATGAACTTGAGTGCCCTTGTATTTGGTGCATAGCTGTTAATAATTACAATATCCTCTTGGTGGATTTTTCCTTTGATGTGTGTATAGTTTTCTTCCCTATCTCTCCTGATTAGTTCTGGTTTGAAGTCTATTTTGTCAGATAATAAAATAGTTATACCAGCTTGCTTCTCAGGTCCATTTGCTTGAAATAGTTTTGGGTTTTTTTGTTTGTTTGTTTTGTTTTGTTTTGTTTTTTCCTTCCTTTTACCCTGTGGTGATGTCTATCCTTGATGTTAAGGCATGTTTCTTGAATACAGCAGAAGAATGGATCCTGTGTTTTCAAACAGTCTGTCAGTCTATATGCTGTTATTAGGGAACTTAGACTATTGATGTTGAGAGATACCAATGGACAGTGCTTGTTGATTCCTGTTATTTTGTTATGGTGTGTGGATGTGGAGGGCAGTGTTTCCCCTCTTCTGATTTGCATGTCTCAGATGATTTATTCCTTGTATTTTCTTGTGTATAGTTAACTCACAAGAAAATGTTAGGGTTCCCCCCCCAGCATCTTTTGTAGGGCTGGATTTGTAGAAGAAACTGCTGAAACTGGTTTTTATCATGGAATGTTTTGTTTTCTCCATGTATTGTGATTGAAATTTTTGCTGGGTATTGTAGTCTAGACCAGCACTTGTGGTCTCTCAGAGTCTGTAGAATATTGATCCAACCTTTCTTGCTTTTATTCTCATTGAGAAGTCAGGTATTACTCCAATAGGTCTGCCTTCATGTTACTTGGTCTTTCTCCCTTGGAGCTTTAAATACTCTTTCTTTGTGTCTGTATGTTTAGTGTTTTTTATTATTGTGTGCTAATGGAAATTTCTTTTCTGGTCCAGTCTACTTGCTTCTTGTACCTTAATAGGCACTCCTTCTTTAGGCTAGGAAATTTGTCATATATATATATTGTGTCTTTGACTCTGGCAGCTTCTCCTTCCTCTATTCCAGTTATCCTTAGATCTGGTCTTTTCATAGTGTCCCAGATTTCCTGACTGTTTTGTGCCAGGATTTTTTTTTTTTTTTTTTTTTTTTTTAGGTTTAGCCTTTTCTGTGACCGAGGTATCCATTTCTTCCTTCATCTTCAAACCCTCTCCTCCATCTCTTGCACCCTGATGGTGAGGCTTGCTTGCCTCTAAGCTTCAGCTTGAGTTCTTAAAATTTTCATTTCATTTGCAGTTGGGTTTTTTTTTTTATTGACTCCATTTCCACTTTCATTTCTCAAACTGTTTTTATTCGTTCTCTTCCTTTGTGCTTTCATTGTTCTGAAGGGATGTATTCATTTCCTCTTGAAGGGCTTTTTCTTGTGTTTCCGCTATACTCAGGGACTACTGTGGTAGTGTTGCTAGACTCTAGTGGAGACAGATTATCCTGCTCGTTGTTCACTGAGCTTTTACTGTGGCTTCTTGTAGTGAGATATCCACCCCGCCTATACCTGTTGCACTGACCACGCCCATTAGGCTGTGGGAACAGGTACTGACATGACTTGTGGAGGCTATATCTGTGGTCCTGGACCCCAGCTCTCGCTCTTACTTCCTGGCCGGAGACAAAGAGCATCGGGGGCATCCTTGGAGAAGGAACTGCAGCAGTCATCTGTTTCTGATGTAAGTGATTTCTCTCCGAATAAACATAATCAGCCTATATTGTGTCCCAGAATCTTATTTACCACGCAATAGCTTCTGGGCATCAGGGGTTGGAAAGATTGTAATTCTAGTGCTGATATCTGGTCTTGTCTTTCTTGGGTAGGTGTTTTGTTCCTTGGTTTCCGTCCTCTCTGGTTCTTAGGAGAATGTGGTGGTTAAGTTTTGCCTGGTAGGAAAATTTCTTCTGGGATCCTAATAGATGTGGGTGCTGGGGGTTCCTAGCAAACTGTGTTTCTAGGTATTGGGAGTTGACAGAAATAAGGGGAGGCTGGGGTCCACAGGAGGGAGGAAAGCAGTGTGTTCCATCAGGATCTGCTTAGTTCTCTGGAACGGGGACAGAGAGTGAGGAGAGACTACAACAGAAAGTCTGTTACAGAGCTGGGGATGAGTCTGGGGATTGAACTCCCAGTTGCAAAGGGAAAGGTTAGGATCTGTAGTTAACCTACCTGCTTCCTTGGGTGGAATGCCCCGCCAGTTCCCAGGATTTCCTGCTTTGAGTTGGGGGCTGGGATTAGGGCAATGATTGGGGGTGGGGAGGTTAGGATCCACTGGATATGGGAAGAAGGGGAGAAGGGAGACCTCGGCAGGTGCCCTGCTGCAGAACTGGGAGTGAGCCTAGGGCACTGGATTTGGAGAAGCAGAGAGGTGAAGGTCTGCACTTAGCCAACCTGCTTCCCTGCCCAGTAGGAAGGCTTTCATATTAAAGAGTCCATCAATTTAATGAACAGAATTATTTACTATTTTTTGTACTAATTTTAAGTCATGTTTTGCAGGAAATTTTCCCATTTTCATGAAGTTGTTAGTTTGATAGATAGAGGCTGCTTTTACTTTTTCTCATTTGGGGGTGTTTATATGCGTGTGCATGTGTGTTTACATGTGCATGCTCATGTTTACATGTGTATGTATGTGTGTATGCCAGTGTAAGTGTGCATGTTTATGCACTTGTATATGTGTACATATACACATTGTGCCAGTGCATTGTGTATGTGTGTACACTTGTGTATGTGTGTGTATGTACATGTGTGTGCAAGGGTGCACTTGTGCATGTTTGTTAGGAGAAACAAGTCAGACTTGGGTATTGTTCCTCCAGATACCATTCATCTTATAATTTGAGAGTGTTTCTCACTGGCTTGGAAATTGCTAAGTAGACTACAGTGACTGGCCCACAAGCCAGAGGGACCAGTCTGTCTCCTTCTCCCCATCACTGTAATAACGGGCATGCACCACTGGGCCTGGGCTTTCATATGTGAGTTCTGAGGATGAAACTGGGGTCCTCATACTTGCTCAGCAAGTGCTTTTCTGGCCATGCTATCTCCCCAGCTCCTGTTTCCTCATCCTTTTGGAGTCTGTATAATCTTTTGAGATATACACTTTTGTTAGTGCTCACGTATGTGGCTTCTGTTTTCTTTGAATTAGTCTTGCTAGGGGTATAAATCACGCTGGAGAACTAACTTCTCTCTCCTTAGCACTCCTGCTCTCTACATCATTGGTTTCTGCACTTATCTTTGTAATTGTTCTGCCTTTCACTTTCATTGGGTTTAATTTACTTCAGTTGCAGTTGAGGTACAAGTGTGGGTTCACCATGAAGGGGGATTTCTTTAAAAGTATGCTGCTTAGAGGGCTGGAGAGATGGCTCAGCAATTAAGAGCACTAACTGCTCTTCCCATATGGACCTGGGTTCAGTTCCCTGCACCCACATGGCAGCTCACAACTGTCTGTAACTCCAGTTCCAGGGGATCTAACACCAACAGACAGTCATGCAGGCCAAACACCAAGGCACAGAAAATAAAAAGTAATTGTTTTAGAAAGCATGTCGCCTGGTTTTCAACCACATGGCTATATTGCAGAGGATATTCAAATAGCCTTTCCTTGGCCAGTTTTTCACTTTATCTTCCTGTGATTATGATTGTATTCTGTGAAATTCTAGTCTTTTGACAGGTACTGAAACTTGACTTAAAACAAACATTTTAAAAGAGCTTGACTGTGTATATGCAGTGTTACCCACATTAACAGACATTCCAAAGTCCTTAGAAGTTAAAATTTTCTTCTGCCTTCTAGCATTCTACTCCAGACTCCCTCCTGAGCATGGCCTCTTCTACTTTATTTTCTTGTGGTGTGAGAATTCAAACACAGGGTGTCTACTCTTTCATACTAGACAAGTGTCCTACAACTGAACTGCATCTCTAACCCCTTTCTGTACTTTTTAAGACTTATTTATCTTTATTTATGTATGTGAGTGTTCTGGCTGTATGGGTGTTTATACATCACATTCATGCCGGATGCTGTCCCAAATCAGTAGAAGGTATCCAATAGCCCGAACAGTTGAGAGCCACCACATAGGTGCTGGAAACTGAACCTAGGTCTTCTAAAATAGCAGCAGTGCTCTTAACTGCTGAGGCATCTCTCCAGCCCCATCCATTCATTCTGGTGTTCTGCCTACATGTGTGTTTGTGTGAGGTGTTGGGTCCCTTGGAACTGCAGTTTAAGATACTCATGAGCTGCCATGTGCATGCTAGAAATTGAACCTGGATTCTCTAGAATAGCAGCCAGTGCTCTTAACCACTGAGCCATCTCTCCAGCCCCCCATTTCTGTTCTTTTGATGGAGAGTCTGGTGAGTCTTTGGCTCTTATCCCTCCATCATGTGAGTTCTGCCTTTCAGAGTTGGCGATTTGCCCTTTAGCTTCTGGCATCACCTGGTTCAAAAATACAAAGATACTTTGAAAGAGAAAGATTTATGTATGTGTGTGAGAGAGAGAGACAGAGAGAGAGGGGGAGAGAGAGAGAATCAGAGGGAAGTACAGGGGACTGGGGAAGGGTTTGTATGTCCCTTCTGCTAGCATGATTTGAGCTGTTTCAGATTTCTTTGTGGCCACATCTACTAGCTTTCTATACTGTACAAGACTCCCCATATACCGTGTAGGGGAAAATAGCTGGTGATCCTGTAGATTCGAAATACCAACCCACAGGGCCATAGCTTTTCATTTTTCCCTTTTAGTAACGGTGCCTGTCCTTTACAGAAGCTTGTACCCAGACTCAGCAAATACACCTGGGAAAGAAAACAGCCAGCAATCTCAGCAGAGGGCTTTTCTCCCAAAACTTCATTTCCTCTGGTTTCTAGTCTTGGATAAGGTGTGGTCTGGTTGATCATTGTCTCATTCTGGTTCAGCAAGATGGATAGAGGAAGTCCCATCACAGTTATTGCTTGAGGAAATCAGTCTATTTGCTCCAGGGTGTAGCCTTAGCACCATGGATAATTGCTCTCTCTGGGGTGAGATGTCAAGGTGTGGTCTCGCCCATCATTGTCTCAGCTGATAAATTGTTAATCTGTTAATCAATGTGTTAATTGCTGTCATATCACAAGGCAAAACCAACTTGGCTCCTACAAGATGATCTCCTCCAGGGTCTCTCACCTCAGATAACTGTCTTCTCCTTATTTGCTAACAGTTCCTTGAGATATCTTTCAGGATATGTCCCTTGTCACAAAGATGCCTATGGATCATTCCTGTCCCTGGAATTCAAGGTGACTTTGGAGCAGCAATTCTCAACCTGTGGGCCATCACCCCTTTGGGGCATCAAACAAGCCTTTCACAAGTCACCTAAAAACATAGGGAAATACGGGTGTTTACATTACACTTCATCACAGAAGCAAAACTACAGTTATGATGTAGCAACAAAAATATGGCTGGGGTCAGCATAACATAAGGAACTGTATTAAAGGGTCACAGCATTAGGAAGGCTGAGAACCACTACTATAGAGAAAAGGGTAAGAACAATGGCATATCTCTGTTCCCCCAGCTTGGGAGTGGGGTGTGCTGGGTTAACTGGCGTACAGGAACTCATCATTTCTATTCCCTTCCAGGCCTGAATGAGAAGTCAATGGGTTTTAGCAGAAGCCCTTCTGTTAAGACCTGTTTCTGCAGAATGCTAATAACTTTTTGTTTTATTTTGTTTTGTTTATGTTTTAGACAGGGTTTTTCTGTGTAACAGTCCTGGCTGTCCTGGAACTCACTCTATGGATCAGGCTGGCCTTGAACTCCCAGAGATCTGACTGCCTATGCCTCCCAAATTGTGGGGATTAAAGGTGTGTGCCACCACCACCTGGCCACTAGTAACTTTTAAAATGATTTTGGTCATGTCGTTTCTTTGTACTTATGATAGCTTTCTGCTATAAGAATGTCATAAGCAGAAGGGTTTGCATCTCTAGTGATTTACCAACAACAAATAGCCTAAGGTAGTCCAAGTTTAAAAAAATCTGACAGAATATAAAATTAATCTTAATGCTGCAGCTTAAAGGACAATAGTATTCTTTTATTTTATTATTATTTTACATATCGATTATCGATCCCAGTTCCCTCTGTTTCTTCCTCCCTTTCTTTCACCCTCCCAAACACCCTCCCATCCTACCCCCCCCACTCCACATGTAGGATGATGTCTTCCTGGAGGGGTCATCTAAATCTGTCAAGTCATTTGGAGTAGGGTCTAGGCCCTCCCTCCTGCCTCTAGGTTAAGGGAGTATCCCTCCATGGGGAATGTGCTACCAAAGTCCTTTTGTGCACCAGGGATACATCCTGGTTCCACTGTCAGAGGTCCCTTAGACTGCCCAGGCATTCTAACTGAGACCCATGTTCAGGGAGTCTGAGTTGATCCAATGCTGGATTCTCAACTGTCAGCCTGGGGGCCCTTGTTCAGGTCAGCTGTCTCTGTGGGTTTCTGTTGCCTGGTCTAGGACAATAATATTCTACTCAAAATAAATTTATAGATACCGTTTGTTGGTTATTTAGGTAATGTGGAACAAATGTTTACTACTCACTTATACCCACTTTTCTTTTTTCCTGAAATGGAAGGGCAAGCCATATCTCTAAGCCTTTTAGGACAGGCCATGAACCAAATTATGTCCAATGGGCTATGAAGACAAATGATAAATGTCAGTTCTGGGGGAACTGTGAAGAGGCTGGTGCTATAGCTCAATGATAGAGTGCATATTTGACAGGCATGTGGACCTAGCTTCAATACCCTGTACTGAGACAGCAGGAGGAGGAGGAAGAAGAAAGGAGGAAAAGGAGGGGGAGGAGGGAGGAGGAAGAGCTGGAGTTCAGTGGTACAGCCAGTGCTTATCACCATGCCGGCAGCCCTAGGCTTATCCCCAGTCTCCGTCTCTCAGTCAAGGCAATAAAGTATGCCACATGCTTAGCTACAGAGCCATTCAGCCTGAGACACTACCAAAGGAGGAGTCATCCAGAAGGACTGCTATAGACTTAGAGTCAGTAAGAAGGGGCTTAAATGGGGCTGGGAAAAATGGCTTAGTTAGTAAAACATTTGCCACACAAACATGAGGACCTTAGATGATCCTCACAACCCACATTAAAAAACCAGTACTGATGGTACAAGCTTGGAGGCCCAGCCCCAGTGAGGCAGATCCCTGGGGCCTCGGTGGCCAGCCACCCTAGCCTATTTGGCAAATTCCAGGTCAGTGAGAAATGCTCTCTTAAAAAAGACGGTTGGCCTGGCTGTGCTGACACACACCTTTAATCCCAGCACTCAGGAGACAGAGGCAGGCATATCTTTGTGAGTTCGAAGCCAGCCTGGTTTACAGTGAGAGTTCCAGGACAAACTCCAAAGCTACAGAGAAACCCTACCTTAAAAAAAAGGAACAAGGTTGACATGCATGCAAGGAAAGATGTAAATTGTCTTCTGACCTATACACACATATGCACATAGACCCACAAACACTTAAATGTGTACACACACAAACACACACCAAAAACGTTTAAGAAAAAGAATGAACTTTAATGTGTCGAGTCCCTGTTCTCTCAGGACAGGCCTTTAGCTCAGCATTGTCCATCCTGTCCAGGCAGATGCAGGAAGGAGCACCTAATGCACACAGACATGACATTGGCTCTGACTGTTGTTTTATTTATTGGGTTTTTTATGCAGAGTATCTCTATGTCTTCCTGACTGTGGTGGAACTTGCAATGTAATCCAAGCTAGTCTCAAACTCACAGGAGATCCACCTGCATCTGCTTCATGAGTGTTAGGATTAAAGTCCTGTGCCACTGTCCCCAACCACAGCTTTATTTTTAAAGCTCCGAATTCTAGAAGTTAGAAAATTTTGACTTAGGACTGTGATAAATTTACCTCTAGAGGAAGGCTGGTGAGGAATATCCTTCAATTACATGGTATGGAGTTTCCTGAGGAAGTTTTCTTCCCCACCTTATTTCCCCCTGAGGCTCATGCATGAAAAAGAAAGCTGTATCTACTATGAACTAAGCTATAACATAACTTAAGCTCTAAGTAATCTTGGTGATACTATCTTGTGTATTAACATCAGGGACTTTCCAGTCCTGAGAAATTAAAGCAACGTGCTTAAAGAGGGCAGCAAATATGAACTTTCTCGTGTAGCACACCACACTGCTTAACTGAGCAATGTGCTCAAACCATCCCTTTCCAAAGCAATTTCTCCTTCCCTCCCCCCAGTTCCTTGTGTGCGTGTTCAACACTACTTGAACATATAGGAAAAGGTATTAAGAATTTGGCTAGGTAGATAAAGCACTTGCTGTGTGAGGAGGTATGAGGACTAGATTGAATCCCCAGCACACAAATAAAAGCCAGGCAGACATGATGACCACCTAAAATTCTAGCATGTGTCAGGAAGAACCTGGAGATCCTTCATACAAGCTAGCTAGCTAGATACCAATTCAACTTCAGACACACACACACACACACACACACACACACACACACACACACACACACACAGAGCCATAATGTTTAATAGCTCAAGAGAATACTGTCTTGGATAATGTCCATTTTAATTGCATGTTGTATGTTTTACTCAAAGGGGTAAATTTAATTACTTGAGTTTGGCTGTTATTTGGGGGTTTTAAGAGTTTGAGGGGCAAAGCATAAGGAAGGGCTGAAGATCTTCCCATCTTTCCACCAATTTCTCTGCCTAGCTACTTTTTCAGCTGGGGCACAAAAGACATCCTTGTGTACAACTATGTCTCTAAGGTGGGACTATTGGTAACTATGATGATTAATTTTGTTCATCAATTTGACTGGGCCATTAGGTACCCAGATATTTGTTGGAACATTCTGAAAGTATCTATAAACATATTTGGGGCTGACTTTCATATTTAATCTATATGTTAAGTAAGACAGAATGCCCTCCTTAATGTAAGTGAAAAGGTTTAATAGAACTAAATAATTGGTCCTCTCTCATATCTATAAGAGTAACTTCTCTTGTCCAATTGTCTTCTGGGTTACACACTGTTTTTACCTTGCTTTTTTTATTAGAACTATATCATTGGTCCTCCAATGTCTGGTGTCGGCAACGTGTGTGTCTAAGGACTTATCAGCCTACATAATCATGAGCAAATTCCTCACAGTGACTCATGTCCCATTGGCCAAAGGAGTTTGTGACCAATCGAGAGTCAGTGATGGGAAGGTTCATGATGCACTTAGGTACCATTGCCAGGAGTCTGGATTATCGAGACTGCAGGACACCCACTGCCAATGTGGAGATCCAAATATCAGCAGAATTCTCAGTGGTTGGCATTTGCCTGGCACCTAAAGTGCAAACTTCAAATCTGGATGCTCAAACCCCCCACCCCACCCAGGGCAACTCTGGAATTAGTGAACAGTTTGCGTGTTCCAGTAAAATGTAACCTTATTTTGTACATTTTTAAATCTTTTTTTTTTTTTTAAACATGTCTGCTCTGCGTGTATGTGCAGAAGACAACATCTTTAGGGAGTGAGCTCTCAAGAAGAGTCTCTGTTGCTTTTCCTGCTATGCTCAGCACTTCAGGTTAGACTGCCCCAAAGCTCACAGCCCTGTGGGAGTCTCTATTCTCTGCCACCTGTCCTGCCTAGGAGTGTGGAGATTACAGCTGCCTGCCACTGAATCTAGCTCTCTTAGGGTAGGTCCTGGGGATTAAACTCAAGCCATCAACTTTGTTGTGGCAAGTGATTTTACCCTCTGAGCTATTTTGATGGCCCTGTTTTTGTTTGATTGTTGATTGAGCTTTTTGTTTTGAGATAAGATCCAGCTAGGTAACCTAGGCTAGCCTTGAGCTCACTGTATAGCCCAGGCTGTCCTCCAACTAAGTGATCACCCTGCCTCAACCTCCAAGTACTGGAATTATGTAGTGATATATTATTTACAGTTTATTAAAGCTTGCCTGAGGATTCACAAAGCAAAGCCAGCATAGAGCTATTGAGATCAGGCAGTGGTGGTATACATCTTTAATCCCAGCAGCCAGAAGCTAGGAGGTGGTGGTACACACCTTTTTTCCCAGGACTCTGGATTAAAAGGTAGATGGATTTCTGTTAGTCCAAGGCCACCCAGATCTACACAAGATTGATCCAGTCCTAAAGAGAAACAGCTCACACAAAGATGATCTCAGCACCTGGCATCACATGTCTTTAATCCCTGCACTAGAGGGGTAAAAAAGATAGGAGCAGGGTCTTCAGTAGTCAATACCAGGCGTTCATTCTCCAGCCACATTGAGGAAAGGTTTGGGAGAGCTCTTGCCCTGCTGCTTTGCTTTCCTGATTTCCACCTTGAAACTTGAACCCCCATATCAGTCTCTGGGTCTTTTACTTATTGAGAATCAGAATTACAAGTATAAGCCATCATGCATAGCACTGTGCATGTTTGAAATGTATGGTTTTATTGTTATACATGGTACATTGGGCTTTATGTGGAGTTTTAAATATACATGTATAGGAGGTAATGTTACACACAAGTTTTCTTTCATTTAAAGTTACATCACACAATGCATGGTGGTGCAAGGCAGTAATATCAGTACGTAGGAGCTGGAGGCCAGAGAATCAGGAGCTCCAAGTCATTCTAGCTACACATAGTTCAAGGCCAGCCTGGGTCACATAAGAATTTGTCTCAAAAAAAAAAAAAAAAGAAAGAAAGGAAGGAAGGAAGGAAGGAAGGAAGGAAGGAAGGAAGGAAGGGAGGGAGGAAGGAAGGTGACTCAACAGTTGTACTAGGCGGTATTTCAGATGATGTTTGTGAAATTTAGTTAATTCTGGTGTTGCAGTGATGAGCCTTCAGTTATTTGTCCTGACAAGATAACTTACTTATGTAATTCACTTTACGAAGTCTGGCTCTGTAAACCCAGGCTGGCCTTCAATTTGTGGCAATCCTCTTGCCTCAACCAAGTGCTGAGATTAGGGGTGTCTATCACCATGCCCGACTTGAAATTATTTTTCATTTTATCTGTATGCTGTCAGTATGAGGCAAACAGGCTAAGGAGTCTTATGCTTCGGGGACTAGTAAGAAAAAAATCATGCACTTCTATTCTAGATTACCTGAACAAACACCACCGTCCCTTTGGTCCCCAAATTTGCCTCTTTAGGAAGGCTACTTTGCCTCTGCCTTATGGTTCAGTATGGATTTAGCTTACAGCACACACAGGATTGATTCTCTTGTAGCTTGCAGAGGAGCAGAACAGATATGATGCAGTTCCTGAGCCCTGCATCTGGAAGCTCTGAAACTGAGCGGGGACACACAGTAGGACACTCACAACGCTGATTGGCAATTGAAGTGGCAGTTGATGTGGCGTCGTGCTGCCAGGAGAGACTCTTATCTGTCCCCAGGCCACACCCCTGGGCGGTGAGTCTGCTCTGAACAGATGGTGAGTCCCGGGTGCCAGGTGTGCAGCACGCCCTGCGCGGTGTGGGGCACCCAGCTCTTTGGTTCCTGCCGCACCCCACCCATGCCATGCCCTCGAGCGCCCCCAGCGCAGTGTGGGTCTCGGTGCAGTCTGCACGCGCGGGGGGTGGGTGGGAAGCCAGGGGTGAAAGGCTGAAAAAGGAGAACTCGAGTGCCAGGAGGAGCCTGCCGCCCAGTCAGCTGCCCGTGGGGTGCGCTCTTCTCCCCTCCAATGACTCCCATCCCTTGGCAGCCTCAGCGATCGCCTGCTTGTCCTCTGCCCAGACGCCGCGCCTTTGCTCTTGCTCCTCCCCTCTTCTCTGCTACTGCGTGGCTTCCGTGGACCACTCTCCAGCCGCATGCCCTCGGTCCCCACCCGCCCGTCCCTCCCTCAGTCTCCAAGGCGGCCCCCTTGCTCCCTAACCTTTAGGGAAATCTACTTTAGGCGGTTCTTCCCATAAGCTTGCCGCCTGGGATTCCAAACTGTGATTGCTTTTACTTGGCTGTGGGCTCAAGGATGAGGAACCCACGGGGCGGAGTTTCGGGCGCCACGGTTGGAAGAGGATGCCCTAGTCGGTCTCCGGGTCCTGTTTTCGGGTGCTGCAGGGAGAAACCTGCTCAGCTCCGGAGGAACGCCTGGGGCTCAGCCTTTCAGTTATCCACCTTCCCTGTCGCCCTGAGCATAGGGCACGCCCCTCGGCAGACTCCTGGCATTCTGGGATGCCTTCGAGGTCCTTAATGACAGGCAACTCAACCTTCCCGGTCGGGCTAGGGCCTGGGGGGGTGGGGAGCAAACTGTCCGGTTCCTTCTTTCTGCCTCTAGGAAAGGACCCTGAGCCACTGCGGGTGCACTGCCCCCCGCCCCCTTGGGAGCTGAAACATGAGTCCCGGACGCTGAGTGCAGACTGTTTGGTCCAACAGAGACTCACTCAGAGTGAGGGGATGCTAGGCACCCGAATGCTCAAAGGGACCAAATGGCTGTCTGTTCCGGTCAGTGGCGGAACTGGGCCCCAGGGGCCAGGTCCAAGCTGGCGGCGGGGGAGGGGCGCGACAGGGGAGGGGCTGAGCAGGATTTCCCCCCTCCCGCAGTGGCTGCTCAAGCTGCAACTTCAAAGGAGGCCCGGGAGCTGGAGCGGGCTGGGGGCGTAGCCATCGCTTGCCTGGCGATGAATCTTCTAGGAAGCCAGTGCAGAAACGCCGTTGTGAGCATCACCCGAGCCACGTTTACAATAGGAAAGACTTTACTCCGAAAAACACGAGCGGAGCCAATTGCAATTTAGCTCCTCTCCGTAAGAATCACGGAAAGGAGAGGCTCCGCCGCTGCACCGCGAGTCCCAGGCGAGCTTGGACAGGACCCCTGTCGCTGCTGCCCGGGAAGTGTGCCGGGCCATGGAAACCATTTCTTTTCAGGAGCGGGGATGGCGTTTGGGACTCCTTTGGTCATGCGCCTTGTGTCTCTGCCGCCTCCGAAGCGGGACGCGCAGCTGGCGGAGAAAACGCATTCTTGCTCCTTCCCGCCCGAGGGAGATGGCCAGGGCGCGGGCACTCGTGACCTCACCGGATCCAAAGCCGGGAATCTCGGCTTACGCCCCGCCATTGGGGGTTTCCGACAAGCAAACAGAGGGCAGAAGTTGGTTACCCTAAACCTTGACATACGGGGGTAAATGCCCAGAATTTACCAACACACCCTGTTTCCCACTGGTCCTTTGAGCAGATTTCTAGAGAAGGTGAAGTGTTTGTTGGGGGTTAACTGGTTCGGAGACCAGGAAGAGACAGTTGGATCTCCCCCACGTTTTCCCACGTTGCTGAAGGCTCAGGCAGGCTCAGCGCTGCCACCTGGCGGCTGCTTCTCCCGGATTGGGAGGCGACCTCTGCACTCAGCAGCGCCACAGTTCTAGGTGGGTGTGCCAGGCCTGTCTGGGGAAACAGAGCAGAAGCCCAGTTAATGCTTCGTATCTATGTGGCCCGTACAAACACTCGTTTCTGCGTGTCCTCCATAGTAAAGGAAAAATGTGTTGACACTGACTGGCATGGGTATGAAGAGCTGACTTGAGCCTACCAGATATGAAGGATGAGAAAGTGATGAAATTATTAGAAATAAATGTTTCTTATCTCTGTGTTCCCTGACAGTGAAAATAAATGACAGATTTCACTTATCGCGCTTAATATTTTTTTTCAAATAGGAATTAAATCTATTGGTCTGGAGAGATAGCTCGGCCGTAAAAGGCTAAGACTCACAAACAAAACTGCAAGAATAAGTATGTTTCAATAGTCCTCTCCTAATCCACTTTCAATACAACTTCCTCATGGGGGAGGGAGGCAAGAGTTCTTTTGGTGTGGAACTGAAAACTGGGCTGATGGCATTTCCCAGAGCACTTTCCAGTCAACAAAATTAACAGCAATGCCTCCCCACCTCTGTTTATTTGAACTGAATGCTCAAGTCAGACCAGCTCGTACAATCATAGTTTCTACAGCCAAAGAAAGCCAAGCAGAAGTCTTGGGAAATAGAGCCAAGCCAGATTTGAGAAGCTAATTTCCATCCAGGTTTTCCTCTCTTGGAGCTATAGGAACACATTAAGCAGTGGAGGTAAATCTTTCCATCCATATCCCATACCATTTTGTGGATGTTGGGTTTTATGTTGTGCAGGTGTGCAGGAGGAAGAGAAATGCATTAGCAGATATTACACTTTTGTATCAAATGGATTACATTTAATGGAAAAAGTAAATATCTGCCTTAATTCAAACTGTGAATGGTCTAATATGGCTTCCAATAAAGACCATTAGTTGATTATTCTAAGACAGAACTTGTTTGCAAAATGATCTTGGCTTTCTGCTCATACAGCTACAAGCAGAGCTGAGGGAACACTGAGTACTGATTTACTAGGGGCCACCAAACAGCTGGTATTTGAGGGAATGGAGGGATTCAGTAATGGAGAACCGATTACAAAGCTTATGAAGTTAGGTAATGAGACACAGAAATCTTTCTCCAATTATTTGGTATTAAGCCCAACACATTCCAATGTATGTGTACTTTACTCATGAAAAGACAACTTTAATTAAAAGCTATTTGTCATGTTTTGTTACATTCTAAGTACTCTACCAACTAAAGCAGTCCTCCTTCAGTAAGTCCAAGCACTCAAGTGTATATTCTACAAATTTATATTCTGTAATTTTGTAATAAAAATCAGTGGAAGCTACCAACTCATATTTCACCAGTTCTAAGAAAACCTCAGAAACAGGAGCATCTTATAGTGGGGGAGGGGGTGAGGAAGGCTTTTTCCAATTGGCAAACTGTCTCAGCTGATACAGGTTCTTGCTGCCAAACCTGACAAACTGAGACCAATTCCAGGACTCAGATAAGTGGAAAGAGAGGTCTTCTGACCACCATATATGCACAGTGGCAGGCAGTACACTCAAATACAAAATTAATTAATTTTAAATGTGGGGTCTTTTTCCTTAAAGGATTTTTCTCCTTTGATGGCATATACCATAGTGATAGAACTTAAAGTCTGGGTTTGTTTGTTTGTTTGTTTGTTTGTTTGTTTGTAATGCATATAACAAAAGAATCAATCGAGGAGCTATTTTTTTTTAAACAAAATTTGTGTTAAGCATGAGTGTAATTATGATGGTTGATTTATGCCATTGGAAATACCATCAATTACATCAACAGTCATCTTTGCCAAATTATAAAACATTATTGTAGATTCTACAGGAATTACATTTTTTTCTGCTTTATGATAATAAAAATACTGATTTAATAGACAACAGACCTCTTAGGCTAACTCAGAAGTCAAGTTGAGAATTTTAAGGATGTGCATCTGTGTGTACCAGAAAAAAAAAATGTATATACATATATATGGTGTGTGTGTGTGTGTGTGTGTGTGTGTGTGTGTGTGTGTGTATGCACCTTGCCCCTGCTATGCAAAATACCTTTCTTTGTGGAAGTTTTTTTTTTTGGGGGGGGGGGGAAGTGCATACAATTTTAGGATTTTATCCTCTGGAAATAAAAAGTTCTATGCTGGGTAGCAACTGGTCAAACAATTATTTGCTTTTACCCACAAAAACATTCTTGCTTGTGGTTGGTCTTTGACTTCTGAACAGCTGTCTCCATAGGGTATTCTTTCCAGTAAATGTCTAACTCTGACACCCTAGGCCTCTTCCCAGCCTGGATACTTTGAAAGTCTGACAAGATAAGTGGAAATATACCAGCCAGCACTATGTGGTTATGAATCCAAAGCTGCTAAGTTGGACTCCTCTCTGTCACTGACCTGATAAAAATCAGTTTAACATCATAATAAGAAAGGTCATTTTTTACTAAAATTCCAATTTTCAAATTTTGGGAAGAGGGTGATTTGTATGGCCAACTTATTCTATATTCTAAATACCCAAGCACCTTTTCTCTGCCATGTTTGTGGGCATGTACATGTTTTTTGAGACAGCATTGCATGTACCCAGGCTGTCCTGGAATTTTTTTTTTTAATTTTTTAAATCATTTTAAAATGACTTGTTTATTTTTATCTTATGTGCATTGATGTTCTGCCTGCATGTATATCTTTGTGAGGGTGTCAGATCCCCTGGAACTGGAGTTTCAGATAGTTGTGAGCTGCCATGTGGGTGCTGGGAATTGAACCTGGGTCCTCTGGAAGAGCAAACAATGCTACTAACCTCTGAGCCATCTCTCTCTAGCCCCTGGAATTTTTAGGTAGTGGAGGAGGATGACCTTGAACTCCTGATCTTCTGGATGTCATCTCTCAAGTGCTGAGATAATAGACCTGGACCACCAAATGGGCTTTTTGATTACTTTTTCACCATCAGTGACCACCTTCCATCTTAGTCTCTTGAACAACATGCTGCTTTCAGAAGTGGCATTTGCATTACCAAGGAAAGGGTGTTAGAATTCACAGAGGGCTCAGGACACACATCAGTGGGTTATAATCACACACTCACCGAGCCTTAACAACAGACATCTATAAAGAAACCCATGGGGTTCCCAAAGCACAGAGGACAACTGAAACCCAGAAAGATCAGCAGAAGCGTTCGAGATGGGTTCAGCAGCCCCACTCAAGTTTGCCACCCCTTTCTCTTTTTCTTGGACTTCAAGGCCTGTCTATTTCAAATAAACACACACACACACACACACACACACACACACACACACAGGCAAATGGCTAAGAAAAACCTAGAGAGGGCTCTGAAAGGAGGAGGAAACCAGATAACGAACCCATCTATCCTTTGGAAATTGTGGGAAACAAATATTTAGAAAGTAAAGTCAATTCCCATCCTGTATTCTACATGATCACCCTACATAAAACCACACAAAGTCTCTTATTGAGTAATTATGGACCACTGCCTTAGCGTTTCAAGGAAAATCTCCTTGTTTGGGCTACCCAGGATTTATAGGGGAGCTGAAATCATTAAATAACTAGTTAACCTCTGTTTGGCTAAAAGAGTAAGCAATTACTGAAAGAAAAAAAAAATCCTCTGCCTTTCACAAACAGCACAGATAGCATCCTGAAGGGATTTACACAATACACCAACGTCTGTGCTGTACCTAGAGTTGTTAAAAATAATTGTGATGACAGGTGTCTAGGTACCACTTTCTTAATGGTTTTCAATATCCATTGATTTATTGTTGTGGCTCCCCCCACTTACATTCTAGCTTTAAGAAGGAACAGAGAAAGGAGATTTTGCACCAAAGGCTGTTTCTTTATTCCTACGCTGAAAAGAACTAATAAAAATAATCACTCGGCTTTTAAGCAGAAAGCTTCCATTTACAGTATTTCACCCTTACCCCCCCCTCCAAGCCCCTTGTTATCTAACATAATGGCTAGAATACATTTCCGTCTCTCCCCTTAATAACTTCATGCATTAACATCCTTTTCACACGCGCGCGCGCACACACACACACACGCACACATACACACAGGCACACGCGCGCGCTCCCAGCAAAAGGGGGGAAAAAGAGGCAGCAGAAATCTCAGCTGTACTTCTAGCCCTTTTAAAAAGTTTGCTCTGTAAATTGGAATGAGGTCAGATTTGGAGCTTCTCATTGCACGCGGAGATTATTATTGCATCGGGTTCCAAGCCAATGGGAAGGACAGGGGAGGGGCTTGGCACGAGGAAGCGTTAGCTACAGCGGCTGATTGGCTGTCTGCGAAAGGATAAAGAAGCGCGAGGCGGAATTGGGGTCTGCTCTAAGCTGCAGCCAGAGAAACAGAGTGAGGGGAAGAGGGCCATCTCCCTCCCGGTCTCCAGTTCTTGCAAGCTCTTTCTTAGAGAGTCTGCAGTGGGAGAACTCCGCCGGTAACCAGCTCCCCTTCTTGCAAGAGGGAGGGAGAAACATACATTTATTCATGCCGGTCTGTTGCATGCAAGCTTCTTGGCTTCCTACCTTGCAACAAAATAATTGCACCAACTCCTCAGAGCCGATTCCGCCCACAGAGAGTCCCGGAGCCAGAGTCGCTTTGGCTTTGCACTGCAGGAAAGGGACTTAGGCGCTAGAGACGATGTCGCTTTCCTGAGCTACCGCGAGCTCTTGTGAACTGCAATCGACTGCTTCAGGGAAGGGGGGGAAAGACTTGCCCCGAAGGCGGCGAGAAACTTGCATTTGGAAGACACTCGGGCCATCAACGTTTGGAGAAACTCCTAGCCGCGGCCGGCTCCAGCCTCAGCGCCCGCAGGGAGCACTGCAGCGGTGAGGGAGGACGGAGGGCCGCTGGGACTCTAGGTTGGCGGCGGGAGGCGGCCGCCCCTGGCCCGTGCGCCGCTCGGGGGACCCTGATCTCCGCCCCGGGGAGCCCGCAGGGCCCGGCGACCGCGCCGCGAGCGTGTGAGCGCGCGTGGGCGCCCGGCGAGCCGGGGCCATGGTACAGCAGACTAACAACGCGGAGAACACGGAGGCGCTGCTGGCCGGGGAGAGCTCGGACTCAGGCGCGGGCCTGGAGCTGGGCATCGCGTCCTCCCCGACGCCCGGCTCCACCGCGTCCACGGGTGGCAAAGCAGACGATCCCAGCTGGTGCAAGACGCCCAGTGGCCACATCAAGCGGCCGATGAACGCCTTTATGGTGTGGTCGCAGATCGAGCGGCGCAAGATCATGGAGCAGTCGCCCGACATGCACAACGCCGAGATCTCCAAGCGGCTGGGCAAACGCTGGAAGCTGCTCAAGGACAGCGACAAGATCCCGTTCATCCAGGAGGCGGAGCGGCTGCGACTCAAGCACATGGCTGACTACCCTGACTACAAGTACCGACCGCGGAAGAAGGTGAAGTCGGGCAACACGGGCGCGGGATCGGCGGCCACAGCCAAACCCGGGGAGAAGGGCGACAAGGTCGCAGGCGGCAGCGGCCACGCGGGAAGCGGCCACGCGGGGGGTGGCGCGGGCGGCAGCTCTAAGCCCGCGCCCAAGAAGAGCTGCGGCCCCAAGGTGGCGGGAAGCGCGGTCGGCAAGCCCCACGCCAAACTCGTCCCGGCGGGCGGCGGCAAGGCGACTGCATCGTTCTCTCCGGAGCAGGCCGCCCTGCTGCCCCTGGGTGAGCCCGCAGTCTACAAGGTGCGGACTCCCAGCACGGCCACCCCGGCCACCTCCTCCTCACCGACCAGCACGCTGGCCACCCCTGCCAAGCACCCGGGCGACAAGAAAGTGAAGCGCGTCTACTTGTTCGGGAGCCTAGGCGCCTCGGCGTCCCCCGTCGGGGGCCTGGGAGCAGGCGCCGACCCCAGCGACCCGCTTGGGTTGTACGAGGATGGAGGCCCGGGATGCTCGCCTGATGGCCGGAGCCTGAGCGGCCGCAGCAGTGCAGCATCATCGCCCGCCGCCGGTCGCTCGCCAGCTGACCACCGCGGCTATGCCAGCCTGCGCGCAGCCTCGCCCGCCCCGTCCAGCGCGCCCTCGCACGCGTCCTCGTCGCTCTCCTCGTCGTCGTCCTCCTCTGGCTCCTCGTCGTCGGACGACGAGTTCGAAGACGACCTGCTCGACCTGAACCCCAGTTCAAACTTTGAGAGCATGTCCCTGGGCAGTTTCAGCTCCTCGTCGGCGCTCGATCGGGACCTGGATTTTAACTTCGAACCCGGCTCAGGCTCCCACTTCGAGTTCCCGGACTATTGCACACCCGAGGTGAGCGAGATGATCTCAGGAGATTGGCTGGAGTCCAGCATCTCCAACCTGGTCTTCACCTACTGAAGGCAGACCGGGGAGAAGGAGGGCCAAGAGGCAGGAGTGGAGAGAGGAAACAAAAGCAAACAAAACAAAACAAAAACAAAAAAAAATTAAAAAAGAAAGAAAAGAAAAAAGAGGAAAAAGAACAGATGTCGAGTAGAAGGAGAAAGGGGAAAAGGAAGAAAAAGTGCACAGGGCTGGCCTCGACCACGTCCCGGCATTGGAGAAGGAGCGCGGGGGCGTAGTGGACCCGCGCTCCCATCCCCCACTCCCAGGGTTGGGGACTCGGAGAAGGCGGAGAGTGGGGGGGGGGCGACCTTTTATTGTTATTGATGTTGGTGGTGGCTAAAAAAGCTACTTCGAGTTTCCTCCTCGTTTTTGCTTGAAGAGACTCCCCCCTTTCCTTCCAACGAGCTTCCGGACTTGGTTGCACCCCCAGCAAGAAAAGAAGCCGAGACCGAAGGAATCTTGCCCCCTCTCGCTTCACCACCGTGGTGATTTCTTGTTTAATTTTTATTTTGCCTCTCGGTCAATAGAGGAGGGGGGAAATCCAGCGCGCCCCCTCTCCTTCCCATCCCTTCTTTGTTTTGTTTTTTTTTGTTGTTGTTGTTTTGTTTTTTCTTTCTTTTTCTGCAATGAAGACAGAAGGCTCCGGGGTGATGCGTTTGGCCATGGCGTTTGTGTTGGGCTTGAGGGGAGCATTGGCATGGAAAGACTCCACGCTGGCTAAGTCTAGGGTTGGGATCTTTTTTTTTTTTTTTTTCCTTCCTTGTCCCTGCAGCCAGAGATGTGCGTGCAGGGAGCAGCAGGCCAGCCTCGGAAATGAACATGGGGACCTCGTGGAAGCCACAGCCGCCTGGTTGGGGACTCAGAAGGACCCGGAGCGCAGAGAGGGTGTTTGGGGTCCCCGGGCCTCCGTCTGGGGTCTGTACAAAAAAAAAAAAAAAAATCAGAGGTGGGGCTACCCAGAGCCGGCAGGAGGATAGGAGACTGTGGGATGTGGTCCAGGGGCCGCGGAGTGGTTTCGGG